>CM031240.1:761062825-761404942 GCA_018340775.1 Taxus wallichiana var. yunnanensis
CCATCCTTCCCATTGCTCACCTCTCTTTGTCCCATGGTAGTTTTGATAGATGTTCAACATCCTCCTTCTCTGGTGTATCACCGTTTTAGTGTAGGCTTTTGTTGTTTTTCCCTCTCTCTCTCTCTCTCTCTCTCTGTCTCCTTGGCATGGTTAGATTAGGATTAGATTAGCTTGCCTGCACTAGAATAGCTTGTGGCAGGTAGTTTAGGAGCAGGAACCAGCCTTCTCTGGAGATTCCTCTCTCGGTTTCACAAGTCCCACGCTTGGAGAGAGGTTTCCATGTTGTGCAATCACACTGGATGCCTGAACGTCAACCTAGAAGCCTGATGTGCATCCAGGGGTGCTGTGATTTTGCATCAACAAACCCTCTTAATGAATATTCACCTCTTATAACATCTCCTTCCATTTTCCAAAGAAAACCAATTCACTTAATTGAAATTGATGAAAACATTATTAAACCAATGCTTGAAAAAATGTCGACGTAAATGCTAGAAGAAAAGCTAGGGGAATTTGGGATAATTACTTTGTAAATTTAAATGACACACAAAATAAAATATGTCAATTATTTGTTACATTGATGAAATTAATTAAGATGAGGCCTACAATGAAGACCCTAGGGCTAAAAAAATTGAATGTTGTTGATTGAAATGCATCAATTGTTGAAAAAATATATAAAGCATACCAAATTGTAGGTGCCAATAGACACACCAAAGATAGTAATGCTACATGGCATGTACTTGCTAACTATATAGTAAGTGATAAAACAATTAATAAATGCTTGATGAGAAAAATAAACAATGCTTTGAAGATAAATAGAAAAATACTAATGAAAGCAACAGGAAGACAAAAAAGTCTTGAGTTAGTCAATAACACTAACTATTGGGCTTTGTCTAGCAGACTCCGTGGAAAGATAAGAATACATATTATATTCTAAAATAATTAATTGTAAAAATTTGAAATGAGAACACAAGAGTGACACCTAATAAAAAGAGATACAAAGTAAAAATAAGAATAGGTTATCGTAATCATGAATCATGTGTAAAAATATCTTAGATATGAATCAAACACAATTGTTTTCTAAGTTTAAAAATGAAAATCTACAAATTAACATTTGCCAAAGATTCTTTGAAATGAAAAAAACCTTTTATGTAAAAATCAATCACTCACGTACCACTTGTTGCTCTAGGCATCATGTTGAATTTTCAATGCATTATGATGTTTTTTTTTCAAATACGTGTTTTTCATACTCGACATCATATTACAGAGTGTGGATTAAATTTCCCACCAAACTCTTCAAGGGAATTTATTCTGACAATATTTTGTGAAAAATAAAGTAGAGAATTTTTTTATAACAAAGCAGGTTTAGATGGAATGTGCAACATATGTGGTGTCTTGTCAAATCTTAAAAGTTATATCCATGAGGAGAGTATAGATTCAATAGGAAAATAATTGGTTGGTTTCAACAAATATAATTAAGTGGCATATCAATTAAAAGATGGAAAAGAATATATGAGGTGTGAGCTTATTACGAGAATAGTTACCTGTAAAAATATTTGGTCAAATTCGAGAGGAAATTGTTTATGAGTATGCAAGGCACACACATAGAGCTCGATGGTTGGATGAACAATTCAAGTTAATTAAGGACACATTCCCACTTGGCACTATTGTTTTAGTATTTGAATTTGCAAAGAATTATACATTTCAACCATAAATGGAGGTTCGGTCTCAATATTATAGCTCGATGTAAGTTACTATTTTCGTGCATATAGCATTCATGCTCTCTCAAGAAAGAACTGAGAAAGATCGAAAAATATTAAGACAATATCATTTCTACATCAATGATTATCAAACACATTCTATATAATTTGTGCAAGGGTTTTTCTAGGTGTTTTATGTGAACTTGAATGAGAGGAACATTTTTTTCAATCAACATTACATTTGGTTAGACAATTGTACATCACAATTCAAGAATACATAGATGTTTTATTGGCTAAGTAGGATGCACAAAGAAATAAGTGTAAAACATATATTTTTACTAAGGAAGAACATGGGAAAGGAGAGCATGATGGTGTAGGATCATGTGTGAAAATATCACTTGCAAGAGAAGATATAAATTTCAAGGATGGTGCTAAATTTATAGATGCAAGAAGCATTGTTGATTGGTGTGTCAAGAACATGGGCTCTCAAGTGTCTAGTTCAATGGTTCATAGATATTTTTGGTTGATAGAGGAACAACATTTGGCAAGCTATGAAGATTGTATGATAGTTGCAGGATCAAGTGATATGCATAAGTTCAGATGCAAGTTCTTGGACTCTTTATACTAGGTGCATGGCATGTTTTTGTATATCATGCATTGATTTTGTATGGAATGAATGTGAGTCACAACATTGGGTGGACGAATAGATTTTTAGACCTCTAATTCCACTCGATAGTGTATATGAAGTTCCATGAGCATTACAACTTGCAACACCTTCAGATCATATGACAACATCACCTGACTTTGATCAAGGTACATAGGTATGCCATGTTTTAGATTTATAAATTATTAAATGATCAAATCTTAATGTATTTTAAATTTGACTTGAGTTTTACTTTGGGATTAAGGTATGTTTTGGCATTTATTGCGCAGAATCTAACAAAGAGGGAACATACTACTTCTTGTCTCATTGTGTAGAGGGGAAAAAAATTATTTCACACGGTCATTGATAGTGAAGGCCTTGAGTATCCCTTTGGATCGTGATAGTCACTTGAAATCAGCTTCGATGATATCCTATAAAAAAATCAAACACTTGGTTGTTTGAAGACTATGAAGTACATCGAAATATGCTTCACTATTCACTTTTGGTTCTTGCAAAAATATTAAATTGATCGTATATTGAGGTAGGCCATTAAACAAGAATCTATGAAAGGTTCGTAAATTAGATCATGAAGCAATTCTTTCTCTGTCAAGAGTAGAGATTATCCATGTGGTTCATTGGATTAAATTTACAAAGGTATGTTCTTCATGAATTTTTAATTTGAATATTTATTTTAATGATTTTCTTTAAATTTTGTAGGATTTAAAATTCTAGTTAATTGCTTACTAACATGTTTATGTAGGTTAGTGGTGTCAAAAAAAGTTTCCAACTTCTTTTGGTTGGCACTTTTAGTAGATAATTTATTATTCTCGAAGCCAAGTGAAGCTAAGGGAAATTAAATATTAAAAAGTAACAACAAAAATAAATTCTCATTTCACCACCTATATTGTAAAAATATCTTATTTCATCACATATATTATAAAAAAATCTTATTAAAATTCTCATTTCACTACCTATATTGTATGAACCACCTATATTATTCACATGGTTGGCTATGGACAACATTACACTGACTCAAGCTGCAGTATTTTGCACATTTGCAAACAATAGGACAACGAGAGAATTGAATGGAGATGGAGAAAATAGAGTGAATATTTCTTAGATGGTCCCAACATGGAGGTATATGATCTCACGAGACATCTCTAGGTGCCATGGAGTCCGAGAAATCACCAGTCGAAGATTTTGTGTTTTTTGGTCTCAGAGATCTTAAGGGACTACGCCCTGACAAGGTAGCTCGAAAGCACCAAGATATTTGGCCTTAAAAATGACATATTACCTTGCATTTACTTGGCCACCCAAAATGTTGGAAGATTTGTTTCGTTGCCAAGATCTTCCGTTTGAAAAGTTGCGTCTTATAGCATTGCATTGACTCAAGCTGCATTATTTCATGTATTTTTAAATAATAGGACAACATAAGAATTGAATGGAGTTGGAAAAAAACTGAGAGACGATTTTGTATAGGCTCCCAAAATGGAGGTTTAGGATCTTACGAGTTTTATCTAGGTGACATGGAATCCGAGAAATCACCTATCGAATATATAGCATTTTTTTGTCTCAGGGCTCTTAAGGGACTATGCCCAGACGACATAGTCCGTAAGCACTACGAGCTTTGGCTTCCAAAAAACACCTCCCCTACCATTTACCCGGCCACCCCGATGTGTTGGAGAATTATTTTTGGTGCCAAGATATTTTTTTGCAAAGTATTGCGTTTGGAAGCCTTACACTGACTCAAACTGCATTATTTCATGTGTTTGCAAACAATAAGACAATGAGATAACCAAATAGAGATGGAGAAAACCATGAGATGATTTTGTTGAGGGTCCGACATGGAGGTTTAGGATTAAATGATTCATTTCTAGGTGTCATGGAGTACGAGAAATCACATGTCGAAGATATAGCATTTTTGGTCTTAGGGTTCTTAACATAATACGCCTGCATGACGAGGTAGCCAGAATCACCGAGAGATTTGGCTTCCAAAATGACACCTACCCTATCATTGACATGGCCACCCCGACATGTTGGTGAATTCATTTTAGTGCAAGAGCTTCCGTTCAAAAAGTATTGCATCGACAACCTTATAATGACTTAAAATGCATTATTTTATGTGTTTCCAAACAATAGGACAATAAGAGAACCGAATGGAGATGGAGAAAAATAAGAATTCATTTTGTAGGGTTCTAACCTGGAGGATTAGGATCTCACAAGACATATCTAGGTGCCATGAGAATCCTAGAAATAAGTTGTCAAAGATATAACAATTTTTGGTCTCGGGGCTCTTACGGGACTACGCCTGTTTCACCATTTTCTTTATGGATTAGACGAAAAAAAAGAGTATGGGCCAAGGAGGAATACCTATTGTGATGGTTGGCTAGATGTTATGTTCAATTTTAGACTTCTTGATCCAATGCTAATTGTGTGAGCTTCCTTTTGGATAGGAGGAACTACCTGAAATACAAAACAAGACCACAAAACAGAGTTAAATAATATATGCCAAAGTGGGTTGCCTACCATGTTCTAGATCCACGAAGTGTGGTACTTCCTTGGTGGAATTCAACCCACTGTTTAATATAACTTAACGTAATAAATGACATAATTAAATAAATTCCTATTGTAGTTGATATGATTTAGGTATCTCATCCAAATACAATAAACAAATCTAATAGAAAAGGCTAGGTTATGATTAAATCTGGAAGTGGGGTAGGTAGTAAAGGTGTTGGGACGGATCGGGGTCAAGTTTTGGGTAGCTTGGATTACTTGAATGTAGGTTATTAGGTTTCTATTACTTGATAAGGTTACCAAATACAAAGACCGACATCGGTGAGGTGTGATCGACGACATTTAAGAGTGACCCGAATGACGATTAAGGTGGGATGGTAGAAGTTCAATAAAATGGGTTTTGGGGGTTTTTCTAAGATTGATAATATATGATAAGGAAATAGTTATTTTGTGGAGGTGTTGGGAGTACTCATATGTACTCGGGAATCAAGTATAGGTGATTAAATGGTTGTAGGTGATGGAATGGTTGGGTTCACAAGAAGGTAATTGTTATCTCAATTTTGCCCCTTGAAAAAATTAATCAAACCCGACCCTGCACAGGAAGAATTCTAAGAGGAATTTCCATCGAATGAGCCTACATTTCAAATCCAACATTTGGGTTACAAGAGGGATCTATAATAGAAGATCGGGGTTAAAAAATGAGGCCAAACGACACAAAATAAAACCATAGGTCCAAAGGATCAAATGACGTAAAGAAAAACTAAGCTCGAGAGGAGAGAAATGGAGAAAGGCTCAAAGTCTTCGGGCTTTACAAATAATTTAGAGCGAGCCCAAATTGGTTAAGTATGGAAGAATCAGTGGAAGCTTCCACATGCCTCATTGGTGCTTATCCAAAGGTTAAGCCAAAAGGCAATCCCCAAACAAGCGTTAAGCTTCCACGTGTCTCGAGAGTCAAAAAGGGACAAAGAGACTAAGTATAGAGGACGGCGGAATCTTCCAAGTATCTAAAAGTGCACATTCAAAGGCACAACCCAAATCGAGACTCAAACAAGTGCCAAACCTTCACACATCCAAAGTAAAAAAATGGGGACAGAGTCGGCCATTGAAAAATTCAAAATGGGGCAGAGCCGAGTGGAAGGTACCACGTGTCCAAATAGCGAACCTTCAAGGGTCAAAGAAAAAAAGACAAGCATAGGCTCGGCCCATGTCCCAAGTTCGAAAAGAGAGACAGAGTGGGCTGAAAATGAAAAAGTATAGAGAGCCGAGACGACGCCATGTCTTGCATCGGTGCAACTTCAAAGGTGTGGCCCAAAAGGAAGACCCTAAATGAGTGCAGCTCCACGTGTCCCGCTTTGAAAAGGTGAGGGCATCCATTGAAACATCCAAGGGCTGCAGAGGTCTCTATGTGTTGTATCCACACAACTCCAAAGGTAAATTTTTGGGGCATTTTCCAAACATGTGCAAAGCCTCCATGTGTCTCAAGTTACACACAGTGCCTCTACCCACAAAAAGAACTCTAGTAAAATACAAAGGAAATAAGGAAGCCTGCAGACGATGCCACATGTCTCGTGGGTGAAATTTCAAGAGCAAGGATAGGGGGAAAAAATCAAATGACTGTAAGTGTACCATGTGGACCAGTACGGATAGAATCATTTAAATATTGCAAGCATGTGACTCAAATTTTTCGAGACACCATATCTTTCGATTTGGAAACTCATATTTAGAAAGGAGAAGAATTTTTGGAAAGGTCTCGACCTCCTCTATGCCATGAAAGCATACAATATTATTTTTAATTGGATTTGGTAGGTGAAAATGGGAAAATATATTTCAGGCCATTAATGCAGAATCTAATTGCTTCAACTACCAGATCAGATTTTGATTTGATCCGCCGTTCTTCTTCCTCAACACACCAAACAAACATAGGGAACCAAAATCAACAGATTGTCGGTAGATTTGAGAGGGGTATTGATTGATGGTGGTTGATATTTCAAATTAGGATTCAATGCAAATCTTAGGTGGTTGAAGCAGGATTTGAATTCTTCCCTCCTCTCTCTCTTATTCTTTCTATATATTGTAAAGGAGGGGCATTTTCAAACGGTTGTTCATCTTTTCTCTTCTGCCCCCCTCTCTATTTCTTCCTTAGAGTAGAATGTGGAGTCTAAGCCTCTTCTCGTGGCTATGTAATGGAATTTTCTTACCTCTTTCCCACTAATGATGTACTGTGTGAACTCATGGAGCAATAAAATTTGTTTTTTGATGCATATATCCATCCTTTTCTTATTTTATTGTCTCTTCTCACCTCTCGTCATTGAATGATATATTGTGCATACTCGATGTTTACTGCGGCAGCTCTCGGGAGTTGTGCTTAATGGGTCTCAAAGTGGTGTTCTCTGTGAAATCTATCTTTTTTTTTTGTGGTGCATCTTTTCCACCCTCTCCTCTACTCACCTCTCTCCACTTCAGGTAGTTGGATTTTTGATCATCCACTTCCTTTTCTAGTGTATCACTGCTTAGTGTAGACTCTCTTTCACCTTCTCTCTCCCTCTCTCCTTTGAATGGTTAGATTAGGATAGGTTAGTTTACCTGCACTTGAGTAGCTTGTGGCGGAGTAGATTAGGAAGCAAGAATCATCTTTCTCGGAGAGGGCCATCTCGGGTTTGCAAGTCCCACGAATGAGAGATGGTCCCATGTTGTGCAATCACACCGAAGGCCCCACTCAGATTTGAGGCCATTCAAGGGTGTTTGATTCGCACTAATAGTTTTGGCATACCGGTGGGACACTTAGGTTAGATCTCTCATCTTCCCAAGGTGTCTCATTATCAACGAAAAAATCTTAAGCCACCATGTGACCACACGAATAGTTTTGGCATGCCTGGTGGGAGAGGTCTGAAGCACCTTACCACCTCATCTTAGTAGGTTGGTGTGATCCTTTTAGGATTCAGAATTTTGAGGCACATGCAAGCACATCTGGCGACTCCATCTGGTCAACAACCCATCTTTGAAGTTGCAAACCTTTTCCCCATCCATTTTCCTCCATCTCTTTTATCTTTTACCATTCCATGAATTTATGCAAACACGACTTCATTTCCTTCTTGGAAATCACACCTACAATAGTGCATCCAACCTCCAATGTATTTCCCAACTCCTCCGGATCAGAAATATGATCAAATCCATAACCATTATGCTTACCCATATGTGTAGTGTCAAAGACAGTTTGGCCATGGAGTTTATCAAGAAAAAGGGGACACATACTGATGGTGACGGTTATGTGGAGGATGCTAGTCTATTGGAAAAGATCCAACACATGGAGGCCATCATGGTGCATTCTAAGGTTATAGCACGAGATGAAGGCATTTAGGATTGGTTTCAGGGCACCTTTTCGATGGGTCGGCCCTTTTCCAAGACATTACAACCCTCAGGAGAAGCTTGAATTCATGGTTGAAGTGTTGCCTCATATCACATAGTGGATTGAGGATATTGAGGCATATGAGCGAGTGTGAGACAACCTTGTCAATGGGTAAGTCAATCACCAGCTCCTTATCCTTCATTTTATTTTCTCAAACTCCATCATTTCAACATGGTCAAGAGTCAAGCCCCTCACTTTCTACCCCAAGTGTTGATTTCCCTTCTCCATATCCTAGTCTTCCATCTCATTTCAATTCTTCTACCCTTTTATTTCCCAAACAGTCATCCCCTCCAAACAAACAAGAAGTCCCACTCCCCTCTCCACCAAAAATAATTGCAAAGCTGGTTGAACCTCAACCTAACACTCTTGCTTTTCCAAGTCCATGTTGGGAAGAGACTCAAGAATCTAGTCAAGGAGAAAAATAAGAAGAGGAGCCCAATAGAAAATAAATGATAAACAATCTAAAGAGTTGGGCTACCAAATTTGGGTTTACAAAAATCCCCTTGATGGTTAAGCCAACAGAGGAGGTTAAGGTTGAAGAGTGAGTGGTGGGTGAGGCTGATTTTGTAGTAGAAGAAGAAAAAGAACAAGAAAGAGAAGATAAAAAGTCAGTTTTCTCGAATGTAGTGTCCATAATGAAAATTAGTCGAAGAGGATGTTGATCGATCCAGTGGCACAACCGAGTTAAGGAGGAGGAACAACCAGCTTTAATTCCCATTAAAGAGGAGTACAGGAGAGATCAAATCATAGTTGAGGCCACTTAATGAAGGAAGCATCATTGAATATTTTTTTCTTTCATTTCAAGGGCCTGATTTGATTGTAAATGCATGATGGAGGAGGACCATATAGTTTCGAGAGGCTATAAGTGTGGACTAGGCCACAAAATAACCTTTAGTTCTTCCTCCCAATTCAACCCATCAAGATCTAGTGTTGAAGAGGAGTTTGAGCTTTCAAAATTCATGTTTGAAGAAGACCAGGAAACCATGGTGATAAAGTTAAAGATCAAGAGGACACCACGGAGGAGGTAGAGCACATACGGTAGTAAAACAAGGAGGTAGACTTCCTGTCAAACTTGGAAGATTGTTTTGATGGAGAGGATCCCGAGGAGATAACGTCATTTTCTCCTCCATCATTCACCTTTCAAGCACATGAGCCTGCTACCATGGAGGAGAGCATTCAAGGAAAGTATCTTGTGTCTCATAATGGCCCTCTAGAACCAAGGTTGGAAGATATAAATCTTCCATGTTCTTCTCAGGAGGAGGAAAGGAAAGAACACGAGGATCCCATCTCTCCCATTTCTCTCTCACCATCCATCCAGAAGATCTATAAGAAGACTCCATTTTTGGAGTTAAAAATCAGAGTAGTGGGCACATTCAAAGGATCTAGACCATGCCCAATTAGGTACTTGGCTTCATTGGAGCTAAGGGAGAATCCAAAACTAGTCATGCCCACTTCAGGGCATGAGGATGAGTTTCAAAGCACCAAGGGTCACCATCAACATCTCCAGGAGTCCAATGCCTATCAACTTGAGGAGGTATTTTCATTTGATGTTGATACCTTGATGATTTGGGTGGAGGACCAACTTATAGTCAGTTTTTCACTCATTGTAACAACCATGTTTAGTGCCAAATCATATACATGGCCACAATTTTTGAGAAAGGAAGCCATTTCTCCCTGCTGTGGTAGGATTTGTTTAAGATTTTTTTGTTAGGTTTAGTGTTGGAGTAGGAGTAGCCTTTTATTTTAGTAGAAGTGATTTTACACACTCTGCATGTCTCATTTGAGGCATGTATGATTTTTTCTTTGTACATAAGTTTTGCTCGCATTGCTCTAGAGGTGAAGTGGCCAAGCCCTTCAGAATTAGCAGTAGAGAGACCCATATTTTCTTGTACAATTGCTAATTTCAAATAAAACACAAATATAGAGTAATTAAAATAATTTTTGAGACATTCTATTTTTGAGACGGGCTCAGGGTCAGCAAGTGCAAGCAATCGGGGAGTCCATTTTAGGAGAAAGGTCAATGCCAGGCTATTATTTATGACTCCATGCCTAATGGATGCAAATAGGCTACGATGTCTTCATGTAGCATACAAATTTCCCCGTGAGTCACCAAATTGTTATCTCAATTTTTCCCCCTAGCAAAATTTATCAAACCCAACCCCACACAGGAATAATTCTAAGAGGCATTTCCATCGAACAATACTATCTTTCAAATCCAACAGTTGGGTTACAAGAGGGATCTACAATGGAAGACAGGGGTCAAAAAATGAGGCCAAATGACACAAAAGAAAACCGAGAGGCCCTAAGGATCAAAAACGGCGTCAAAATAAAAATAGAGGCTCAGAGGAGAGAAATGGAGAAAGGCTCAAAGTCTTCAAGCTTTACAAATAATTGAGTGAGCCCAAATTGGCTAAGTATGGGTGAATCAATGAATCTTCCACATGCCTCATCGGCACTTATCCAAAAGTTAAGCCAAAAGGCAATCCCCAAACAAGTGTCGATATTCCACGTGTCCCAAAGTCGAAAAAAAGGGATAGAGTGACTAAGTATTGAGGATGGAGGAAGCTGCCAATTGTCTCAATGATGCACATTCAAAGACACGACCCAAAGTAGAGACTCAAACAAGTGCCATCCCTCCACCCATCCAAAGTCAAAAATGGGAACAGAGTCGACCATTGAAAAGTCAAAATGGGGTAGAGCCAGTGGAAAGTGCCATGTGTCTAAACGACGCACCTTCAAGGGTCAAAGAAAAAGGTTATTCCTAGACAAGTGCAAGCTCACTGTGTGTCCCGAGGTTCAAAAAAGGGAGATAGAGTGGTCCCAAAATGACCAAGTCTAGAGAGCGGCGGATGGCACCACGTGTCGCATCAACAAAACTTCAAAGACGCAGAAAAGGAAAACCCCAAATGAGTTCCAGCTTGCCACGTGTCCCAGGGCCCGAAAAGGTGAGGGAGGCCATTGAAAATTACAAGGGACCACGGAGGTCTCCACATTTTTTATCCTTGTAACTCCTAAGGTAAATTCTAGGGGTAGTTTCCAAACATGCGCGAATCCTCCACATGTCTCGAGTCAGACACAGTGCCTCCGCCCATAGAAAGGACTCGGGTAGAATACAAAGGAAATAGGGAAGCCCATAGATGATGCCACGTGTCTCATGGGTGAAATTTCAAGAGTGAGGGTAGGGTGCAAAAATCAAACGAGCACAGGACTACCACATGGACCTAGTACGGATAGACTCATTTAAATATTGCGTGCCTGTGACCCAGATTTTTAGATAGCCATATTTTTAGAATGTAAACTCATATTTAGGTGGGAGATGATTTTTGGAAAGGTCCCAACCTCCTCTATGCCATGAAAGCATATAATATTATTTTTAATAGGATTTGGTAGGTGAAAAATGGGAAAACATTTTTTAGGCCATTTATGCGAGAATTTGATTGTTTCGACTACGAGATCAAATTTTGATTTGATTCGTCATTCTTCTTCCTCAACATGCCAAAAAAAAGTAGGAAACCAAGTTGATAGATTGTAGGTGGATTTTAGAGGGGCATTGATTGATGGTGCTTGAGCTTTTAATGTAGGATTCAATACATATCTTAGGTGGTTGAAGTAGGATTTGAATTCTTCCCTCCTCTCTCTCTTATTCTTTCTATATATTGTAAAGGAGGGGCATTTTCAAATGGTTGTTCATCGTATCTGTTCTGCCCCCCTCTCTCTTTCTTCCTTAGGGTAGAATGTGGATTCTAAGCCTCTTCTCATGGATCTGTAATGTAATTTTCTTACCTCTTTCCAACTAATGATGTACTTTGTGAACTCATGGAGCAAAAAAATTTGTTTTGTGATGCATCTATCCATCCTTTGGTTATTTTATTATCTCTTCTCACCTCTCGACATTCACGAGGTATCATGTGCATACTCGATGTTTATTACAGGTTTTGGGAGCTGTGCTTAATGGGTCTCAAAGTGGTGTTCTTTGTGAAATCTATCTCTGGTCTATGGTGCATCTTGTCCACCTTCTCCTTTACTCACCTCTCTCCACTTCAAGCAGTTGGATTCGTGATCAACCACTTCTTTTTCTTGTGTATCACTACTTAGTGTAGGATCTCTTTCACTTTATCTCTCTCCCTATCTCCTTGTAATGGTTAGATTTGGATAGGTTAGTTTTTCCTGTACTCGAGTAGCTTGTGGCAGGTAGATTAGGAAGTAAGAACTGACTTTCTCTGGAGGGCCATCTTAGGTTTCCAAGTCCCACAACTTGAGATATGCTCCCATGTTGTGCAATCACACCAAATTCCCCACTCAGATCCAAGGCCATTTAGGGGGTCTTTGTGATTACGCACTAACAGTAACAAGGGTGGGATGAAAATGCAAATAGATGCTTATAAAAAGAGCTAAAGACAATTTGTAATCTAGACAAGCATCAAATGATGCGAGTTAGAGATACACTTCTTGGTGTTTGCAGATTTGATGGTTGGGTGATGGTGATGGTTGATTTTCAAATGGTGCTCATTGCTGCAATAGTGCTTCCTAGAATGCTATCATCAATGCAAATTCCTTCGGATCTGTCTTGGTGTTGGCCATGGCTATCTAGATGTGCGAAAGGGCTCTAGTTCTTGCTTGTATGTAGATATCCTTCATTTCTAAAACTTGAGAATGTATATAACCTCTCAAACAAGGTTACCATAATGAATATATGGTATTTGATGATGGTTTAGGGTGACTAATGTCGGTTTATGGTTGACCGACGTTAGTTAAGGCGAAAATCCTAGGTTTACTAAAAATGCCAGATCTTGGCAATCTTTTGGGCCAGCTTTGTCTATTCTCACAGATCAAAATGGAATGTTACATTTTAATGAGTGGGAATGTGGTTAGAGGGAGAATAGGCATGTGATTTTAGGGTTTCACTAAGTCTTAGTTCATTAAGGTAGGTAGGACTAAGTCTTAGTTAGTTATGGTGAGTGAATGTTGAGTCCTAGTAAAGGGAAAATATGCTAAAAATATTTTTATGATGAGGTTTCTAGGTGAGGTGGTGGGGTGGGGTGTTTAGATGAGGTGGAAATTAGTTTTAATTAAGATAATTAAATAATGAGTGAAGTGAGGATGAGTATTAATTTAATTGTAAATAATTAAATTAATATTAATGTGGGGTGGAAGGGTCATGGTTAGGTGAACATGTTTGAGTTGGCTATTTGAAAAGGGACCAAGGGGAGTGTGACCTAATTTTGATGTCTACATTTTGCCCCTTTTTTGTGTAGCTTGTATTGGTTAGTGACGTGACAAAAACAGGGAGTGATTTCCCCATGTTTTGGTGAAGGTGATCCCCCTCAAACCAGACACTTATGAGGTGTAATATGGAATCGGTAAGTGGTTTGATAAATGTGTAGGGGTGGAAGATAGGTAGGGATGGTTATGAGTACTATAGGATAGGCTGATGGTCAACTCGGGTAATAGGTAATAGGCCGGGGTCCAAATCGGGTCATGGGTAATGGAAATCAAACACACACACACACATAGATTGCAACACGGTACCAGGTTGAAGAGCTTGCAAACTCTACATCATCCAAGGTCAATAGGTTTATCCAAACAAGGGTGATGTGGTTCAGGTATCCAAGGTATAGGATATGGTCCAAAAACACAACGTAGGTCAAGTTCATGAACATTTAGGTATGTTCCGGTACACCAAAGGTTTGGTCGGGATAAACAACACAATAATAGGCAAGGTATGGTTTTTAGGCTAAAATAACATAGGTAATAACATCACAAGGTATAACGAGTACATAAGGTCAATGGTCACACCAAGTAGGTCAGGTTTAGGAAAATAGGTCATGGTACGGGTAAGGCTAAGGTATAGGTAAAATAACAAATCTCCAAAGGTAACAAAGGAAATGTAGGGATAGTGTGGGCTCGTAGGTAGGGTTCCACTGGTGTCCGAAATGATAAAAAATGTGGTATCACTAATGTTTGCGAGATAGAAGGAAGCTTACCAAGGCCAAATATTGATAAGGGTTAATCGATGAAATTTATAGGGTGTTGACATCATTTGGCTAGGGCACAAATTTGACTAGCGTCGGTCTAGTCGGGTTGGGTTTATAAAAGAAAATTTCCATATTTTACGGAATCATTGTTTGGTTGTGACTTTAGAGAAAACGATAGGGCCATTTGATTTTTTTTACCATTCGAGAGAGAAGGACAAGGCATTGTACCCAGCTAAGGTGGAGAGTATGATTTGGTGAGAGGAGCTAGGGAGATGGGTCCACGAGCTCAGGGGGATCAATTTGATTGGTTGGATTAGAGGAGTGGATTTGGTGATTTGGGCATGGCGAGGCGGGAGAGGGTTTGGGTGGGCCACTGGTGTAGTGGCTAGATGTACCACCATGCCAATGACATCGTGATGAGGTAGGATTCGATCCTGATTTGTCATTTGTTGAAAATAGGTTGGTAAAATTGGTGTTGGGTAAAACCATGTTGGGTAGGGGGATAATTTTGAATTTGTGGTTAAAAATTTGGCAATGAGGTAGGGGGAGGTCCTAGGTAGGGTAAATAGGGGTGGGGAGGGGTTTAGGTTAGGTTTGGGTAAGGTAGGATAGGGTTCTAGGTTAGATTTGAGAATTTTAGGAGAGATAGGGGGTTTGAGGTTTGGTCTTTGTGTGAGGTGACCGATGCTAGTCCATAGTTGGTGACATTAGTTAACATTGACCAACATCGGTCAAGTATCGGTGGTGATACCGGTCATGATGGACCGATGCCGATTAGAAGTGACCAATTCAGTCATATTTGTGGAAAATAGCTCAAGAATCAAGGTAGGGTAGGAGAAAAAGATAGGAAATTAGGTGAAAAGGTAAGTTTATTGAGAATGAGTAGGGTAATGGTACAAGTGGATGGGTGTAAAAAAGGGGGTAATCTGTAGGGTTAGGGTACAATAAACAATAAGGTTTTAGGAATAGGTTTTTTGGGTAAGAGATGTGTTGGGTATGGTCAAGATTTAATAATGGCGTGGTTTGTTGGATACGGGATACGGACCGGTTGTGGATGAGAGATAGATTACTGCCTCTGTTACTATCGGTATGAGGGATTGTGATTGTAGAAGAGTGGAGTCATGTTACATATGTCAACCTTATTGGGAACATATGATATAGGAACATAGTTCGGGAGCCAAACTTGATGGTCACACTCATCGATAGATGGGATTCAGTGACCAACACATTTCATCTACTAATGGGTGATATCATAGTCACCCTAAAGGACATGTAAAAGATCCTATGGTTACCGATAGTGGGGATGCATGTGTATTCTATTTATTTATAGGCATCAAAGGAGCTGATGTTGATGGTGTTTAGAGAGGGGATGGCAGAGATGAGGTTCCATAGCGTGAGCCTGAGCTATGGAGAGATGTACATGGCCCATCTTGAGGAGATGAGGCTAGTGGTCCTGATTATGGAGGTAGTGTGTTGTTTTGCACTGCCAGATGTGGAGGGTGGGAGATTCCCATGGGCACTGATGGGGGTTCTCCATGACATGATGGAGGATAGGACCTAGTTTTCTTGGTTACCAGCATACTTGGTGCAGCTATACAAGGAGTTATGGGCCTACGAGTGGTTGCGGAGGTTCACTTGTGCTGCACCTTTCTCTTAGAATATTGGGCATAAGAGCAAATTATATGTATGTTTCTAGTTGGTATGCCCCAATCAGATGCATTCAAGGTGGGACTTGTTAGAGTTAAATACAGGCATTGGGTGCTGTTGTTAGAAGCGTAGGGTTGTCGGGGATACCACAGTGTGGCATTTAATAGCGAGATGTTGGAGGGATTATCGATGTTGACATCATTTGGAGGTTGTATGTTAGCTTCCCTTCATACAGGAAGATGGCGGTGAAGTGAATGATTTATAGCTACTCAAGTGGATACGGGGATGCCATACTAGTGAACACACAATGATACCCTTATATAGTGTTAGGTGGTAGTTTGGTCTACCCCAGGATGTGTCACTATCGTTCCCAAAAGTATAGGAGGGATGACGTGGAGAGGCTTATGCCTATATCACAATCAGCCAGTGACCAATCGGGCAAGAAGACTAGCGGTGGGTGGAAAATTGATGATGTCGAAAGTTAGAGATAGGTATAGACATTGGTAGGTAGTCCAACTATAAGTAGCACCACCTGTAAGGCAAAGCGGCAGACACAGCTACCCTTATAGTTCAAAGGGACACTTTGTAGGGACAAGTTTCCACCCTACAGGCCTAGATTACAGTTTATAGGGGTAGTTGATAGGGTTTGAGGGATAGGTGGCCACATTACAGGAACATGTGGCATCTTCCCGAGCCCATATTACCTAGGGATAGGCACCTGCACAGGGTGGAGATGGAGACAGGTACAATTATCCATCCTACAAGAAAAGGTAGCAGGTTCTGAGCCGGTTGGCATTGCTCAGAAAAAAATTGTGACCCTAGAGGACCAGGTCACATCACGACACTAGTACAAGCACCGACACAGGCTTAGGGATAGGGTCCCATGGTACAGAGGTAGTGGGACAAGGTCCCACGGTGCAGTGCACAGTGAGTCCGAGACCGATGATGCCACTGAGATAGTACCAATGGTGAGGTTCAGTGATGCCTTGAATGAGGCCGGAGTTTTACCAAGATCATTTGGCTGCTTTGCTAAGACATACGTCCCTTCTATGTGGAGGAAAGGGTACAACATGCCTCGAGTAATACAACTATATCTCGTACACATAGTGGGGAGAGAGTATAAGGGGCCAGCGAGCCCATAGACAAGATCAGGGAGAGGTGACTAGCTCACGGAGGCCAGACCAGTGCAGACTAGGCAGAGGCAAGGCTAGACCCATACATGGTGGAGAGATGGTGGCAAGGCATCGCATTGGGGCATCAGAGGAGGAGATAGATGAGAGGCGGCATGGACATCGGGTGGGATGATGATCAGTCAACCTATATGTTAAGGATATAGATTTTGTATATTTTTATTTATGTTGGCCTGTGTGCCAAAGATAGCGAGGATGTACATGAGATTTTTTGAGATTTTGATTATTACACTAGCCTATGTGTCGAAGATGTTGAGATTGTATATGAGAGGCACGTGTATTGATTTTGCTTCTATGCACATATGTATGGACACACATATTCTAATGATTTTTATATAGAGATGGTGATATTCATGGTATGATGTTGTAGTTATGTGTGTAATTTCTAGTGTTATTATTTATGTGATGGAAACTAGGTGGATTAGGCATGATTGAGTCAAGGTCATAGGCATGATTGAGTGAGGTCACTTAGGCATGGTGGAGTCAAGTATAGGCATGGTTTAGTTAGGTCAATTAGGCATGGTGGAGTTAGGTATAGGCATGATGGAGTCAGGTCATAGGCATGGTTGAGTCAGGTCAATTAGGCATGGTGGAGTCAGGTATAGGCATGATGGAGTCAGGTCATAGGCATGGTTGAGTCATGGTTTATGGTTTTGATTTAAGTTCCAAGTTATTGGTAACATGGAAGACAAATGATGATGGTCATGCATGTTATGGTTTAAATTTTTAATATTTACTATGGTCAAAATATATAATATGATAAATGAATTATTTGATGAAGTGGTAACAATGGTTGTTAATTGGTGGTTATTTGGTTTAATTTCTAATTGTTGATATAAAATGGAAACTAACTAAGGTAGAGTGTGAATAGGAAAGTGAAGGGGAAATTGGTTATGGTAAAGAGTGGCCGAGCTAACCTCTAAGTGCCCCATGCCTTAGGATTATTGCGACATAGCCTTGGTGGAAAGGGGGCTCAAGGCCGATGTAGTTCTCCCATAAATTAGGGAAGAATATGATGAAGTAGAGGAATGGGTTGATAGGTTTTAGGTATGATTGAGTGTAGGTCATAGGCATCGTTGAGTCTTAGGTGATAGGCATGGTTGAGTCTTAGGTGATAGGTATGGTCAAGTTGTTTAAAATGTAGGTGTCGATGGTCTGGTCCTTTATAGGATAATCAATAAGTAATGAGGAAGTTGAGTGGTAAGAGGGTGTAAAATAACTACTTAATTGATAAGAACCCTAATGAGTCTACCATACCCAAGATGGGCTTATGAACGTAAGACCCTAAAGGCGTTGCATAATGGACTATTCTAAGGGTGAAGAAAGTCACATGATCACGAAATGTCGTAGTTGCGGCAAGTCCCTTGAGCAGAGAGAAAATTAGGGTGAAAAGGAAATGAGGTGAAAATAGGTGGTTTAACGTAACTTAGTGTGTGACAACATGTTTACCTGGCAAGAAACCCATGATCAAAATAGGCAATTCCATGATGAAAAATTATCATTTTCTTCTTTTGTGTTTGTTTTGATAGACTAATCAATGCGGGAAGTCTATATGGGATGAGTATATTATCTCCTTGAGGTTTTCGTGAAGTTGATCAATGCGGGAAGCTTCTAAACATTTTATTGTATTTTTTGCAATGACTTTAGGTCAATGTTGTTTGAGGGAGTAGTCTATTTATAGTAGTGAGGTAGAGAGAAGAGATGTCCTATTTGAGGGAGTCATCTTTTTGCTAGAATTTTGACTCAAGGAGTTGAATCCCATTTTTCTTTTAGATGTTTAAGTCATGGAAAATGCTATAGACGAAGATTAGGTTCTTGTTTAGAAGACAAAACCATAACACACATATGTTAACTATGAAAGAGATGGTTTCAAGTGAAGAACAACCATG
The DNA here is from genome assembly GCA_018340775.1 of Taxus wallichiana var. yunnanensis. Classification (NCBI taxonomy): domain Eukaryota; kingdom Viridiplantae; phylum Streptophyta; class Pinopsida; order Cupressales; family Taxaceae; genus Taxus; species Taxus wallichiana. Next base: position 761,081,787 of record CM031240.1, read on the forward strand.
CGATTCCATCTTTGAAAAAAAGATGAAGAGTATCCATGAGAATCATGCTATGAGTAGAGACATGGTACTCATATTAAAGATACGGCTGAAAGGTGATGGGTAATCACATGATTCTTGTTTAGTCATTGATCCTCAAAATAGGTAATATGGAAGGTAAATGGTGATCAAGGGAAAAGCGGTCAATAGATAGAAGGCGATATAGAAATTGATGTGAACAATAAAATGGTCTAAGATGCAAGGTATTGAGGGAATCAGTTTAGGTTTACCTTCAAGTGAATAAAAATGATAAGAACATGATCCATAGGCATGGGTAATGATATAGGGTCCAAGCTAATTATGAGAAATTTTTCCCGTTTAGTTTTCTCTTCTTTGGTTACGTGTTGATTTTTCTTCAGGACGTGGTCATTGAATTGAAAGGTTCATTCATGGACACATTTATTATAGGCATGTTTAATAAATTTTGGTATATTTGGATATGGTCAAGCGCATTAAGATGATGTCCATCTAACAGCGCAAGTTGTGCTAAACTTGATCTGGTGAAAGTCATCTTCATTGAGCATATATTTTTGAGAGATGCGAAGAGATGGAATTTGGAATTCGAGAGGAAAGACAGTCTTAGTACCATAGACAAAGAGAATGGTGTGGAAGCATTTGAAGTGTGAATACTAGTGCAGTAGGCCCATAGGGTGAAGGGAATGTGCGTATGCCAATCCTTCCTAGTATCATCAACTACTTTCATAAGAATTTTTTTTAAGGTTTTATTGGTTGATTATGCTTGGCCATTAGTTTGTGGGTAACAAGGTGATGAGAAACTTAGTTGAATTCCAGAAGTGTCACAAAATTTTTGTAGGGTTTTATTTTTGAATTGATTTCCGTTATCGGTGATGAGGCGATGAGGAGGGTAAAGTGAAAAATGATGTGATGGTTGATCAATTCACATATTTTCTCACTTTTGTAGAAATGAAGGGAATGAATTCTACCCATTTTTTGTAGTATTTAGTAGTAATTATAATCCATTTATTGTGTTGTGAAGAATGGGGATTGATATCTCGATAAGATCCAATCCCCATTGAGAGAAAGGACAAAGGTATCATGTGACCTATAAGGCATGATTAGGTGTGTGATGAAGATTAGCATTTTTTGGAATTTCACACAACATTTGACATAGTCACAACAGTCATGGTTTAGGGTTGGCTAATAATATCCAAGGTGAAGAATGCATTTAGCAACAACTAAACACCTAAAGTAACCTCCACAAATTCCATTGTGAACTTCCTTAATGGTGTAGGTAATTTCGGAACTTGTAAGGCATCGTAAGATAATATCGTCGAAGCTGCACTTATAAAGGAAACCACCAATGATGACATAGTGAGAGACAATTTTAAGAAAGGCATGTTGTCCATTACGAGTGAAATCGGGAGGTAGAATGGAAAGGGAAAGATAGTCTCAAATCGTTTATACCAAAGGTCATGTGGGTAGGGTGCAACGGTTCTGATGGAGTGGACCTCACGAGGTAAATAAGAGGGTGATTGTAACCTTTTTATTGCGATAAATATTTTAGATTTGGCAAGTGAAGTGAGTATTTAAGAAGCTAGGCGGCCATGGTATCCAAAAATTATTGGTAGAACATGGGGTGGTTTGAAGTTCATAATGGTCAAAGGTAGCCAAAAGTATCTCTACATGATGTTTATACTTTTGAGGTATTTCATTACAATAGTGGTAGATACCATTGACTTCATTTACAACCAGTTGAGAATCACCAAAGCTATTGATTGACTTAACATATAAGGAATAAGTAGCCTAGATAACCAACACAAGTACTTCGTATTTGGTGATATTGTTTGTACAATTAAAATCTAGTTTGAAAGATAAAGGCATGTGTTCACCACCAAGAGTAATGAGGATAGCACCTGCACCACCCCTGCGCTAACATTTGGAAACATCGAAGAAGAGGGTCATTAGGTAAGTAGTATCATCTAAGGAGAGGGTAACATTGGATTCATTTGAGAAATCGAGTTCTGAGGGGTTAATTCTAGGAAAGAGGTGCATCTGCTAGTTGGTCAGCAATGGTTTGGATTTTGATAGACTTTTGATGGATGACTTCAAGGTCATGGTCTACAAGAAGCATGAGCCAATGCGTTGTGCATTGATGGTGGTAGGGTTTGGCATACATGTAATATAAGGGGTCAGTATTGGTGACGAAAAAGGTTTTTTGGTTGAGCAGGTAATGACGAAGCTTGGTAGCGACAAAAACTAAGGCTAATCAGAGTTTTTTAGCATGGGTATATCTAGTTTTCTAGTCCAAAAGGGTATGGCTTATGTAATAAACCGCTTGCTCTCTATGTTGCTCGTCACAATGAGCGAGCATGACACCTAAAGAATGATCAGTAGCAGAAATGTATAGGTAAAATGGTTGGTCATCCTTAGGAGGAATGAGCACTGGTGGTTGAAGAAGGTATTTTTAAGGCGTCGAAGGCTTTATGACATTCATCATCCCATTTGAAGGAGACGTCCTTTTTGAGGAGATGATGAAATGGTTGGTAGTGGTTCGAGAGCTGCGAGATAAAACAATGAATAGATTGCAACTTACCTTGTAAGATTTGAAGTGTATGGATGTTAGTAGGTGGAGGAATTTCAATAATATCCTTCAATTTATTCGGATTGACTTCTATGCCACACAAAGAAACGATGAAACCAAGGAGTTTTCCTAAAAGTACAACAAAGATACACTTCTTTGGTTAAAGGCAAACACAATACTTGATGAGGTGGTCAAATATGACCTTAAGGATTGTCAGGTGTTTGACCCGATGTTTGGATTTGGCAAGAAGGTCATCTACGTAATCTTCCAATATACGATGCATGATGTCATGGAAGATATAAGTCATGGCTCGCTGATATGTAGCACCAACATTTTTAAGGCCAAAAGGCATGACTCGATAGCAGAAGGTCCCCCAAGGAGTGATGAAGGAAATTTTGTGTTGATCTTCTGGAGTGAGTAATATTTGATTATAACCTGAGAAATCATCCATGAGTGATAGCATCTCATGGCGGTAGTGAGATCAACTAGTTGGTCAATGCTTGGTAGAGGAAAATCATCTTTGGGCCAAGATAAGTTGAGGTCACGGAAATCTATGCAAATACAGAGTCCCCTATCACTTTTGTGACATGAACGATGTTATAAATCCATTGGGGATAGTCAATGGGTAGGATGAAGAAGCGAGAGAAGTCGTTGAATTTCTTCTTTAACAAGAAGACCAATGTGAGGATGCATTTTTCGCAGCTTTTTTTAATGGGTTTGGCATCATGAATGGTTATGATATTTTGGACCATGATGTTTGGGTCAATACTTGGGCATACCAACATAGGAAAAATAAAAAGCATTGCTATGGTCCCGAGAGGAAAGAGGTAAAAGCTTCCTATTCAAAGCAGTATCTAAAGACTACCCTATCTTGAGAATGTGGAGGTCGTCTTGAGTGTTGATGTTGATTTTGATAGTTGATTCATTCAACGTGGTTTGTGTCTCAAAGGGTAACGACTGGTGGATATAAGAATCTTTCGCACCCAGATAGGTGAGGATAGACTCATCATCCTGACATTGAACGATGTTAATATAAGGTGTATCGTCATCGATCATATCAAGATACAGGAAGGGAAGAGAAGAGGGAGCCTCACCATCACGTTGATAGGTCAGAGGTCCCAAGGAAATTGTGTTTACGAAAAAAAGTTAGGAGGAATAGATTTAGGATCTATGGAATCCATGGGTGAAGATGGTGACATTGGTGAATGGGGTGGAGAAGGTTTGTCTTCCTCAATGAGGTCAACACGGGCCTTCTTGGAAGGTGGTGTGGTAAAGCCAATGCCACTACGGTCATTATGCTTATGGGTGGTACAAGAAATGATGGTATGACAACCTTATTCATAAAAATCAAAGCCAAAGCCTTTCCATGCACAGCGATGAAGGAAAGTGTGGGCGAAGTGGCGATTAGTAAGGAATTGGAAGTTAGTTGAAAATGGTCATGTTTGGGAGGGAGGTTCGGGTGAATAGGCGGTAATGTAAATTCCCCATACGTTAGGTTAGTGTGAATGTGGGGAGGACCATAAGGGAAGACCTCACCTATGTGGTATTCATAACGAGGGTGTGCGCGTAGGTTTCCATACTCTTGCAAAGTGAGGAATGTGTCGCTATTGTATAGGTGGTACTCCCCAGTGAGGCATTTTAAAACTACCTTCTATAGGATTGGTAGTAGATATGTGGGTAGTAGAGATAGATGATTCACTAGATGATTGGACATGAGGGGTATCAGTTGGTTGGGAGGTAGATTGGTGTTTGTGGAGGTTGTGGCAGTAGTAGGAATAGAAGAATTAGATGTGGGAGAGGTGGTGGAAGAATTGGTGGATGGGATCATGGGTGAAGGCAAAGTGAGGATAGTGGCGAGATGCCTTGGTGGTACAAGTACATCGTTGGGTTAGTACAACATGTTACAAGTTTTGAATGGTGATGGATTAGTAAGGATGGTATTGTTATGTCCTTCATGTTCAAATTTTACAGAGTGGTGTAAAGTTGAAGGAACACAACCCATGACATGAATCGAGTGGTCCTGTCGAGAAATAGGTTATACTTGAACTCTCCCTCTAATACATATAATAGTTTAGGGAAATGTGAGGACCTACGCGAATTTGAAGGATAATGGTGCCAATAGTGGAGGTTATGGCGTTGTTGAAGGAGCATAGCATAACTAGGTTATTATGTATATAGTTAGAAGGATACACATTTCATTGTACGTGTGGGAGGATATGATGTTAATGCTAGCACCACCATCTATCATGATGCATTATACATATATGTTATCAATATAGATGGAAATGAATATGGCGGGATCGAGTCATCGACTATAGAGGTACAATCACCTCATCGAGAGAAGCGAGGGTGACAACTTGAGGAGTGGGCATGGGGGTAAAAGGAGGATATGCTTTGGTAAGTGAGGCCATATGGTGAGGGTAATAATGGAGGCCAATGGTGTGGGGTCATTGGGTAAAACTTCAATGGATTGTAAAACCTTGATAAGGGCTTATTTATGGGATTCGAAAGTTTGGATGAGATCATACAAAGACATCATTATAGGAGACCTGATGTAATTGTTTTATCATAGCATGATGGGTGACCCTATTAGAGATAGGGTATGTACGTCCACGGATGATAATTTTGGGTGTGGGTGGAGATGGTATATTGGGCACAAGGTCGGTTGTGGGCTAGTTGCTTTTTTCTTTTCCTTTATCTTTCGAGTGTGAGTAGCAAGATAAACCATGTTAATACGAGGGAGGTGGATGGAGAGGGTGTAGGATGAGTGGTGTAATAGAATGATGGGAAAAATCCTACGTGTGGGGAAAAATATTGTGAAGTGAGCTATACGTAATGACATTTGGGTGGTGATTTGGCTAAGTCTCTAATAAAGACCATGTTGACCTCAAATTTTGGAGGTGGGAAAAAGGTTGTGGGGGTGGAGATATTGATCGCTAAATGGGTAAAGGAAAATGATGTGTGGTGACAGGTGAAGGTGGAACATGGTCCTCATCAAGAAGGTCATCATCGTTGATATTTTTTTAGGAGGAGAAAGTTGGAGAATGACGGTCCTTAGATCCTTACAATTTTCTACATCATGTCCTAGCACACGATGATAGGCATAAATATTGGTTTCATCAAACCCTTTTGGTTTGGGTTTGAGAGGATCGTAAGGTTGAAGTGGTGGTAATGTGATGACGGAAGTTTCTAAGAGATTAGTTAAAATTTTTGTGTCGAGACCCGCTAATGAGATCACAATGGGAAGTGAGTGTGGATTTGGACAGAGGAGGTGGAATGGGTTGGTCCACTGGTTTGATAAGTGGTATGGTCTTATGTTTTTCTTGCATCTGCTTGGGTAAAGGTGGGGTAGAAGAGATGGCGATGGAAGGTTTTTTTGGTTTGAATACCTTATTGGAGGTTAGTGGATTCTTATCTTTGGGTTGCACCTTCTTGTGTAAAGGTGACACGAGAGTACAGGATGTAGAAGGGAAAGTAGATGGTGGAAGAGGATGGGTTACCCAAAGGGTAAACCGAGTTACAAAGTGGGGGTGGTTAGTAGAGGTTAGGTTTATGACATGGGTTGAATTCATATAGGTTAGTTTGAGGGGATAGTAAGCTGCTAAAGGTATAGGTGGTAAAAAGTGTATAGGTGAGGGTGAGGGTGTTTGGTTTGTGAGTGAATGAGGTGTAATGAGGGCTCATGAGGAGGTAGTAGGTTGTTTAGCTTTTGAATGGCCATGGGTAGGAGAATTTTTATCAAGGTAGATTGATGGGGCCCTAGGATAGATGGAAAGTGGGAAAGTGACAAAGGTGCGGTAAGAGAGACCGGTGTATGTGACCTAGAAGGTTGGGTTTTTATTTTAGGTGGGGGATAATGTTTGTGTGGGATTGGGAAGACATGGCTAAGTCAATTTGATATTTGGGTGAGTAAGGCTTGATGTTGCAATAACACCCAAAGTAGTGATGGGTCTAGATATAGGTGAGGAGATAGGTGTGGGTAGGTTTTGAGGTTTAGGAATGGTTTCAGCCGGGTAGAGGTTTGGATGTCGGTAGAGATGATGAAGAAGAATATTTTTCAATGGGCATGGTGAGTGTTGATTTGGTTACTGAAAATACCTTTTGGTAGATTATGGAAGTATCTTCAAGAAACATTTACATTTAAGTCAAAAAGGGGAGACGAAGATGTCCCAGAGCATGGAATTATCAACATAATCCAAGTGATCAGCCATCCATGAATACAAGATTGTTTAAGAAGAATATGGAGTTGGTTTAGTGGCAATCCTTGTAAAATATGTCTGTGAGACAAGGAATTGGCTAGCCTTGGACTCTATAGGTAAAAGAGCCGAGATCATATCAATGGGGTTCTGGGATGATGAGGGGGAACTATGCCCAATAGGTTGTGATATGTCTAACAAGTCTCCCATGGGTAGAAGAGATAATAGGTGGGGTGATGTAGACTTCATCCTTGGTGGAGGAGAAGCCGATGTTGATTCTCCTATGGATGGGAGAATTAAAAGTGTTGACTACTCGGTAGGTTGTGAGGTAGACAATGAAATGATATTGGTAGAAGGTGTGGGTTCCTTCATGAGAGCAGGGGGAGATGAGGGGGACTCCTCAATGGATGAAGGAGTAGAAGAGGTATGGTCCTCTATGGGTAGAGGAGCTCATGCCAAAATTTCCTCAATAAATAGAATAGGTAGGTTTTGAGGAATAGTTGGTATGATATCAAAAACTGCATGGACTTCACGGACATTACTATCATTGGATGAAGGTTCACTATTTTGATTAGACGATGGTTTATGATTAGGGAATGACTTTTTAAAGATGTGAAAATTTTGATTTTCTGGCACGTTCGGGTTGTCCATGACAAGGTCTCCATTATCTATCATCTCTTGGAAAATCTTCTTGAAATTTATGTAGTTACCATCACTATGGCCTTTAACGCGATGGTAATTATAGTAGTCATGTTCTTTATACCATGCAGGCATAGGATGGGCAGGATCAAAACCTGTATGAGGTTTTATGGGAGGAAGTGTAATGGATCCATATTTAAGAAGATTTTCTAAGACTGAAGAATAGGTCTCTCTAATTGAAGTATAATTCCGTTTCTTGTGCCAAATTTGAAAGGCACGGATAGGGGAAATATTGGAAGAAGGTTGGGATTGATTAGAAGGATGAGGTGGACCTTCCTTGAGGACTACCACATCGGTAGGTCCTTTCGGCATTGAATAGTATTTTTGAGGTTTGTTATCTCATTTTTGAGTTTACGCCAAAAATGAGATAACCCTAAGAAATTTTTGAGCTAGTTTTTAAGAATCACCTTTCAGAGAGATAATCGGGTTTTTAGGTTTCACAAGCAAGACAACATGTGTTTTGGATGCTTCAAGTCATGTGTTCCCCGAAACCCGAAACCCACATCAAGTAAGGCGAGTCGGGTTTACGGACCTTCCAAGCATCGGAACATGCCTTTGTCAAAATATGCTTCATGTCGCGTGTCTTGCGATCCCCGAAGCCCGATTTACTCCTTTCTTTCGGGTTTCCTGGACCATCAAGCATGATGCTTCATGTCGCTTGTTTCCCGCAACCCGAAACCTGAATTGCTCTAAAACCCTTTGTGTCAAGTTTCCGGATATCCCAAGCATGCTGCCATGGCAATAATGCCAAGTTGTCAGGTAGTTAGCACGTGTCAACTGAAGTGTATTAAATGTGAAATTTATTATAAATATTCAAACTTCCATGTCATTTTTACCAGATGTACTATTTACCTCGTGGATTTTCGCGCATGCATCTTCGACCCAGAAACCCGACTCACCACCTCGTGGACTGATTGCATTGCTAATTTTTGATCATTTCTTGTTCTGGTTGAAGGTATTTTTCTTCATTCTTTGTTTGTGGTTTTTGTGGAATAATTGTGTAAAGAATTCTTCCAGTTTTCTTTCTTTTCTTATCAGGGTTGTTGGGGTTTTTATCTTTTCCATTTTGGGAGTTTCTTTCTAAATCAAGTTTGTGTTTTAGGGTTACCCCTTTGGAATAATAACTTTGTTTTATTCCCTAAAATGTCATTATAATTAAAAATATATTGGGGATATCAACAGTGATGAAAAACTTGCATGTTTCAACTCAACAATTACCCCATTCTCTTTTCTCGGGTTTCGTAGGGTGCTTTGTAGTGTTCAAAACCTGCAATATATCAGAAAGTTTAAAGTGTCGGGTTTTCCGAACTCTCTGGCATCCTCCCAGTGTGTCAGGTTTTCCGAACTCTCCGGCATCCTCCTAGTGTGTCGGGTTTTCCAAACTCTCCGGTATCCTCCTAGTGTGTCGGGTTTTCTGAACTCTCCGGCACCCTCCTAGTGTTTTGGGTTTTCCGAACTCTCTGGCATCCTCCTAGTGTGTCGGGTTTTCCGAAGTGTTCAACACCCTCTGATATCCGACACTCTCCTCCTTTGAAATTCCTCATGTCAGACCACGGTCCATCACAAAATAAGACTAAAAATCGGGGAAGGATGAAGTACAAATTCGGGGAAGGTGGAGTCTCCCTCCTACATTATTGTAATTACGACATCCGGGATATAGAGCTTGGAAACAAAGATATGGAGGATTTTGGAATAGGGTCAAGAGCTCTTCTCGAGACTCCATGGAAAAAGTCAATAGTTGTGAGTGGTCTACCTCTTACAAGCAGAGTTTCCCTATGTCCGCTCGGTGCCCGAGTTCATCTTAGCTTGTGCTTGAATTATGACTACGCTTCTCGTTACGTGAAAAACCAGCCGGGAGAAGTTGTAATCAGGTTGGATAGAGGTTACTTCGATGACCTTTTCAAGCTACCTAATTTTGAGGAATATGGAGATGTGGATCTCAAGTCAGCCCAAAAGCTTAAGACAATGATCGGGAGGATTACATCAAGCACGTGAATAGGAAATTCCTAATCAAAGACAAATCGGCTATTTCTAGGTTCCCAAGACTTGTTCCTCAAAGCAATTTCATTCAAGAAATCAATGATATCATTACTCTGTTGAGTCAGGTTTTTGGTTTCCCTGAGTCAAATGTTTTCCAAGGATGGATGTACCAGTTCATAATCATTATTAAGAAGAATCAACAGGGAATTGATTGGGGTAATCTTATTAGTAACAAGATAGATTCTCAAATGACAACAGTCGTGTCTACGAGAAAGTTTTATATGTCCTCGTATGTCACCTATGCAACGGCCGACATGAGGAACTATCCCGGGTTGGACACCAAGAGGAACAAGAAAATGGAGCATGTTTATCAGTATTTTCCTCAGCTGACACGAAAAGGGTCTGAAGACCAATTCAGAAGGGTAAATGATGCCTTCTTTTACGAGAACATCTGCAGGTTAAGCCCCGAACTGAGGAAAATGAGAGTTTCTGATGAGGCATGGGCTAAAGTTTCAAAAAGGGGTTGTGTCTTCTTGCAATTTAAGAAGTTCACATATATTCGAGTAGTCATGTACCAGGGGATCCTTTCCGTTTGCCCGGATATCCAGGGGACAAACTAATCTTGATGGAGTTAGTGAGGGGCAATTGTTGGATTTTCACAAGTTCCAACAGAGTAAAAACAACGCCGTTGTATCTTTCCCAATTTCTATTGGAAGGTATACTTGTTCAACGGTGGTTAAAGCCAAGAATGTTATCCATGAGCTTCAAGATAAGTTGAAGAAGCACATGAAGTTCTGAGACGAGTTTGATTTTCGACGAGTCATCAAGGCATATGGAACTCTGCACCCACACGTGCCAAGTGTAGAAGACATTTGGATTGATTTACGTGATGAGGTTGTTGTCCAAAGAAAAGATCATAGTAGGTTGACACTTGCTGAAATTTAGACACTTGAGCTCACCGACATACGAGAAGGTAATAGTGATAATGAAAGTGTTACGGATCCTTCCTATGATGGATTGAATGAAGATCAATATGTTTTCCCACCTATTTATTGGTCTATCGGTGAAAAAGCTTAGTTAAAGATAGATCAGCCCTGGTTCTTGCATGCACCAAAGCATGGATCGCCTCTTGGGAGTGAGTTTTAAAGATGGTATTTTTCAAAGTTGATTGTTACTGAGAGGCGGGGCCCTCTAAAAAGGGAAAATAAAAATATCTTCTAAGGGACCTATAAAGGTCAAGTTTGTCAAGAAGAGAAGAGAAGCGAGAAATCTCTTCAATTGTTACTCAAGTTGAAATGGTGAATGTGCAGAATCACCAACACCACCAGAAATAGGAGAAATTTCTTTGGAAAGAGAAGTAAGCCAGACACTAGTTTCACCATTTGTTGACTGCCCAACTGAAGTGACCTTATCTCTTGCATCCCAGGATTTGGAGTCGGGATTTGCCCTTCCTCCTTCATAACCACTTCTACCTCCTCTTTCCCCATCTACTTCTTCGTTCATGGCTAGAATTTTCTCTGGACTCTCACCCCTCTCTGCTGGGACCAAAGTAAAAACCAACACTCCCCCTCCTATGCCCCTTTTTTGAATCTGCTACAACATTGGTAACTGTCCCCACTCCGCCAGTGGATCCCTCTCCCCCTGAAAGTATGATACCAAGTTATACAATAGTGGTAACTCCCTCGACATGCCTCAATGGCTACTTGAGTAAACTCAAGGAAGAGGAAGGTGATTGTACCCATACCAGCCTTTCATTTTAGTTCACTCAAGGATTTTCTTGCTAAATCAGCCAAGAAACATAGAATAGTCTCAAGGGTTTTGGTGGACACTTCGGGGCATAAGTTTGCAGAGATCACCACTCCTGCGTGATAAAACCAAAGAGGACATAATAGCCTCGACTATCAGATAACGAGGTGGTGGCTCTAGTAGAAGTGACAATAGAAGGAGCACAATAGGATGCATGGGATGCTATAAACGTCTATGCCGAGAAATTGAAGGAAACAAAAGATAGCAGAGATGAGCTTAAAGAAAACGTGGAGCAATTAACTAAAGTATTACTTAAGCTCTCAAAACCCCTTGAATCTATACCATCTTCCTCTGTCCCTATCTGGTTTGATTTCTCATCGAGTGCCTATAATCGGCAAGATTAATGAAAAAGGGAGGGTGGTCAATGAATGGATCAAAGGCTACTCAACGGGGAAAGAAGTGATTCAAGACACCATGGAAGTCTATCAATCTTTGGGGAATATTGAGTGATGGAGAAAATATGATGATGATTTCTCCCAAGAAATTAGACACCTTGATTTGAATTTGAAGCTCTCAGGGTATTAAGGAAAATACCATCACGCCTCTTGGTAGAAGAAGGCATCATCCCATATGTAGATAAGCATTTCCGGTGACCAAATCCATCGAGTTCGGGGTAAAGATTCTCAACGAAGCATGTGGTAAATTGAGAGAATCAAGAGATCAATTGATTGATGGCAAAAGTGACCTGGAAGAAGAATTGTTGAAAATTTGTGCAAAAGTGTCAGTTGGAAATTTGGGCATCCTATTAGCTGATGATAGTTTCAAACAAGTCCAAGAATCATTGGCATGAACTAACTCACGATTTGGTATTGAAATCATTGACAAGTTTGTAAAGATTGAACATTCTTTGGAGGCCCTGAGAAAACTCAACAAAAGATTGAGAAAACTTCCCAGTAGTGCAGTGACACTCACGAAACATGTGAAGTCTTGAGTGATCATTCCACTTGCGCCTGATGAAAATGAGATGCAAGGTATAATCCGGAAGTTCAAGAATTTCAGAATAAACAAGCTCGATTGGAAGAAGAGAAAGATGAAGAAGCAAAAGATGACAATTCAGACTAAGTCTTGATGCGACGTGTCATTTCAATCTTGAAATTGACATGTCTTTTTCATTTCTGTTTCGTCACATTTTGAATCATATTGTGACTTGGTCTCCTGCGTGAGAGCCAAGAAAAATAGGACTCTTTTTAAAAAGTATTTTATAGGGTTTGTCCTATTTTCTCTCAACTATTTTTATTATAAATAAGGGATGTGTGTACATTCCAAAGGGTTGAGATTTTTGAAACATTGGGAGCTATTGTGAAGAAGAAAAACTTTGTGTTTTCTTTTAATCATTTGAGGAATAGAAGTTGATGTTTTTTCGCAAACTTTGTGTTGTGAGAAGTGTTTTTCTTAAGATATTGTTCTTATGTTTGCAATCTTAAGCTATTCCTTGTTTAGTGTCTTGATGATTCTAATAATTTCAAACATTACATTTGTTATCTAAATATCGTATGATTATTTCTTGCTCTTTGTTTACTCGAAAGAAAATGCATTCCTCTCCTTTCCTTTCCATAGTGCTTCTTACATTGTAATAATTTCCGACCAGTCCATTTATAAAAACAACATCTTCACATAGTGTGGATATGGATTTCGGGATTCTATTCGAACCCAATGGTTAGATTAGTGTGAATCTTTGTATATATTATTTATGTTGTGTTTTAGATTAGTAAACAGGAAGCCTCACACTTGTCTTTGAGGAGGATTTAATCCCATGTCTGTGGTTGAACCTCATATTTGGGATTGACAAAATATCCACCCAATGATTTTGGCGACTCCATTGGGAATATGGATTTATAGTGTAAAGATTATCCTCTTGGTGTGCGGCGACTCCGTATTTGCCTTATTTTCAATAAGATCTCTTTCCCGGTTCAAGGCTGGCAGAAAGATCTTCACTCGGTCCCGCCTTGAGCCTAGGGTGAAATTGATCCACTCTTTGAGTTTCTACAACTGACACAATTTCAATCTTTCCCCAACAACGTTACTTCTAACCGAACCGAGAAGTTCTTCACTGTTGAGCGGATCCCTATAGAACGAGACGTGTCTACAACTTGTCGTGTGTTATTCTTGTCCAACACTCGGATCCCCATATGCACTCTTGTCGAAAAGGATGGCAGTAAAACACTGTGCCTTGGGGCACGCTATTAGTCCTCTTTCTTTAACTATGCCATTGCACTAGTTACCACATGGATCACGTAAAAACATTCCCAAATTCAATGGGGATGGGAAGCGACATCGATGAAGACATTGCATCTTTCTTCGTAACATGCGGTGTCCTCGAAGTAGCTCACAAAGATGTCTCTATTCGACTCTTCATTGAAACGTTGCACGGTGTAGCAGCCAAATGGTTTTATCACCTTTCGAATGCATGCATCACAAACTAGGCTACCATGCGGACCAGATTCGAAGCACGTTTCAAACCAACCAAAGACTCTCATGCTTTGTTAGCACAACTTACCCATATGAAGAAAGAATCGCATGAACCCATGCGGGACTTCGTGGAAAATTTTAACAAGCTGATCCGAAAAGATTCCAAAAATAGTTGTACTAACTCTAGAAAATAAAAATTTCTTCTTCATTAATGCTCATCCTCCCGATGTCAACTTTCTATTAAGAAGGTGGCCATCCCTGCATTTGGCTATCGCTTAGTCAATGACTATTGAAATAGAGGATGATCTCATTTTTTGGAAGAATCGGGAAAGATGTTCGAAACCTAAAAATCAAGGTTCTTTTCAAGGTATCTTGACCCTCTAATCCAAAAAATGGCTAATGATTTGATTTCTTTAAAAAGGAAAATGTCCCAATAGGTGAATAATGTTTCATATCGGGATATCCCTAAAGCGGAATTTCAATAACACCAATGGTGCACCTACAAGAGATAGGCTGCGGTTAACCCCTGCTCAACCGAGGCTAGCCATTGAAGCCCCTCATGTCAATGCAGTAGTAGAAATAGTCGAAGAATAGGAGGAACCCGAAGAACAAGATTCCCTTGAGGCTTTTGAAGCTTCGGGATACGCTAATGAGTCTTATGATGATTCGGCTGGGGACTCCAGCATTGGGTATTTGGAATATGAAGAGGATGAATGTGCCGGATGGTCAGTCATTTGTTGTCTTCACTCGATCCCAATCTCGAGAATCCAAGAAAACCTCTTGAAAGCCCCAAGGAAGAACAAGGAACCTCCCATAGCCATAGTTAAGAGAGGTGCTCAATTTCAACACAAAATGAAAGAGAAGTCACCAAAAAGGTAACAAATTCTCCTCATTCTCTTTCTCCTAAGGTCAGTGCCCCAACTCAAGATTACGTGATTAGAGCTGAGCCTACCATCACCCCATCTTATATTGCTTTTGACATTATCGATCATGCAAAAAGAACCAAGATCCAAATGTCGAAGCGGAATACCTTGATCAAATCACGAGCAGTTCAAAAATCTCACCAAATTCATTAGAAGTAAAGCTTCCATTCTCTCACCTCCAAAAGGTCTTTTGCCAAATCCTACTAAATCCCCGCCTCGAACAATCGACCTCTACTTCTTCTTCGGGGAAAGATTGAACCATTTTATTTGTCTTTGCTAATAAATGGGTTTAAGCTCAATAATTACATCATCGACTCGGGGCCTCGACAATGTTATGCCTACAAAAGTAGCCCATGCCCTTGGGATTACTTTGACTAAGTCATATGGAAGATGTTACTCCATGGAAACCAAGCAAGTTCCCTTGATTGGTCAAATCAAAGATGCATAGTTTGCATTTGTTGCCTTCCCGAGAGAAGAGAGTGAAAATGACTATTCTAGTTGCCGACATTCTGTGGCCTATGGTATCCTCTTGGGTAGAGGTTTTGTAAAGGCGTCGAAGGAGAGATTAATATGGATTGGACCAAGGCAAGGATTCTAGTCAATGGGGTTTACCATGTTCTCCATCCCGAACCTCGGGTGAGGTATTTGGTAACTAAATCGAGATGACCCTAAGGCTCAAATTCTTTTTGAAGATGCTAGCTTTGGAAATTATTTCATGACATCAGAGATACGGTGGTAGATGTTAAGAAAGAAGATTCTAATGCTATTTGGACCTCGAATTTGATGGTAGCTATTCAACCACCAGATTGGGCACTAGTATAGTTCTTATATCTCTTAACTCGAGATCTTCCCCTCGATTTCAAATTATAGTTTGATAATACTAATAACACGGCTGAATATTAAGCTCTGTTACTAGGATTAGAAATGGCCGAGATAGAAGGGAATTGAAACCTCGAGGTTCGAGGGATGTGAAGTGATTGTCAACAGGTCAAGGAATCTATCAAGTAAAAATGATCACTTGAGACATTACGGGAATAAAGTTTGGGATAATATAGAATGCTTTGATGCATTCTCCATTAAAGCGATTTTGAGAGATTATAACAACAAGGCTAATTCTTTGGCCGTGTCTACGTCCCTCCTTCTCCCTCATCCCGGTTCAAACAAGATACATACATGATTGAGATCGTGTATCGTCCAAGTATCCCGAGATAACGCGGCTCATTGGAAAGTGTTCAATGATGATCAACAAGTGTTGACTTTTTAGAAAAAGGTGACAATTTTAGTGAGTTGTACTTTGAAGGTTCGGAATCATCTTGCCATGAATCTATCTCAGATCCATATCAAGAGGTTGATGGTGAGTTTATTCAACTTAAAGGCAACAAGATACCCAAAGTCTGGTTTCTCGGAGGGTTTGTTTGAAAATCATGATTGTTTTATTCAAAACAAAAGACAAGTTGAAGGAACTTCTTCCTCGGAAGTAGATCAATTCAATCTAGATTAAATCGATCAACCCCGGATGGTGAATATTGGGAAATGTTGTTCCCCTAAGGAGAAAGGAAATTCACTTCACTCTTGAAGAGATACATGGATCTCTTAGCCTAGTCTTATGCACATTTAAAATCCTTCAAGCCCAAAGATACTGACACAATATCCATTTGAAGCCTAATGTAAAACCATATAAGCGAAGCAAACACATTACAATCTAAAGATCTTAGGTACTATCCTTGTAGAAATTAAAAAAATGTTAGATGCTAGAATTATTTTCCAATCCATCACTCCACTTGGATTGCTAACATCGTCCCTATCAGGAAGAAGAATGGTAAGATCCATATTTTTGTTGATTTCTGAAACCTAAATCAATCTTCGTTAAAAGACAATTATCCGTTGCCTATCATGGATTAGGTGTTGCAGACCGTTCTTGGATGGATCGAAATGCTATCCATGCTCGACATATTTTCAGGATATAATCAAGTTGAGGTAGCTATGGAGGATCAACACAAGATGGCCTTCACAACCCCATGGGGACCTTTGCTTACTGAGGAGGATGCCTTTCGGCTTGATCAACACCGGAGCCACCTTTCAGAGGGCTATGGAATTGGCATTTAGAGACCTGATGGGAAAAGTCATAGTGGTATATTTGGATGACTTGACCGTTTTCTCTAAAAAACAGAGTGATCATTATGATCATTTAGAGCAAGTACTCTTGAGATGCAGGCGTCACGGGATTTCATTAAATCCCAAGAAGTCCATGTTGAGTGACCGAAGGAAAGTTCTTTAGGTCATATTGTGACTAGAGAAGGAACCAAAATCGACCTAGAGAGGGTAAAGGTCATTCAGAGCCTTACCCTACCCATAAGTAAAACCGGAGTTCATTCCTTCTTTGGAAAGGTCAATTTCCTAAGAAGGTTCGTACCTGATTTTGCTGATAAAACCAAGGATATCCTTGGGATGATGAAAGGAAAAATTCCATTTCAATGGAGTACTAAAGGGAAGCTTGCATTCGATGAAGTCAAAAGGGTAGTTGTTTGCGCTCTTATCCTAGTATGTCGATTTCAAAAAATATTTCATCATATACAGCTACACCTCTCCTCACACAGTGTTAGCCATCCTGATGCAGGAGAATGGGGAGGGCATTGAAGCTCCCATCACTTTTATGAGCTGTCCATTAAAGGAACATGAGCTAAAAATGTCACAAATTGAAAAGCATGCTTATGTAGTGGTACAAGCGGTGAAACATTTCAAGTACTATGTGCTGAATTCCCATACCCTCGTTCTCGTTCCCGACACCGCCGTTAAATCCATTTTGACTCAACAAGAAGCTGGGAGTCAATGAGGTACCTAGATAGCTAAATTTCAGGAGTATGACTTGGACATTAGACTTACCAAGTTGGTATGAGGAAGGGGCTTGTGCCAATTGATCACGGAAAACCATGTTGAAGACGAATGCGAAAAGACCGAAGATACCTCTTTAAAGTTTCCCATGGTGCTTTTTATGAGTACAACTGATGAATGGTACACAGATATTGATTTATTTATAACTTATGGTGAATGCCGCCCGCATTTAAGCCAAAAGGAGAAGAGGACGGTAAAGTTAATATCTATCGAGATACCTCCGTGGGATAACAAAATATATAAGAAAGGTATTGATGGTGTTCTCCTACGTTGTGTTGATAAATCACAACTGTGATTAAAGTTGTTAGAATCCTTCCATAGCCTAGCATGCGGAGGAAATTTCTCATCTCTCTGTAACAAATTATAAGATCCTACGGGCTAGGTACTATTGGCCTCTTGTCTTTCGGGATTCAGAGAGTGGGTGTCAAGTGTGAAGCTTGTCAACATTTTGTTGGTCGTCTCAAGCTAGCAGCTCTTCCCCTGAAGCCCGTAGTCATTGAAGAACCTTTTTGTTAGTGGGGAATTGAATTCATTGGAAATTTGAATCACGCCTCCGAGTCTTAGACACAATTGCATCTTGATCTGCTATAGACTATTTTACCAAGTGGGTGGAAGCCACGCCCAATCAAGCAAGCAACCTTAGAAGCTGTGTGTAAGTTCCTTAAAGAAAATATAATTGTCGATTCGGTGTGCCTCACAAGATTGTGGCTGACAATGCCTCCAATTTCTCATCGCATGAGTTGATAGAATTTTGATATGGATTCGACATCACCTGGATCACTCATCGATTATTATCCCCAAGGCAATGGGCAAGTGAGTCCAAAGAACAAGAACACGGTTACCATAATTAGAAAGCTAGTAGATGAAAACCAGAGGACATGGCAAAAAGCATTGTATGATGTGTTGTGGGCTGATTGGATTACCCCAAAGAGAGCTATAGGAATGTCTCCTTTCCAAGTGTTGTACGTGATTGATTGATTTGAGATACCTATCTTAGTAGAGTTGCCAACCTTACGGTTGGCCAAAGCAGTCGAAGATGTGACCTTTCAAAATTCTATTGAAGAAAGGGTTATGTACCTAGGTAGGATAGAAGAGGAATGAAGCAAGGTGGTTGATCACATTGCGAGATCATCAAAGTAAAGTAAAGAAATTTTTGACAAGAAATCAAGGCAATATAATTTCCAGATGGGATACCTAGTGTTCTTTATGGGATAAGAGGAGGGAGCGAGAAAGGAATGCACGGAAAGTTTGATTCTTTGGGGAAAGGACCTTTTAAGATCCATCAGTTGAGTGGTGAAAATAGTTTCCATCTATCATATCCTGATGGAGAGTTACTCCCTTTTCCTTTCAGCGGCCAACATCTAAAGTTGTTCCATCATTAATGCAAGATGCTCTTTTACATTGTACATACTTTACTTTCTGTCATGTGTTTGCTTTTAGTCTTCTTTCTTTCCTCATTTTGTTTTTCGGTTTTCTTCTTTTCTAACTCCGTAGCCCAATGGATAAAGCCAGAGATTCTGAGTTCTCTTCCTTTGATATCACAAAGAAAGTCCCCAACTAGAGCCAGTTGTTATCTCATTTTGAGTTTATGCCAAAAATGAGATAACCCTAAGAAATTTTTGAGCTGGTTTTCTAAGAATCACCTTTCAGAGAGATAATCGGGTTTTCGGGTTTCACAAGCAAGACAACATGTGTTTTGGATGCTTCATGTCGTGTGTTCCCGAAACCCGAAACCCGCATCAAGTAAGGCGAGTAAGATTTGTGGACCTTCCAAGCATCGAGAACATGCCTTTGTCAAAACATGCTTCATGTTACATGTCTTCCAATCCCGAAGTCGATTTACTACTTTGTTTCAGGTTTCCCAGACCATCAAGCATGATGCTTCATGTCGCTTGTTTCCCGCAACCTGAAACCCGAATTGCTCTAAAACCCTTTGTGTCGGGTTTTACGGATATCCCAAGCATCTTGACATGGCATTAATGCCAAGTTGTTGGGTAGTTGGCAGTGTCAATCGAAGTGTATTAAATGTGAAATTTCTTATAAATATTCAAATTTCCACGTCATTTTTACTAGATGTACTTTTTACCTCGTGGATTTTCACGCATGCATCTTTGACCCAGAAACCCGACTCACCTCTGTGCCTGATTACATTGCTCCTTTTTATCATTTCTTGTTTTGGTTGAAGGTATTTTTCTTCATTCCTTGTTTGTGGTTTTGTGGAATAATTCTTCGAGGTTTAGGTATTTTCTTATCGGGGTTATTGGGGTTTTTATCTTTTCCATTTTGGGTGTTGCTTTCCAAATCAGGTTTGTGTTTTAGGGTTACCCCTTTGGAATAATCACTTTGTTTTATTCCCTAAGATGTGATTATAATTAAAAATATATTGGGGATATCAACAAAGTGATGAAAAAATTGCATGTTTCAACTCAACAATTACCCCATTATCTTTTCTTGGGTTTGTGGGGTGCTTTGTAGTGTTCAAAACCCGCAGATATATCGAAGAAAGTTTAAAGTGTCGGGATTTCGAACTCTTCGGCATCCTCCCTGTGTGTCGGGTATTCCAAACTCTCAGGAATCCTCCTAGTGTGTTAGGTTTTCCAAACCCTCCGGCATCCTCCTAGTGTGTCGGGTTTTCTAAACTCTCTGGTATCCTCCCGGTGTGTCGGGTTTTCCGAACTCTACGACATCCTCCTATTGTGTCGGGTTTTGAAGTGTTCAACACCTTCTGATCTTCGACACTCTCCTCCTTTGAAATTCCTCATGTCGGACCCTGGTCCATCACAAGATAAGGCGAAAAATCGGAGAGGATGAAGTACAAATTTAAGGTGGAGTCTCCCTCCTACATTGATTGTAATTATGACATCCGAGATACAGAGCTCGGAAACATAGATATGGAGGATTTTTGGAATAGGGTCAAGAGCTCTTCTCAGACTCCATGGATGAAATCAATAGTTGATAGTGGTCTACCTCTTGCAGCGAGGTTTCATTATATGCACTTTCGGTGCCGAGTTCATCTTAGCTTTGTGCTTTGAATTATGACTCTGCTTCTCATTCTGTGAAAAACTAGGCGGGAGAAGTTGTAATCAAGTTGGACGGAGGTTACTTCGATGACCTTCTCAAGCTGCCTAATTTTGAGGAATATGGAGATGTGGATCTCAAGTCAGCCCAAAAAGCTTGGGACAATGATTAGGAGGATTACATCAAGCACGTGAATAGGAAATTCCTAATCAAAGCCAAACCAGTTGTTTCTAGGTTCCCAAGACTTATTCCTCGAAGCAATTTCATTCAAGAAATCAATGATATCATTACTCTGTTGAGTCGGGTTTTGGTTTCCCCCGAGTCAAATGTTTTCCAAGGATGTATGTACCGAGTTCATAATCATTATTAAGAAGAATCAACAGGAATTGATTGGGGTACTCTTATCGATGTGAGATAGATTCTCAAATGACAATGATCGTGTCTATATGAAAGTTTTATATGTCCTCGTATGTCACTATGCAGCGGCAAGATGAGGAACTTTCCCGGGTTGGACACCAAGGGGAACAAGACAGTGGAGCATGTTTATCACTATTTTCCTCGGTGACATGAAAAGTCGAAGACCAATTTAGAAGGGTAAACGATGCCTTCTTTTACGAGAACATCTGTAGGTTAAGCCCCAAATTGAGGAAAACGAGAGTTTCTGATGAGGCATGGGATGAAGTTTCAAAATGGGGTTGTGTCTTCTTGCAATTTAAGAATTTCACGTATCTTGAGTAGTCATGTACCAGGGGATCCTTTCCATTTTCCCGGATATCCGGGGAAAAATTAATCTTGATGGAGTTGGTCGGAAATTGTTGGATTTTCACGAGTTCAATAGAGTAAACACAAGGCCACTTTGTATCTTTCCCAATTTCTATTGGAAGGTATACTTGTTCAACGGTGGTGAAAGCAAGAACGTTTTCCATGAGCTTCAAGATAAGTTGAAGAAGCACATGAATCCACGAGGCGGGTTTGATTTTTAGGAGTCCTCAAGGCATATGGAACTCTTCATATGCACGTGCCAAGTGTAGAAGACATCTGGATTGATTTACGTGATGAGGTTGTTGTCGAAGAAAAGATCATAGTAGGTTGACACTTGTTGAAATTGAGACACTTGAGCTCAGCGACATACCGAGAAGGTACTAGTGATAATGAAAGTGTTCTGGATCCTTCCTATGATGGATTGAATGAAGATCAATATGTTTTCCCACCTATTGATTGGTCTATCAGTGAAAAATCTTCCGTTACAGATAGATCAGCCCTAGTTCTTGCACGCACCAAAGCATGGCTTGCCTCTTGGGGAATGATTTTTAAAGATGGTAATTTTTCAAAGTTTGTTGCTTTGCGAGAGGTGGGGCCCTCCAAAAAGGGAAAAGACAAAAGATCTTCTAAGGGACCTATAAAGGTCAAGTTTTCAAGAAGAGAAGAGAACGAGAAATCTCTTTTATTATTACTCCGGTTGAAACGGTGAATGTGCCGAAGCACCAACACCACTAGAAATAGGAGAAATTTATTTGGAAGGAGAAGTAAGCCAGCCCCTAGTTTCACCATTTGTTGACTCGCCCAAGCGAAGTGACCTTATCTCTTGCATCCTATGATTTGGAGTTGGAATCTATGCTTCCTCCTTCACAACCACTTCTACCTCCTCTTTCCCCATCTAATTCTTCGGTCATGTCCAGCATTTTATCTGGACTCTCACCCCTCTCTGCTGGGACCAAAGTAACCATCAACACGCCCCCTCCTGTGCCTCTTTTTACTAAATCTGCTACCACATTGGTAACTGTCCCCACTCGCCAGTGGATCCCTCTCCCCCTGAAAGTATGATACCAACTTCTACAATAGTGGCAACTCCCTCTGACATGCCTCAATGGCTACTTGAGAAAAATTTGAGGAAGAGGAAGGTGATTGTACCCATACCAACCTTTGATTTTAGTTCACTCAAGGCTTCTACTACTAAATCAGCCAAGAAACCCAAAATAGTTTCAAGGGTTTTGGTGGACGCTTCAGGGCATAAGTTTGAGAGATCGCCACTCTTGCGTGACAAAAACCAAAGAGGACATAATATCCTCGACTATCAGATAACCAAGGTGGCTCTAGGAGGAGTGACAATGAAGGAGCACAACAGGATGCATGGGATGCTATAAACGTGCTATGCTAGAAATTGAAGGAAACAAAAGACAACAGTGATGAGCTTAAAGAAAAGGTGGAGTAGTTAACTGAAGTATTACTTAAGCTCTCAAAACCCCTTGAATTCATACCATTTTCCTCTGTCCCTGTCGGGTTTGATTTCTCATCAATGCCTATAATCGAGAAGATTAATGGAAAAGGGAGGGTGGTTGATGAATGGATCCAAAGGCTGCTCCAACAAGGGAAAGAAGTGATTCAAGACACCGTGGAAGTCTATCAATCTTTGGGGAATATTCAAAGTGATGGAGAAAATATGGATGATGATTTCTCCCAAGAAATTGGACACCTTGATTTGACTTTCGAAGCTCTCCAGGTATTAAAGAAAATACCATCACACCTCTGGTAGAAGAAGGCATCATCCCACATGCGAGATAAGCATTTCCAGCTGACCAAAGCCATCAGGTTCAGGGTAAAGATTCTCAACGAAGCCTGTGGTAAATTGAGAGAATCAAGAGATCAATTGATTGATGGAAAAAGTGACCTGGAAGAAGAATTGCTGAAAATTTGTGCAAAAGTGTCAGTTGGAAATTCGGGCATCCTATCAGCTGACGATCTTTTCAAACAAGTCCAAGAATCTGTTCAGCATGAACCAACTCACGGATTTGGTATTGAAATCATTGACAAGTTTGTAAAGATTGAACATTCTTTGGAGGCCTTGAGAAAACTCAACAAAAGATTGAGAAAACTTCCCGGTAGTGCCAGTGACACTCACGAAACATGTGAAGTCTTGAGTGATCATTCCACTGCGCCTGATGAAAATGAGATGCAAGGTATAATCCGGAAGTTCCAAGAATTTCAGAACAAACAGGCTCAGTTGGAGGAAGAGAAAGATGAAGAAGCAAAAGATGACGATTCAGACTAAGTCTTGATGCGACATGTCATTTCAATCTTGAAATTGACATGTCTTTTTCATTTCTGTTTCGTCACATTTTGAATCATATTGTGACTTGGTCTGTCATGAGAGCCAAGCAAAATAGGACTCTTTTAAAAAGACTGTTTTATAGGGTTTGTCCTATTTTCTCTCAACTATTTTTATTATAAATAAGGGATGTGTGTACATTCCAGAGGGGTTGAGATTTTTGAAACATTGGGAGCTATTGTGAAGAAGAAAAACTTTGTGTTTTCTTTTAATCATTTGAGGAATAGAAGTTGATCTTTGTTTTGCAAACTTTTTGTTGTGAGAAGTGTTTTTCTTAAAATATTGGTCTTATGTTCGCAATCTTAGGCTATTCCTTGTTTAGTGTCTTGATGATTCTAATAATTTCAAACATTACATTTGTTATCTAAAGATCGTATGATTATTTTGTGCTCTGTGTTTACTTGAAAGAAAATACATTCCTCTCCTTTCCTTTCCATTGTGCTTCTTACATTGTAATAATTTCCATGTGATCCATTTATAAAAACAACATCTTCACATAGTGCAAAGATGGATTTTGGGATTCTATCCCAAACCCAATGGTTAGATTAGTGTGAATATTGTATATATTATTTATGTTGTGTTTTAGATTAGTAATAAGCAGGTGACCTCACACTGTCTTTGAGGAGGATTTAATCCCATGTATTGTGGTTGAACCTCATATGTTGGATTGACAAAATATCCACCCAACAAGGTTTTGAAGATGAAGAAGAATCTTTTTATTTTAATGGGGTGTTCTTGTTTCATAATTGGATTTTCTTTTCTTTGATGGCGTGAATTTCCATCTTTTGTGTCATGGTGAATGCTTCATCGAAGGTTTGGAAGGTTTGTACCTACTGATTTGGTGAGATGTGCGGCACAAGCTCTAGTGAACAACTTAATAAGTTTAGTCTTAGGTATTTGGAACATCAATTAGTTGATAAGACTCCGCTAGTGAGCAACAAAATATGTCATAGATTCATCTTCATATTGTTGGGTTGAATAGAGATCAGTCATGGTGAATTTCTTGATAACATTGATTAAAAAATGGTCTAAGAAATCTTGGGCTACTTGATTATAGGAATAAATGGAATGTTGAGGTAGTCCACTATACCAATCCAATGCTAGTCCTATCAAGGACATTGGGAAGTTTCATAGGAGAAAAACATCATTGTGGGTGATTAGGTAGCACTTATGTTTGAAATACCACAAGTGTTGTTGCAAGTCCTCTTACTTATTGAAGCAATTGAATTTAGGCATTTCCCAATGCAAAGGGTAAGGACAAATGAGAATATACGGATGGATAGGCTCGTTACTGATTTCATCATAAGTTAAAGAATTATGGGAGCCAGAAATAGATGCTTCTAAGGTCTGCATATTTTCCATCATCATTTTAATGAGGTCATTAGTAGGTTGTGATGAATGGGTGCCCTTGCCGAAAAAGGGGGTTGATGCGGGATGTATGAGGTGGGTGGTATTCTAGTGTATGGTGGCACTAAGTATGAGAAGCGCATATGAGAAATAGATGTAGGTGACACATAGCTAGAATAAGTTATAGATGAGGTCGGGGTTGTTAGTAGTATGTGTAAGTGGGTGGGGTAGTCGAAATAACTCTAGTGGTGATTGGGGGTAAGGACTACGGGATAGAAATGATGAGGTTACGGATATGGATGTAAAATTTTGACACCAAAGGTGGTTGCGATGCAATAGGTATATGTGAGGCAGCAAGTGCGAGATGGGGCTATACTTAAAGTGGTTATTAGAGGGCAATTGATGTAGCAGTGCGAGATGGCGTAGACACTATAGTTATAGCGGCTATGGGATCTAGCTAAGATACCACGGTGGAAAATTGGATGACGGTAGCAGAGTTTGTACTAGTGATGCGAGAGGTGGGTGTGAGAGTAGGGGGATAGATATGGGTATGTCATATATTAACTATCTTGAGGAATCTTGGGTGGAAGAATCAACAAGGTAGTACATGAGGGCAGCGGGATTCTGGTCAAGGAGTCTCATGAACTCCTCGTCGCCGTAGAAGAATGGGGATAAGCTAAGTCAGATCCATAAGTGACAGGATGAATGGTGGTGATGGACTAGGTGGGATTGGATGACAACTACGGTGAAATATAAGGGCATTACTTTGGTTTGTGAGTCAAGACCATGTGAATAAGTGTTGACCCAATAAGGCTGTATTCTTTAATTGGAACATAAAAGCAGTAGGGATGGAAAATAAGTGTTTACCCGGTAAGACTATATTGATTATGAGAGGTGAATTGGTAGGAGTTTTGATTAAAAATCAAAGCGAGAAATACCGACACCGATTAGACAACCGATGTCAATTTATAAGTGATCGATGTGATCCATGATAATCAATGTTGGTTCTTGTGGGAAATTAAAATTTTGAGCAAGTGAGTTAGAAGCGGAGAAAGTTAAGCGTGGAGGCTATATTTAGTCAATAATATCATAATGCAGAGGATATGGTGACATCCAGAGATTTTAAACAGAGAAGAAGATGAGATGATTACTCTTTCGGTAAGCTGACGAAAAACATAGGAAGCTGACTCTATCAAATGAACCGATGATAGTTAGATGTAAGCGATCTTTAGTTCTTTGTAAAATCTGTAGAATGAAGAAAAATTTCTTTTTGTGAATTAAGGTTGAATGAGATACCAACCAAAAAGTTTGAGTATGGTAAAAATGAGTCCTGACACACTTAGAAACAACTGGAATACACCAACTATGATTATGGAGTGTGAAAGGAAAGAAAAATGGAGAATACGACCTCACACCTCAAAATGCAAGTCAAGCACAAAGCTAAGAAAAACACGTAATCCTACAAGTGAATTTAGTGTGTTTATCTTATGCTATTTAAAGACTAACTCGTGAATTTAGAACAAATTTTTTGGTTGGGAAGGCTTCCTATGAAGAAGGAAATTCTAAAGGTGAGGTTTCAGGTTATGTTTTGGTGGGATTTGGTAGTTCTCTAAGGTGATGACTGGACAAAGATAACCATCTGGGTGCCCATTGTCAATCCTCTGATTGTGTGATCATTGACAGCTTCTTCCAGGTGGGATGTTGTTTAAGAAGATGTATATATTCCAATTTGTGTAGTTTGGAAAAGAGAGAGAAGAAAGAATGTGCTTTCTATGATTAATTTGTGATAACCATCAGTTGGTCATGACTTCTATCATATAGGTTTCCCTCAATTTTAATGTGAGATATAATGCAATAAATTAGAATGCCAAAGTGTTTTAAATCTAAATCGAAATGTGATATTCGATGTAACAAGTGATGAATAGGAAGATGGATGCTCTTTCACTAATACTGATGTTAATAAAAGAAAGACGTATTCTATTTAAAACACCAAAACACGATTAATTTTAGATAATAGAAAGAAGGGGAAGATTCGAAACAAGAAAATTAATGTGGAATTCTTTCAAAAGGAAAAAACACAAAAATTTCACCTAAGAATGAATAAAATGTATAAGAACCCCTAACGAGTCCCACATTTGAGTGTGCAGAAATGTTTCACCATTTTCTTTGTGGATTAGACGAAACAAATAAGGGTATGGGCCAAGGAGGAATACCTGTTGTGATGGTCGGTTGGAGGTTATGCATGCTTTATGACTTCTTGATCCAATGTTGATTGTGTGAGCTTCCTTTTGGCTAGGAGGAACTACCTAAAATACAAAACAAGACCACAAAAGAGAGTTAAACAATATATGCCAGTGGGCTGCCTAACGTGTGCTAGATCCAAGAAGTGTGGTACTTCCTTGGTGGTAGTCAACCCATTGTTTAATACAAATTAACGTAATAAATGATGTAAGTAAATAAAGTCCTATTGTAGTTGATATGATTTAGGTATCTCATCCAAATAAAATAAACAAATCTAATATAACAAGCTAGGTTATGATCATATCTAGAAGTAGGGTAGGTAGTCAAGTCTTTGGGACAGTCGGGGTAAAGTTCTACATAGCTTGGGTTACTTGAATGTAGGTTGTTAGGTTTTCTTATTGGGGGGTTACAAAATACGAGACCGAGGTCGGTGAGGTGTGACCAACGATGGTTAAGAGGGAATCGATGATGGTTAAGGCGGGATGGTAGAAGTTCAATAAACTAGGTTTTGGGGGTTTGTCTAAGATTGAATAGAGATGGTAAGGGAAATAGTTAGGTTTGTGGAGGTGTTGGGAGTACTCAGAGGTATTCAAGATCAAGTATAGGTGATTAAATGATTGTGGGTGATGGAATGGTTGGGTTCACATGAAGGTAACAAGGGTGGGTTGAAAATTGCAAATGATCTTTGATAAACAAAGATGAAGGGACTTTGTAATCTAGACAAACATGAAATGATGCATTAGAGATACACTTATTGGTGTTTGTAGATTTGATGGCTAGGCGATGTTGATGGTTAATTTGTGGAATGGTTCTTAGTGCTGCAACAGTGCTTCTTGGAATGCTACCATGAATGAAAATACCTTTGGCTTTGTCTTGGTATTGGCTATGGTTGTCTAAATGTGAGAAAGGGCTTTGGTTCTTGCTTTCATGCAGATCTCTTTCGTTTCCAAAACTCGAGAATATGGCCAAACTCTTAAAAAAGGTTACCAAAATTAATATATGATAACCGATGATGGTTTAGGGTGATTGGTGTTGGTTTAGGGTTGGCCAGACATCGGTTAAGGTGGGAAATCCCGGAGTTTACTAAAAATGCTAGATCTTGGCAATCTTTTGGGCCAACTCTATCTATTCTCACGGATCAAAACATAATGTTATGTTTTAATGAGTGGGAATGTGGTTAGAGGGAGAATAGGCATGTGATTTTAGGGTTGCACTAAGTCTTAGTTCATTAAGGTAGGTAGGATAAAGTCTTAGTTATGGTGAGTGAATGTTGAGTCCTAGTAAAGGGAAATATGCTAAAAATAGGTTTGTGATGAGGTGGTTGGGTGAGGTGTCTAGGTGAAGTGGAAATTAGTTTTAATTGAGGTAATTAAATAATGAGTGAAGTGATGATGAGTATTAATTTAATTATAAATAATTAAATTAATATTAATGTGGGGTAGAAGGGTCATGGTTAGGTGAACATGTTTGAGTTGGTTATTCAAAAAGGGACCAAGGGGAGTGTGACCTAATTTTATGTTTACATGCCCAAAGCGAGGTATCATAGAAACACCGAGAGATTTGGCCTTGAAACGACACCTCTATAGTGTTTACTTGGTCACCCCAACATGTTGGCCTAGTCGAGTCTATGCCAAGAGCTTTGTTTGTAAAATATTGCATCGAACAGCCATACACCGACTCAAACTATAGTATTTTGTGAATTTGAAAACAATAGGACAATGAGAGAACCAAATGGAGATGGATAAAACTAAGAGAATATTTCAGAGGGTCCCGATGTGGAGGTGTAAGATACGATGAGACATCTCTACGTGCCATGGAGTCTAAGAAATCACATGTCGAAGATATAACATTTTTAGTCTCGGGGATCTTAAGAGAGTACACCCAAATGGGGTACAGCATCGAGTTTTTAGCCTCCAAAAATATGTTGTGGAGGTTGTGGAAAGTTACTAAGAGTATTGTACACATTTTCTCATATGGGTGGGATTTTGACCCATAGGTTTATGGGATGGTTTTTGCCCATGGTTTTGATACCCATAGTTTTGTAAAACTACTTAAGCAATTGTCTATTTATATGGTTTTATGCATATGATAGAAGTATGAAAAACATTGCAGATGTGCTTTGAATTCGGGTGTGAATTTTGTAGAGTTTGTTGAGCATAGCTCCAAACAGATCTGGGTATTATATTGAGAGAGTGGTGGCTTGTAATAAAATTTGAGCAAGTGATTCTTGGTGGACATAGCCCAAATTGGGTGAACCATGTTAAATACTATCTCTTTGTGTTGTGTTATTTTATTCTACACTTTTATTTGAGATCTGTAATATTTTTTGCATATTAGTTTCTACTATTGCGATTTTGTGAGGGATTATTCTACATATTTTATCCCTTATTTCCTAACAATTGGTATCAGAGCCTGGTTTGGTTTGCTGAAGTGTTAAACATAGGAAATTTTTATCTTGAGTGGGAGCTATGGCAGATGATGGAAGATCTAGGGTTGATAAATTCAACGGTAGAATTTTAGTCTTTGGAAGATGCAGATGGAAGATTACCTTTATCAGAAGGATCTTTATACTCCATTGTCTGAGAAGGTGAACAAACCCTCGAGCATGACAGATGTGGAATGGGATTTTCTAGATAGGAAGGCACTTGGGACAATCCGAATGTGTCTTGCATCTTGGTATTATTTAATGTTTCAAAGGAAAAGACTACAAAAGAACTGATGGATGCATTAGGGAAGTTGTATGAAAAACCTCTACCTCTAATAAGATATTTTTAATGAAAAAGTTGTTTAATATGAAGATGTCTGAGAATGGTTCAAAGACAGATCATCTAAATGATTTTAATATGGTTGTAAATATGCTAGCTTTGGTTACAATAGAATTTGATGAAGAAGTTAGGGCTTTATTAGTTCTATGCTCTTTACCTGAGAGTTGGAATAGCCTTGGTAATGGTGGTAAGAAACTCGGTTCCTAGCTAACTCAAAGTTGAAGTTTGAGGATGTTGTAGGGGTGATTCTAAGTGAGGAAATGTGAAGAAAAATCTCTGGTGAATCTTCTACTTCAGGGAATGCTTTGATAGTGGAAACTAGAGGGAGACAGAAGAATAGAGGAAACCATGGAAAATCAAAGGATCGGGCAAGGTCAAAATCCAAAAGCAAGATAGTATGTTGGCACTGTGGAAAGTCTGGGCATGCAAAGAAGGAATGTTGGGAGCTTGGGACAAGAAGAAACAACAGAAGAAAACAAGGAGGAAAATGTGGCAATGGGTAATGTATGTCAGGATGCTTTGATTCTTTCTTTGCACAATATTACTGAATCTTGGGTTTTAGATTTGGGGCTTCTTTCCATGCTTCTCCACATAGGCATTATTTTGTTGATTATGTTCAAGGAGATTTTGGGCATGTTTTTCTTGGTGATGATGAGCCTTGCAACATAGTTGGAAAAGGTTCTATTCAGGTTAAGATGTAGAATGGGAATACTTGGCTATTGAAGGATGTCAGACATGTGCCTACATTAAGATGAAATTTGATATCGGCAAGGTAGTTGGGAAGTGATGGTTGTACTATGATATTTATAGTAGACTCTTGGAAGGTTACCAAGGGTGCTCTTGTGGTGGCAAGAGGTAAGAAGGTTAGAACCTTGTATTTAACCACTTATAGCACTAATGTTTGTAATCTTGTGGCTTCAAAAGTAGATACAACATTGTGGCACTATAGGCTTGGTCATATGAGCCATAAGGGCATGGAGATCATAAAGAAGGATTTTCCTGGATATACAGAAATAGGTTTGGAGTTTTGTGAGGACTGCATATATGGGAAACAAAAGTGAGTAAGGTTTCTCAAGGTTGGACCTACAAAGAAAGAGAGTAAGTTAGAGCTGGTGCATTCTGATGTGTGGGGGCGGCTCAGGTATCATCTCTTGGGGGTTCAAGTTATTATGTTACTTTTATTGATGATGCAACAAGGAAAGTTTGGGTTTATTGTATTAGAAACAAATATGATGTATTTGACACTTTTGTTAAATGGAAAGCCTTGGTAGAGAATGAAACATAGTCTTAAGCTAAAATGTCTCAGGTCAGATAATGGAGGGGAGTATTACAGCAATGAATTTGATGATTATTGTTCTAAGAATGGAATCCATAGGAAAAAGATGGTTCCAAGAACTCCACAGTAGAATGGGGTATCAAAAAGGATGAACAGAACAATAATGGAACGTGCTAGGAGCATGAGGTTACATGCAGGACTGCCTCTTTCTTTTTGGGTAGAAGTGGTGAGCACAACTATGTACTTGATAAACAGAGGACCCTCAAGTGCCTTGGATGGAGGCATACCTGAGGAGGCTTGGTATGGTAAGAAAGTTGATTATTCATTTCTTAGAGTCTTTGGATGTGAGGTGTTTGTTCATATAGACAAGGATGATAGGACCAAGCTAGAGGCTAAGTCAGAAAAATGTACTTTCATTGGTTATGGTGGTGATGACTTTGGATATAAATGTTGGAGTATTAAGGACAAGAAAATCATTCGATCTAGGGATGTGGTCTTTAATGAGAAATTCATGTATAAGCAAAAAGTAGTTACAGGAAAACAAGGAAGAATCCAAGAAAGAATATGCAATGGTAGAGGATCTTCCGGATGGAAAAGTGACACATGAATCAGTTTAGGAACCTCCTCAACAGGAACCCCAAACTCCTATATTGAGGAGGTCTTCTAGGGTAAGAAGAGAACCTAAAAATTTTTTATCCTTCTCTTTATTATTTATTACTCACTGATAGTGGAGAGCCAGAGAGCTTTGATGAAGCAATGCAGGTAGATGCCAGGAAGAAGTGGGAGCAAGCCATGGATGAGGAGCATCAAGCTCTCATGGAGAACTAGACATGGGATTTGGTGAAGCTACCCGAAGGAAAAAGAGCATTACAGAACAAGTGGGTGTTCAGAGTCAAAGAGGAAGAAGGAGGCAAGAAAAGATACAAGGCCCGATTGGTGGTCAAGGGGTTTGCATAGAAAAAAGGTATAGATTTTGATGAGATTTTTTCTCCTGTAGTAAAAATGACTTCTATTAGAACTGTTCTAGGAATAGTTGCATAGTAGAAGACTTGCACTTAGAACAACTTGATGTAAAGACTACATTTCTCCATGGTGATTTGGAGGAGGAACTATATATGCAGCAACTAGAGGGCTATGAGGTCAAAGGTAAAGAGGAGATGGTGTGCAAACTGAAGAAGAGCTTGTATGGCTTGAAACAAGCTCCACGTCAATGGTATAAGAAATTTGATAGCTTCATGATGGAGCAAGGTTATATTAGATGTCATTCTGACCATTGTGTGTATACAAAGAAATTTGAGGATGACAATTATATTATCCTGTGTCTGTATGTGGATGACATGTTGGTTGTAGGTAAAAACATGCAGAAATAAAAGTACTCAAGAAAAGCAAGCTAAGTGAATCCTTTTCACTATGAAGGATTTGGGGGCAGCCAAACAAATCCTTGGTATGAGGATATCTTGGGATAGGAAGGAACAAAAGCTGACTTTATCTCAGGAAGAGTACATTAAGAAGGTCTTGGAGAGGTTTAATATATAGGATGCTAAACCGGTTGGGACTCCTTTTCGTAGGCCATTTCAAGTTATCAAAGGAGCAAGTGTCCCAAGACAGAGCAGAGAGAAACCAAATGTCCAAGGTACCTTACTCATCAATCGGTTGGCAAGTTTGATGTATGCCATGGTGTGTACTAAGCCCGATATTGCCCATGCAAAAGGGGAGCGGTGAGTAGATTTATGAGTGATCCAGAGATCACTGCAGGAAGTAAAGTGGATCCTTTGGTATTTGAGAGGGACCATGGGGATAGTTTTGTGCTACAGTGGATCAGACACCACTTTGTGTGGTTATGTAGATTCAGATATGGCTGGAGATGTAGACAACAAGAGAAGCATGACAGTTATGTTTACACTATAGGTGGGACAACAAAGTGAGCTAGATTTCATGACTACAAAAGTTGGTGGCTTTGTCAACCACAGAGGCTGAGTATGTTGCTGCCATAAAGGCAAGAAAAGAAATGATTTGGTTACAACAATTTCTTGAGGAGTTGGGGCATAAGCAGGAGGAAGGAAAGCTACATAGTGATAGTCAGAGTGCTATACACCTAGCTAAGAACTCTGCTTTCCACTCTAGGATGAAGCATATATAGTTAAGGTACCATTTCATTAGGACAACTTTAGAGGAAGAGAATTTGAAGCTGGAGAAGATCCATACCAATAGAATCCTATAGACATGATGACCAAGGTGGTCACAAGGGAAAAAATGAAGTTGTGTTCAGCTTTGGTTGGTCTTCATGGAAACTAGTGAAGGGTTGAGAAGCTTGCTCAGAGGAAAACTAGTCTCCAAGTGGGAGATTGTTAGGTTGTGGAGCATGTTTTCATGTGTGAAAGTGTTAAAGACTATACACTAAGAGTATTTTACACTTTCATGTATCCTCCGGTTCGAAAACATTTTGGGCCTTAAATTTTTTTTTTGGGCCTTAAAACGTGCCCAAATATATCGGGAAACATGATTTTTCATCATATGGGTGGGATTTTGACCCATAGGTTTATGGGATGATTTTGGCCCATGGTTTGATACCCATGGTTTTGTAAAACTACTTAAGTAGTTGTCTATTTATATGGTTTTATGCATAAGATAGAAGTATGTAGAAACATTACAGATGTGCTTTGAATTTGGGTGTGAATATTGTAGAGTTTGTTGAGCATAGCTCCAAAGAGATTCGGTGCGAGAACCAAATGAATATGGAGAAAACCACGAGAGGATTTTTATAGGGTCCCAATGTGGAAGTGTGGTGTCTAACGAGATGTCTCTAGGTACCACGAAGTATGATAAATCACCTATCGAAGATATAGCTTTTTGGTCTCAGGGATCTTAAGGGAATTCCCAGGACAAGGTATCCTAGAAGCACACTGGAGCTTTAGCATCTGAATATAAACCTCCTTAGTGTTTTCCTGGTCACCTTGATTTTTGGCGTAGTTGGTTTGGTACCAAGAGCTTTCATTTGGAAAATATTTCATCGAGAAAATGTTACACTATTCTAGCATATAAATGACATGGGATAGAAACATTTAGACCTATGATTTTCTAGAAACTATGGGAGATTATATAGGAAGGTTTATTGATGCTTCATGTAAAATTTCAGGTCAAATTTAGGTCATTTGTTCAAGTTATGTGATTTTTTGTAAAACATACATTTTTTCAAGGTTGTCTGACCGAAAACAATATATCTTCGACAAGTGATTTCTCAAACTCAATGGCACCTAGAGATGACTCATATGATCCTACCCCTCCACATCAAGACCCTCTACAAAATCCTTTCTCGGTTTTATCCATTTCCATTCGGCTCTCTCGTTGTCTTATTGTTTGTAAATATGTGGAATATTGTAGTTTGAGTCAAGTATAAGGTTGTTCAATGCAATACATTGCAAATGAAATCTCTTGGCACTAAATTGACTATGCCCACATGTCAAGGTGGCTAGGTAAATTCTAACGGAGGTTTATTTTTGGAGGCCAAAGCTCCTGGCTCTTCCAGGCTACCACATATGACAATAGTCCCTTAAGAGCCTTGAGAATAAAAAATGTTATATCTTCGACAGGTGATTTCTCGGACTCCATGGTGCCTAGAGATATCTAGTTAGATCCTACACCTCCATGTCAGGACCCTCTACAAAATCCTCTCTCAGTTTTCTCCATATCCATTTTTTTCTCTCGTTTTCCTTTTGTTTGCAAATGCATGAAATAATGCGAGTTTAAGTCAGTGTAAGGCTTCCGGATGCAATACTTTGCGAAAAAAAAGCTCTTGGCACCAAAATAAATTCTCCAAAACATTAGGGTGGCTAGGTAAATACTAGGGGAGGTGTCATTTAGGATGCCAAAGCTCCCAGTGCTTCTGGGCTACCTCATCCGGGGATAAACCCTTAAGAGCCTTGAGACCAAAAAATGCTATATCTTCGACATGTGATTTATCGGACTCTGTGGCACCTAGAGATGACTCATTAGATCCTACATCTCCATGTTGGGACCCTCTATGAAAGCCTCTAATTGTTTTCTCCATATCCTTTCAGTTCTCTCGTTGTCTTATTATTTTAAAACACACAAAATAATGTAGGTTGAGTCGAGTGTGTAAGGTCTGCGATACGCAATACTTTGCAAATAGAAGCTCTTGGCACCGAAAAAACTTTTCCAAAAAATTGGGGTGGCCAAGTAAATGCTAGGGGAGGTGTCATTTTGGAGGCCAAATGTTCCAGTGCTTCTGGGCTACCTCATCCAGGCGTAGTCCGTTAAGAGGCACCGGACCATAAAACACTATATCTTCTGCATGTGATTTCTCAGACTTCATGACACCTAGAGATATCTCATCAAATACTTCACCTCTATGTTGGGACCCTCTACAAAATCCTCTCTCTATTTTCTACATCTCCATTCGTTTTCTCGTTGTCACCTATTGTTTGAAAACTCGTGAAATACTGCAGTTTGAGTTAGTGTAAGCTGTCAGACACAATAATTTCAGAACGGAAGATCTTGACACCAAACCGACTATGCCAACATGTTGAGGTGGCTAGGTAAATTTTAGGGGAGGTTTTTTTCCAGAGGCCAAATCTCCCCTTGCTTCCAGGATACCTCATCTGGGCATAGTTCCTTAAGGGCCCCTGCGACCAAAAATACTATATCTTTGATATGTGATTTATCGGACATTTGTGGCACCTCGAGACATATCCTCGAGACCCTAATCCTCCATGTTAGGACCCCGTATGAAATACTCTCTCTCCATTTTCTCCATATCCATTCATTTCTCGTGTAGTTATATTGTTTGGAAACACGTGAAATAATGTAGTTTAGTCGATGTAAGGTTGTCAAAGACATAATACATTACAAATGGAAGCTCTTAAGCACCAAACCAAATTCTCAAATATGTCGGGGTGGACATATAAAAATAGAGAAGGTGTTTTTTCCAAGGCCAATGATCTCGGTGGTTCTAGGATACCTTGTCCTAGGGTGTAGTACCTTAAGATCCCCGATACCAAAAAAAGCTATATCTTCGATAGGTGATTTCTTAGACTCTATGGCACCTAGAGATGTCTCATGATATCCAACACCTCCATGTCAGAACCCTCTACAAAATACTCTCTCAGTTTTCTCCATAGCCATTTGGTTCTCTCATTGTCCTATTGTTTACAAATGCACAAAATAATGCAAGTTTGAGTCGGTGTAAGGATGGCGACGCAATAATTTGCAACGGAAGCTCTTGGCACTAAACCAACTTCGCCAAAACATCAGGGTGCCAAGGTAAATTCTAGGGAGGTGTCATTTTAGAGGCTAAATTTCTCGATGCTTCGAGCTACCTCATCCGGCGTAGTCCCTTAAGAGCCCCGTGACAAAAACTTCTATATATTCGACATGTGATTTCTCAAACTCCGTAGCACCTAGAGACATCTTGTCATATGCTACACATCCATATTGGGACCATCTACGGAATACTCTCTCTTTTTATCCATCTCCGTTTAGTTCTCTCACTCTCCTATTGTTTGTAAACATGCGAAATACTACAGTTTGAGTTAGTGTAAGGTTGTCCGATGTAATATTTTACAAACAAAAGCTCTTAAAGCTGAACCAAATACGTCAACACATTGGGGTGGCTAGGTAAATGCTAGGGGAGGTGTCATTTTGAAGGCCAAAGCTCCAGGTTCTTCCAGGCTACCTCATCTAGGAGTTCTTGTTCAATGACTAGATTGGCTTAAGAATGAATTTGACAGGGGAATGACTAATAACACATAGGGTTTATCAATCTCCTAGTAAATCTTTCTTGTTTAGTTCTGAATGGGAGTCAGTTAGCCTACAACTTAGTGAAGTTCCATTCATTGATAATTTATGCTACGATAAACCCATGGATTCTTTCAAAAAAACCTTCAAAAAGATAGGGGTAGTCATCAAACCTAGTGAAGGGTGTGATGTGATTTTCAAATAACTTTAAATGCCTACAGATTTAGAGGTAATAACATGAATTGGATAGGATTGGACAATCAAGAATCATTGAGCATCTAAATCAGAATGTCATTGCATTTGGAGAGACATTCTTGATCTAGAGATACATTCTAAAAATTTCAATAGATGAAAGACATCAAATTGTGATGACTCTCTTTGAACTATTGAAGCTTGTAAGACTTTGTGGGCATCCTTATATCCTTCTATCCATGCTTGTTGCAAAAAACATTGTCTTAATGATGGTCCTAATGATTGTATTCTCAGGTGTTTTAACAGGGGAGAAAACTAAGAAGCATTGAAGAATGTAGTAGGTGCATGATAAGATAGGAACCAATACAAAGATACCATGAGAAAGAAGAAGCACAGGTAAGGTAAATACACATATACACATTGATAAATTGAATGAATAATTACTCAAATTAGGTAAATATTTATATACATACATTATATAAATATTGATTTCTAAATTTTGATGCATATTATACATTGAAAATGCTAGTACATGTACATCACCACTAAATGAAAAAATAATCCATAATGTCTTAAATATTGTCAAGTGCACATCATATTAGTTTCATGCAAAAATAATCTCTAGAAATGTAAGGTCTGATACAAAAATATTGAGTTCCAAATAGTATTTTAATGTGCATAATAAATATAAAACTACCTAAATAGGTCATATACCATCAAGTTAAAATACCATATAGGAGTACATACAATGTCATGCACATAGACATACAAAAATGTCATGTAGGACATATATATATATTTCTTAATCATCAAAATCTATCACTCTCTTGACTTTTCTCGAAGAATTCCCTCCCTTAGACGAATATGGAGATCTATGAGATGACTTTGGATAATCCAAGCCCATGTTACAAGTCCTCTTCCATTGAATTATCCAAAGTCAATGGATAATCCAAGCCCATGTTACAAGCCCATGTAAATGCTAACAAATATTTTTGTCAAAACTTAATTTATATATGTTTTCAACATGTATTTAAGACCATATTAATGGAAGTATTTACATAAATACAAAAACTTACTGTAAGCTCTTGATCATGCCGAATTCACATCTCACGCTCGGATGAGTTATCATGAGATCTTAGAGAACGAATGAGGGTATGAAGATGATGAAGTCAGGATTTCGTGCCCTCAAAGTCAAAATGGAGGGGGTTGAAATTACCTACATACGTATAAGATCAAAAAATCAAACATTAGAATTATCCAAAATAGAACTAAGTACATCTATGTGTAATGACAATATTTTATCTAATTTTATCAATATAGAACAATAATTTTTACCCCACCACTTTTGTGAGTCAAATGAACAGGGCTGCTACCTATTCAGGTAACTCCCGTATATACATAATGAAGGACATTATTAACATATTTTATTAATTATACAATGAAGGACATTATTAACATGTAATTTAACAAAATATGAATTACACAAGTAATTTAACCAAAAATATATGTTGTTTGAATACCTCGGTGAGTTGATGTGTAGATCAAATCGTAGCATTAACACCTTTCTCTACACATCCAAAAGATGGCGGGGGTGTCTAGTGAAGTCAACATCTTTATCAAACATGTATCACGTGAGTTAGATGAACATACAAGAACATATATATGTGACTTAAAATATATATATATATATATATTATATTTGTAGATGAAAATTTTACACAGATTAACATCCTAAATTACCTCTATGAAATTATGTGTACACATGGTGCTCGCCACCTATGGTCAAAATGAATACGCCCTCCCATGTAATATCAATGCATACATGTACAAATACAATTAGCTAAAAAATTTAACATATATAAGTAAATCAAGTACCCTGATTATTTTGTAACACACATAATAAAACATAACAAATACATGTGAAGGTGACGCAGATGACTGTAATCCAAATGTCTCGCTTAAAAAGGATTTGGCATAGTGGCATTATCATGTGCACCCCCAACGCCAACTCCACCAAAAATAATATGCATGAAAGTATCATCCTCCTTAGGCCCCAAGCATATGTTACCACATGATGAGAAAAGATGTGGTGTCATGCTAGTAATCCCCGAGGGAATACTCTTTGTACCTCTGCGAGCATATGGCTCAGAAATCTCCCTCTTATGTGGAACAAGGGTCACAGATAGCCCCTAAAGCACGTGGAGTGTATCAATATCTATTGTCTCCATCACTACTGGAGGGACAGTCTCGGGGTGAGGGGGCTTCATGCGAGGACCCTACCTTTTTGAATAGGGGCTTTAGAAATCTAAGTAATTTGGGATCTCGTTGAGGATAAACTCGCAATAGCATTTTCTCATAAAGTATAGTGGCACCTTGTTGTTATTGAAAGGTGGAAAATCAAACAACATCAAACATTGGTCCCCAAAATTATTTTTAATCAAATCATTATTGCACTAATGGATGGGAAAAAATTTGCATGAAACGGAATAGGACAATTAGTGCGGGGGTCTATGAATAAGGTGTATATGGGGTATTTTGTAATTTATTTTTTTCTTTACATCCACATATGTTGATTTGTTGGAATAATAAACCCTAAAAACCCTCTCTCGTAAGATATCTAATGATCAATTTTCCTCATTGCCGCATCAACTTGAGCAACTAATTCCTCCAATGTGTTTACAAGAGAGGCACAGTGGGGTTTTGTAGATTGTGAATCCCTCATTCTTTTGATTAAATCCTCAATTTAATTTTTTTCTCAACTATGTGGGTTGTTAAAACTTCTTGACTTCCTAGGGATGTTGAGAAAATGTGAGGGATGGGAGGGATGACGAGAATAAGCAGGGTTTGGTTGTGGTTGATTCCCTTGACCTCGAACTGTAACAATAAAAAAATGTATTCATTTTAAATTATACTCTATAATTACCAAATTTTAATGCAATTTTGAGAAAATAATTGTGCTTACCTCTTCTCTTGTGGTGCCATCGTTGATTCATATCTTCTTGGTGATTCGAGATGATCATTTGAGCTTGAGATCTAGCTAAATGATAAAATGTGAGGGCATGGTTAAGCTCTAAAACTTGCATTTTAGGGAGTTAGAATTGTTAGTGTGAGTTATCATATGTGTCCTCCTCTCTTATTAGAGGGTCATATCACATGAGTTAGGTTTAGGATTAGGTTTAGGGTATCATGTGTGTCATACACTAGGGTTACTCAAAGCACCCTATATGTACCCCTTTACTATTCATTTATGAGTATGCCAAGACACTCTGCTATCTTTCCTCTATATGAAAGCTTTGTTTCGTTGAGCAAGTTCTTCCATTACTGGTCAATTCTTTCTTGCAATTTTGAAGCTATCACAATTCCATTGGAGTGCAACTACTTTATGGTGCCTCATTTTCAATTGATTCTCACAAACTCTTTTCATGGTATCGAGCCAAGAATTTAAGTGCGTCAGCCCTAGAGTAGATTTGGGATGGGTAACCTCCCAGAAATTCCTGGTGTCACTTCCTCCTAATGTTGTTAGGCCCGATTGGGTGTATACCGGCTCCATTGTGTGGGAGGGTATTGGTATAGCAGTTTTTAACATGATGAAATCCCTCTCCACCATAATTTTAAGCATTTGGTGTGACGTCAAATAGTTTGTTATCAGATCGGGTAGTTAACATAAAAATATTTTGCAAGAATCGAATCAAACGAGGCACCATGAAGTAGATGCACTCCAACGAAATCGTGATAGCTCCAACGATTGCAAGAAATAATTGAACATGAATGGAAGAACTTTCTCAATAGAAACAAAGCTCAGATATAGAGGAAAGACAACAGAGTGTCTTGGCATACTCATAAATGAATAGTAAAGGGATACATATAGGGCGTTGATTAACCCTAGTGCATGACACACATGAAACCCTAAACCTAACCCTACACCTAACCCATGTGAGATGACCATTCAATAAGAGAGGAGGACACATAGATAACTCACACTAACACCCCCTCATTGAAGTTGGGGTAGTGGATGTGATGAGTCAAACGAGAAGATGAAGACACTCCTAAACAACTAAGAAAGATGTGTCAATGGGGCCCGACAACTAAAGGCTTGATAAGGTGCCCATATACAAACAAAATCTTCCTAGAAGAAGAAGAAGAAAAGGACTACATATCCCGAAGAAGATGAGTAGTTGTAGAAGACCTCACCCCAAGAAGAGATCGTAAGTGAAGAAACTTCATCTCAGTGAAGGGCTTGGTGAATAAATCTGCAATCTGATCAGCTGTCTGAATGTACTAAATGTCAATGATACCATCATGAATAAGCTCCCATATGAAGTGCATATGGATCTCAATGTGCTTCATCTGTTGATGCTGAACTGGATTTCTGTAAATAGAGATTGTGCTCGTGTTATCACAATAGATAATGGTAGGCTGCCAAAATTGGATGCCAAACTCTATCAGAATACCCTGTAGCCAAATAGCTTCTGTGGAAACATTAACTGATCCTCTGTATTATGTCTCTATAGATGATATCACAATTACATTCTACTTCCACATCACCATGGGAACTGAGACTGAACTAGACGATGAACCTAAAAAAACTAAGTGGTTAAACTGTAGTGATGAATCCTTAGGTATTCTTTGCATGTTTGTTTCTACTGACTTGATCTTCCACATTGAGGCATCCGAAACACCTAAATCTATGTGGAAAATTTTGGATGCGATGTTCGACAACTAGATGACATGAGAGCACATGAGTTGGAAAATGAACTACTCGAGTTAAATCCTAGTGAATTTGAAAAACTACGAGCCTTCTTCTCAAAATTTGTCTAGATTATATTGTTGTTAAAAGGATGTCAAGTAGGAAATAAAGATTCTCAATTGATCTTATCGATTCTCTCTAAGCTAGGTCCTGAATATTTTGTCTTCGTGTCAAATTTCTATGCTACAAAAGTTGTTTTGGGTGCTACTTGGACTATGCCCTCCTTTGATTGCTTTTTCATCCCAACTTAGTTGAGAACATGAAAAAATCATTCAAATGGGGTCTCTCAAGTCCAAGTCACATGCCCTTGTAGCAAGGGAAAGAAAACTGAAAATAAGAAAGAAACAAAGGATCAACCTAAGAAAGAAACCAAGACCAAACCTAAAAATGACACAAACACTTCGACTTCTGAGCATAAGGCACAAAAAGCAAGTATTTGTGTTCCTATTGCAAGAAGTATGGTCACAACGAGAAACACTATTTTTGGAAACAAATTGATCACTTATCTCATTTACTTGAGAAGAATAAAATAAGTTTTCCTGAATCCATAAAACAAAGTGCTCCAAAGGCAGAGTCTTCCACTATAAAAGGTGCTAAAAATGATAAGAAGAAAGGAAAGGCCCTTGTAGCTAGAGTTTCTCCTTCATCGACATGGATTATAGATTCCGGTGCCTCGCACCACATGGGTTCTTTGCATGTTGAGTTTTCCAACATTAAACCTTGTGGAATGTCCCAAATCATGATGGGTAATGGCACGACAATGTCGGGTTTTAGTAGTGGATTGGTAGAGATGGATGGGGAACATTTAACCAAGTGTTGAGTGTTCCTGATCTCTCTACCAATCTCCTATCAATCTACCAAATTACTCACCTTGGTGAAGGAATGCGAGTGGAATTTGGTCACAATTGATCCAAAACTAAATGTTCAATGGGTTGCCTCACGTCAAGTTTTCTAAGGGTCTTTGTGAGGGTTGTACCCTTGGAAAGCATCCTAAAAATAACTTTGACAAAGGAAAATCTTGGAGAGCCACTCGTCCTTTGGATCTTGTTCACAACAATGTTTCTGGTCCATTTCCTTCTCCTTCATTTACTAGAGCTCTTTATGTGCTAACCTTCATTGATGACTATTCACGATATACTTGGGTATATTTTCTTAAGCTTAAGTTTGAAGTCTTTGAACATTTTTAGGACTTTAAGGATCTTGCTGAGAAACAGTGGAACGGTCTATCAAGGTTCTTCAAACTGAAAATGGAGGTGAATATGTAAACAATAGGTTCATGGATTTCTATACTTCTGAAGGGATCTCTTTGCAGCATATAGTTACTTATAGCCCTTCGTAGAATGGAGTCACAGAAAGAAAGAACCGTACTCTTAAGGAGATGGCCACTTGTATGATTCACTCAAAGTCTCTTCCTCCACAGTATTGGGCCAAAGAAGTGAATTGTGTAAATTACATTCAGAACCGTGTTCCACACAAGGCAGTAAGAGGGATGACACCCTTTGAAGCCTGGTTTGGATGCAAGCCTAATGTTGAGAACTTTCGAGTCTTTGGATCCAAGGCTATGGCTCAATTCCTAAGAAGAAATGCAAGGCCTTGGAACCACAATCCAAACCTTGTATCTTTGTAGGGTACCTTGATGGTGTGAAGGGATATTGATTGATGAATCCTACTTCTCATGAGTTGTATATTGAGAGAATTGTTAATTTTGATGAGTCTTCTTCGAATTCTAATTCTCCACCTATTAAGGTTCTTCAACTCACTTGACTAGATTCTCGACTCATCGATGATGATATCTTGTTGAGCGTGCTCCTCTTCCTAATCCTCCTAACCATCGACCTTTGAGTATTTTTATTCTAACAAGTAGTGATGACAAGGACTATGTCCCTTCTCACTAAAGTGAAGAATCTTCGACTATGAGCCGATCCTCCTGGTCCCCTTTGGTCTAGTAAAACTTTGTAAAGTGCTGGAGATTTAGTTGGAGATACTTCAGATATGAGACGTACTCACTTAGATTTAGTTGAACCCAACTCTTTCTTCACCTCTACTTCTGATCCCAGTCTTTATGGGAGGCTTACGGTATTTCCGAGTGGGATTCTCCTATGGATGAGGAGTATTCCTCTCTCATGGAGAATAATACTTAGGATCTCACCACTCTTTCGAAAGGAAGAAAAATCATTTTGTGTAAGTGGGTGTTCCAAAAAAAGTATGGAGTAGATGGAGAC
Source organism: Taxus wallichiana var. yunnanensis (assembly GCA_018340775.1). Classification (NCBI taxonomy): domain Eukaryota; kingdom Viridiplantae; phylum Streptophyta; class Pinopsida; order Cupressales; family Taxaceae; genus Taxus; species Taxus wallichiana. The sequence continues at coordinate 761,125,938 of CM031240.1, forward strand.
GTTGAAAAGTTTAAAGCGTGATTAGTAGCTAAGGGTTTCTCCCGGATAGTCGGGGTTGATTATATAGAAACGTTTTCTCTAGTTACGAATATGACTTCTATTCGACTAATGCTAGCCATTGCCGCAACGAGCAGATGGAAATTACATCAAATGGACATTAAGAGTGCCTTCATTCATGGTGACCTAGAGGAAGAGATCTATATGGAACAACCTCCAAGTTATGTCAAAGATTCCTCCCTCATTTGTAAGTTAAAGAAGTCTCTTTATGGCCTTAAACAATCCCCTAAACAAGGTATATTTATTCATGATTAAATAAGTCTCTTTATGGTGTGATGAGTCGGATGGAAGAGGAAGAAACTCCTAAACAACTAAGAAAGATATGTCAATGGAGCCCGGTAACTAAAGGCCTGATAAAGTGCCCATATACAAACACAATCTTCTTAGAAGAAGAAGAAGAAAATAAGGACTACATATCCCGAAGAAGATGAGCAGCTGCAGAAGACCTCACCCTAAGAAGAGACTGTAAGTGAAGAAAATTCATCTCAGTGAAGGGCTTGGTGAATAAATCTATAATCTGATTCTGTCTGAATGTACTGAATGTTGATGATACCATCATGAATAAGCTCCCGTATGAAGTGCATATGGATCTCAATGTGCTTCGTCCGCTGATGTTGAACTGCATTTCTGCAAATAGAGATTATGCTTGTGTTATCATAGTAGATAATGGTAGGTTGCACGAAAGTGGATTCCAAACTTTGTCAGAATACCCTATAGCCAAATAGCTTATGTGGCATTGTTAACTACTCATTTGTATTATGTCTATATAGATGATATCACAATTGCATTATGATTCTTGCTAGACCAACTAATGGGACTCGAGCTAAGAGAGAAAGCGTAGCGTAAGTAGATTTACGATGATATAAGTCACCAACCCAATAAGAATCTGTGAATCCAATTAAGTCAATATCAACTCCTCCATGATAGTGAATGCCATCAGTATAAGTGCCATGAACATAATGAGGTAAGTGCACCAAGTTGGGGGACAATTAAGTGGACATCAAATCCTGAATTTTACATTAAAAACAACAAAACATAAAATTTAGTCTTCCGCGGACTTGAACCATGCCGAAAAGTAAAACATATGTCATAAAAATGGTACCATTGCATAGGGGAGACTATTAGCTTTGTAGAAATACTAATTTTAAAGTGAATAGAATAGGATAAATATCATTTTATAATTTTTTACTAATAGTAGGTCTTTAAGACACTTTTTCCCATGAATGTTTATGTCTACGTTTAAGACTACAAATTTTGTTTCACTTATCAGAATGTGATAAAAATTATACCATCCCAACTATGGCAAAATTATATACATGTTCAAAAAAAAATTTATTTGATTTCAATATTTTTTGATGAAGTTATGGTGGGCAAAATGGAAAGTGCTCTGTTTTCTTTATGTTTTCATACCACTTTCATGGAAAAAATCATAAAAAATAAAATATTGCTCAAAAAAGTACAAAATAAAATTCATCCCAAGATAGATAGTGACATCTAACTTCTCACTAAAGGAGAAAAATATATATCAATTTTTGGTCATCCAAATTGTGGGCAAACGGACTATAATCTTATAGGTGTTTTAAAAAAAAATACCAAGTCATTTAATTTTGAGTGTTTAATATAGCTAATCTTGTCCATTTTTTTAAAAATTAGTATTTTAGAAACTAGATTCCGGATGCTACGATTCATATTAATATAAGTTTTTCTAATTTTGAGTGTATGTATTGCTAATAATCCCTACAAGTTGATATTATGTTGTTATTTGCAATATGACATCCACGTATGACCCCTTTTTTATCCCCCAACGTATGGCTCCCTGCATGAATCTCTACACGATCCCAACAAAATACAATAAATCCGGTCGAGTGTGAGTCAAGTAAATCAAGCTCCCCACCAACTGTCGATAAAGAGTACCATTAACCAAGGGAGTAGAGCAATCTTAAACCAACTTAACCCTAGAAAGAAAAGGAGTAGGAGAAGACTTGAAATCGGACATCCGAAAATGAGCTAACAAATCAAGAGCATACTTAGGTTGCAAAATCAAGATTCCCAATTCAGATTGTGAAATCTATATCCCAAGGAAGTAATGAGGTAGACCTAAGTAGTCATGGAAAACTTGTTGGCTAAGGTGATCTTCACTAAATCAATAATAGAGGAAGAGCTTCCCTGTGATCAACAAGTCATCAACATATAGAACAAGAGTGAGTATGGAGTCATCTTGCTATAGAATATAAAAATTTGGATCAAAGTGACACCTAGTAAACCCCGATGTAAGTAAGAAGGAGCCCATCTTCGCATACCAAGCTCGAGGGGCTTGTTTAAGGCCATAAAGAGACTTCTTTAACTTATAAAAGAGGTAGGAATCTTGGAATTAACCCGGAGGTTGTTCCATATAGATCTCTTCCTCTAGGTCACCATGAAGGAAGGCACTCTTAACATCCATTTGATTAACTTTCCATTTTTTCGCTACGGAAATGGCTAGGGTCATTCGAATAGAAGTTATCTTCACAACTACAGCAAAGGTTTCTTTATAATCAACCCCAAACTATCTCGGGAGAAACCTTTAGCTACTAATCGCACTTTAAATTTTTTGACATCTCCATATACTCCATACTTTTTTGGAAGACCCACTTACATTGAACATTTTTCTTCCTTTCGGAAGAGTGGTGAGATCCCAAGTATCGTTCTTCATGAGAGAGGAATACTCCTCATCCATGGTAGAATCCCACTCAGGAATACTAGAAGCCTCCTAGAAAGACCGTGGATCGGAAGCGAGGCATAGAAAGAGTGGGGTCCAATGAAATATGAGCGAGTACGTCTCATATCCGAAGTATCTCCAAATAAATCTCTAAGCACTTTACAAATTTTTCCTGGCCCAAAAGGGAACCAGGAGGATCGTGCTCAGAGTCGAAGATTCTTCACTTGAGTGATAAATGACATAGTCCTCTTCATCACTACTATTAGAATTATAAGACTCAAACGTCGATGGTCGGGAGGGTATTGGCGTAGTAACTAAATAACACGATGAGATCCCTCTCCACCATCAGTTTGAGCTTTTGGTGTGACGGCAAGTCATGCATCTCTAATACCAAACATTAAGTGTGCCACCCTAGAGTAGTTCTCGGGATGGGTGACCTCCTAGGAAATTCCCAAAGTGTCACTACCTCCTAATCTTTGTTGGGCTCGATTGGGTGTATACCCAACTCCATCACGGGAGGGTATTGGCATAAGAACCGATTAACACAATGAGATCCCTCTCCACCATCATTTTGAGATTTTGGTGTGATGGAGAGTCATGCATCTCTCGATACTGTAGTTAAGCGTGCCGACACTGAGAGTAGTTCTGGGATGGGTGACCTCCTGGGAAATTCCCGATGTCACTTTCTCCTAATGTTGTTGGGCCTGATTAGGTGTATACCCGGCTCCATCGTGCGGGAGGGTATTGGTGTATCAAATGATTAATACGATGAGATCCCTCTCCACCATAAGTTCAAGATTTTGGTGTGATGGCAAGTCATGTAGCTCTGATACCAAATTATTTTCTGTCACACCAAAAGCTCAAACTTATGGTGGAGAGGGATCTCATCGTGTTAAACAACTGCTATGCCAATAAGAATAATATAGGCTCAAGCTTATTTTTTAAATTTATAAGAGGCATAATGTGTATGTGTACACATAATAGGCTTAGTAATTTTCAAACCTATAAAAATAGAACGCGGTCTCGTTATAATATAACTCATACACATTTTGTATTTTTTGGGTTTTTGTCCACTTTTGGCCCTCTAACTTGGTGCACTTATTCTTTTACAATATATAGAAGAAGAGCCTTGAAATTGCCTCATCAACCAACAGATTTTATTAAATAGGTATGAGAGGCCATACAAATTTTATACTTTGCTTGCATGAAGCCATGAGTGTCATACCTCATTGTCGTGGTAGTTGAACAACCTTGTACCACTTCCATTAATTTTTGGTTCCTTCTTGCACTAGACTGATTGCTCATATTTGTTTCTCTCGAATGAAAAAAAAATCTCTCGTGTCATTCGGTAGCATAAATGTGACTGGCTAGTAACATGCATTCCCCACTCTCGAGATGGTAGCTTATAATCTACTATCATCCAAAGAGCTTCATGATGATACTAGTGACCACCCTATTATTGATCAACTTCTCCATCATCTCCTTTGTGTGACAGCCGAAGAACGCTAAAAATTATAATGGTCGATAGCATTCTTAACCATTTATGGAACCTTCACTATCCGCTACCCCGGTATCATCCATACATGATATTGGTGCTTCGTACTATTTACCCACCCATGACCCACTGATGTTGCTACTAGATATTATCACAAAAGAGTGCTACCATCTGGTAGCATCCAGTCTTGCTACTGGCTAGTGGCATATAAACTACTACTAGTAGTATTTTACTATCATTTTTCTCTTTTTTAGCTTGGACCTTCATCATGCACGATGACCTAGCTCGCCGTAAATTATGTTGTTAAATTTCAAAGTGTTTCACCCATCAACTGCCAACATTTAGACCTGATAAGTTGTCCATTTTGCAGGGCTACAAAAATGGATAAAAATTGACAACTTGTAGGGTGAACTTCATTCTAGATCTGAAAGACCAGTGACCTTGTTGTGTCCATCGGGCATGGATTCATTCTGAAGTCTAAAACTGACCCAAAACCTAAAAATTCACTTCCCAAACTTTTGAAACACTATTGGGGCCTATCATTTCTCAAAACCCTGGGCTGGAGACTAATTTCTCTCATCACAAGACCTTACCTAAAACTGGAAAGTGTAAGAGCAACAAAGGCACAACTATATACAAAGAAAATTCATACACATCCCAAATGGAATATGTAGAGAGTGCACCAAAACTTATTACAAAGAAAACCTAAACTAAAACAAAGCAATGTGCTACAATCACTTGGAGGAATTACAACTCTAAACTAATATGTACAAGGAAGATATTTCACTTTAGTACAAATACTTTAGGCAGATTCCATTGAACGGAATCTGTAATTCTTCTCCATTCAAATTGGATAGTTGGAAAGGTTTGGTACTCTTACATCTTGAAAAAAGTAAGGGATACTCCATATTGCATCAAACTTGGAATGTCTTCCTATTTTATCCTTGTCGCATCCCATTTCAGGACCAAGTCCCCCTCTTTGATGGTTCTATTTTTGGCCTTCTTATCAAAGAAACTCTTGATTAAAGCTTTAACTTTATCCAATATTTGCACCGCTTTGTCCCTCATTTATTCCAACTCCATGAGTTATTCATACTTGACTTCTATGGCATCAAACTCAAATAACTCTAGCTACTTGATAAGCTCCAATCTTTGGTATCTCTAGGGATATTGGCAGCTTTTCTTCCCTACCATAGACCAACCTATAAGGAGAGTTTCTTGTTGACCTCTTGGGAGTAATTCTATTAGCCCACAGGGTTGACTTCAACTTGGTGTGCCATGTTCTCTGGTTCTCATCTAGAGTCCTCCTTATGATTTTCAAAATATTTTTGTTGGCGGAATCATCATGACCATTACCTTATGGGTAGTAATTTGACGAAGTGCTCAAGTATATCCCATTTTTGAATGCGCACTTTGTCATCATGGAGACTAGGAATGCCAAATCATTATCTGATATAATGGTGGTCATTAGTTTGAACCTCGACACTATCCCTTCATAAAAATCTAGTATGTTGGCCTCAATTACTTCCTTGAGTGTAACCACCTCCGTCCACTTGGTGAAATAATCTATGGTTGCGACGATACACTTATGTCCCAAGCTAGAATTTGGATTAATCACCCCAATGAAATCCATCCCCCATTACATGAATGGTTCATTTAAAGAAATGGGGTGGAGTGTAAGAGCTTCTAACCTCTCTTTTCTTGTGAAGAAGCCACATTTTTCACAAATCCATGCATAAGAATCATGGAAAAGGTTAGGCCAATAATATCCTACCTTCATAATTTTAAGAGCTATCACCCTTGGGGGATAATGGCCACCTATCGCTCCATCATGAAACTCATGTAATACCCTCTCCACTTGATCTATTTTGATGCATCTTAGGAGGACACCATGCACATCCCTTTTGAATAAAATATTATCTACAAGCACATAGGGTATAGTTTGCATCCTAAAATACCTTCTCTTGGCCTTTCTCAAACCTTGAGGGATTTGACCTATTTGAAGGAAGTATACTATATCTTGAGTCCAACAAGGATTGGGTAAGGAATTGTCTTCTTGCACTTGATCATCTAGAACTACCAAGGTGGCCTCTTGATTTGCATGTTGACTTGAAACCAATTGTTCACACAATCCTCTACCCCTAACTAGTTTGGTCACCTTAATATTAATGTCATACTCCATGACCTTGGTTATCCAACCAACCCTTTTCTCATTGAGGTCCTTGTTCAAGAGAAAATATTTCACACCCACATGTGAAACTAGTAAATGAATGATTTGTATTTTGACACTAGATGCTTGAATTTATTTAAACTTCTAATCACATTAAGGACATGTTTCTCAATGAATGAATATCTTACCTCATAATCTTCAAGGCTCTGGCTAAAGAATGTGATAGGATGCTCTAGTCCTTCTTGGTTTAGCTATACTAGTATTACAGATATTGCATTTGTGCCACCAAAATCATAGAGGGTGAAGTCCTTGAAAAATATGGATTTATGAGGGTTGGGGCTTATGCAATAGCCTACTTTATAGCTTCAAATATTTATTTCCCTTCGGAGTCCATTTGAAATCCATGCTCTTCTTCAACATCAATGTTAATGGCTTGACCAACTTAGAAAAGTTAGGAACAAACCTCCTAACAAAATTGATTTTCCCAAAAAACTTTGGAGAGCCTTCTTGTGACTTGGCAATGGCAATGCATGAATAACTTCTACCCTCTCTGGATCAATAATCAATCCCTCTTTAGACACAATGTGGCCTAAGAGCTTTCCTTCATGAGCTAGGAATATGCATTTTTGGGATTCAAAGATACCCCAAATATCCTACACCTCTGGAAGACTGCCTAAGATGAAAGAGGTGGATTTATGCATTTTTGGAAAACACAGTGATGTCATCTAGATAGATAAGCACTATTTTGTTCAAAATCCCTTTGAACACCATATCCATAGCCCTATGAAATGTTTCTCTAGCATTCGACATCCCAAATGGCATCTTCTTATAGGCATAAGTGCCCCATTTTTTGGTGAAGGTTTTTTAAACTGATCCTCCTCTTTCACCATAATATGATTATAGCCCAAATATCCATCCAAGAGGGATAATACTTTTGAACTAACCATTACCTGTAGAATCTGCTCCATAGAGGGCAGTGGATAGTGATCCTTGAGGAAGTCCTGTTTAAATCTTCAAAATCCATGTACAACCTAATTTCCCCATTCCTTTTCCTAACCAACACCAGATTCTCTACCAAAATTGAGTGCTTGATTGGGAAAATTATACTTGCCTCAATGAGCTTATTCATCTCCTTCTTCATGAGAGGCTCTATATGAGGGTTGATTGGCCTTTTTTTTTTCCTGATGGGCTTAGCCTTTGGATTCAACTCAATGGTGTGTTGTTCCAATTTTGGGTTAAAACCCTTCAAATCCTCATAGCTCCAAGTGAAGACATCCAAGAACTCTTGGCAAAGTTGTATGAATTTAGATTTTTCTTGATTCGTGCTCACCTTGCCAATTTGGAGCATTTTACCCTCTTCAACTGAAATGAGCTCGAATCATCCTTTTTACCTAAATGTTAGCCTTCTCTTTTCGAAATTGATCATTCGGGTTGAATATTGACTCAAGAGTCACTAACACCCTTGGCAATTTGTTTTTCCGTAATTGCACCACTTGATCCCCATACTGCTGCTCCAATTTATCCTAATTTTTAGTTGAGAACTCAACCTCATCTTGTAAAAAACTAATGATTTGTTAATCATTTTGAAATACCTGCTAGCTTATGTTATTGACCAAGATAACCGACCTCACAATTACATGAATATGTGGCTGCGTTCTATCCTTCTTGATATTGTCCACCACATAAAATGTTGCTCCAATGTTCACAAGATTGTCTGCAGCCTCATTCTTCTTCCTTGGCATGGCCTGAATGTTGAAAACTTCAAGGTCTTCAATCTGATATCATACCCAATGTTTGTAGGATTTAATCAAATCATTCTTGGTGGCATATTGTGTTATAACTTGGTTGACAATTAACTCACTATACCCAAACACTTACAAGTTTTTTATACCCCTTTTCCTTTCCCAATGCAATCCATGGATCAAAGCCTCATACTCAGCTATATTATTTGAACATGCAAACTAAAAATGGAAATTTGAGGTAGTACTTCATACCTTGAGGTGACACAAGAATTTCTCCTCCTCCAACACCTTTTCTGCTTCTTGAACCATCAAAAAATAGCTGCCAAACCTCATTGTCATCTTTTTCATCTTTCTTGGTGATGCTAGGGAGAGGTGGATCTTCTTCATGTAAGCAATAAATACCCAATTCAGCCTCTTCCATTTCCTTGTATGGATCAAAAACATTCCTTTTGTGAGCCCACTCATCTAATGTTAAATCAGGGATGTTTCTAACCTTAGTATCTACTTCTTGAGCACTTGGACAATCTTCCGATCAAATGATGAACAATTTACATTGATTGGACTCAGTGTATGAGGCTCTATATGGAAATTTACAATTGGTTTAGACTTGATTGTAGCCTTTTCTCCATACCTCTTTTTGAATAACATGTGTGACAAATAAGCAAACAAATAACCCCCAATTTTAGCGGTGAAGTCTCTTGACAAACACAATGCAAAGAGTGGTGGCAAGTCTATGACTGAAACATCTTGTAAGACTGTGACATTTGGACATACATGCAATGTAAGTCTCAAACCTTTGATTTCCCCAAAAATTTTCACAGTTGTCCCATCCAATTTCACTATAATCTTAGAAATGACTTCATATTGAAGGCCCAATTGATCAGCTATTTGTTTTGGCATGACAAAGCTACTTGCTCTGAATCAATCATGCAATTGTGTACATAATTGTTTCCAAAGATCATAGATATGTAGAATGGGCTAGGTTTTATTAGTTTTACCTTGTTGACCTCCTTGATTACTTCCTTGCAGAGATGTATTAGTTACCACCTTTTCTTATTCTTTGGATGACTAATTTGATGCGGACCAATTTTCCATGGTAGCTTGTAATAGATCTCTTTGGCTTGAGATAGCTAATGACTCCCACATTGAAATTTTCACATTTGTTTTCTTCATTTTCTCAATAATATTGAATGGGGATGAACTATCTTTATATTTCCCTTTACCTTGCACAGTAGTATCTTGCATATGGGTTGTTATAACCGGTGTATGCGCTAGTTTAGAAGGTTGTTTGGGCTGATTCTGCACATTTGGAACTACACTTTGATTGCCAACACTTTTTGGGTGATAGAGGGATTTAAATTAGTTAAATTGGATGGCATTCCATCTCCAATATTACTCTTCTTAGACCGAGTATTGGCTGCCACACTTTGAGAAGGGGTATGTTTTATGTCATAGAAATATTCAACTTTCCAATTGACAAGTGTGGTCTCATTTGGAGGTGCCTCTTGAGTAGCTTCCTACTACTGATTTTATTCTTGGTTTATCTCTTGTTCCACACCCGTTGTTGTCACCATAAGAGCTTGATTTAAGGCACCATTGAAACACATTGACTGGTTATGAGGTTGATTGCATGGGAAGCACTAGTCATACTCTTGAGCTATGTTATTTTGTACTAGTACCATGGCTCTAGATGTGGATACAACATTGGGATTGTAAGGCTGAAATGGCCTATTAGCAAGAGGTTTTACTTGGTTCTGATTTGTATCTTGAGAAGGTGGCTTATTAGGCTGATACAAAGGTCTATTGGGTTGGGTTTGAGGCTGATATGACCTGAAATTTTGAGTCTAATGTCTCTTTATTGTCACTAATTCATTTCCTAAGTTTTTCAACTACTTCATAAATTCTTGGAGCTCATTTGAGGTACTAGAAGATGAGGTAGAGGCTTCAGCATAATTCTGATTTTTTGGGGTAGGAATGGGAGCTAATGTAGGTGTTTGGCTAGTGCTTATACTTCTTAATTTTAGATAAAGAGGCATGGGTGGCCTAGGTGCAAGTTTACCAGCTTGAATCAAACAATTTTCAGCTCTAATAACAATGTTATAGGTTGTGGGTAAAGTTGTACCTCCCATAGATTGTATCATCATTGTAATATCAAAATTTAGAGATTTTAGGAAGTAGAGAAAAGTAGCTTAAGTTGCAAGTCTCACAGCAAGTGGAATCATATCCCATGTTCTTTAAAACCTAAAGTTGAAATCAACCATCTTTTCATTTGGTGCTCTCTTGATTATGGTTAGTTGTTCCAATAGAGATAATTTGTCTTCCTTCTCCCCAAATTGACCACAAAGAGTTGTGCACAATTGATCCCAATTTTGAATTGATCCCATTGTCAAGCTTTTGAACCATTGTAAATCCTTTCCTTTAAAATAAGAATCCAATAATTTGATAGCCACATCCATTTCATTAACCTCATGTATAGCACAAACATTTGCAATGTCTTGAATGTGATCAATCAGAGTTGTATGGTTTTCTCTAGTGAAATATGGAATGTTCTTCAATGCTATAACTAGAATTGGATTTTGTGCATTGAGATCAAGTGGGTTGTTTCCCATGAAGTTGACATAGGGATTTCTTTGACCTTGTGGTGGTTGTTGTTGTAGATTTTCCATTATAATTGGTCTAAGAACTTTGGTTGATTAAATGAAAGGCCTACTAGGAGGAGGTGTTCATAGTGTTCTATTCAATAGAGATATATACCTTTGAGCTCTTCTTACCCTTCTTCCTCTACCTAGAGATAACTACAAGTATGCAAAATTTCCTTCCTCTCTAGTTCTTGACCTATTTTGGATCCTTCTCATGTACTTGGTCCACTAGTACTTCTTAAACTAATTGTAGTTTACTTGGAGTCACTAGATGTGTTGCTGGAAATCCTCCCAAGGCTACAAATTAAACAAAACACACACCTAATCTTGATACAATGGAAGTACTGAATTCTTGGTCCCACCGGCATGCAAAATGTATTACTACAAAATTACAACACCCCTGATTGCTTGTGATTTGTGTGTGAGATAATCAGTGTAACCTGCATAACATGGGATTATCCTATAGTGTGGGATGTTGCAAGTAGGATAATCCTTCGAAGAAAGTTGAATTCTTCTCCTAACCTAGTGCCAACTTCTCCAAAGTGCAGAGAATGGAAAAATAAACTAATCCTACCCTAATGCTTTCCAAAGAGACATGGATAGAAGGATGCATAAAATTAAATCTACTCTAAGAAAAGGTGATGCACCAAGAAAGGGAGTGAGACACTCTAAGTGAGTGAATAATAGGGAGTAAAAAAAGTGAGGGAGGGAGAGTAGAAGCACCATAGCTAAAATAATATTCAGTTCCCTAGATTCATAAAGCACAACAAATTAAAGGTCCTATAAAGAGATATAAACATGCACAATATACCTACAAATGTAATGGAAGGAAAAAGATGCAATAAAAACTCAAATTAGGGCAAGAAAAGCCACAAAATACCAATTTTATTTCTCAGAAACATGCACAATCCATTAAAATATAGGAATAAGGAAAAATCCTTTACAATAAGTGCAAATTGGAGGCCTTTAGCTCATAATAGGTCTAAAACTATTTTCACAGAGTTCCTTTGCAAAACAGAATTAATCCCCTCATAATGAGGTGAATTTTACAATATATAGAAGAAGAACCTTGAAATTTCCTCACCAACTGATAAATTTTATTAAACATATATGGGAGGCCATACCAATTTGGTACATTTCTTGCACGACAATCATGATCGCCATACCTCATTAAGATGGTAATTGAACAACCTTGTACAACTTTCATTAATGCCTAGTTCATTCTTGCACTCGGCCAAATGCTCATATTTTTCCCGAATGGAAGAATAATAATATTTGGTGTTGGATGGTAGCATAAATGTGACTAACTATGTTGTCATGTAAATGTGCAAAAAGGAAATTAACAATTTCGAGCATGACAACTATACCCCTGTGTTAATTTTTTCAAGTCTTACCATTCCAAGGCACCCTGGGTCTTCCCAATCAGTCCAAGTGACCTCCTAATTAATGTTATCTCATCCCCTTAGGTGATTTAGGAAATTCCATTCATTCCCCTTAGGTGATTTTAGGAGTTCATTAAAAGTTGCAAGCTTTAGGTAGTTGTGGGAAGGGTTATCACTAGCTTTCCTAGGAATGGAGCAACCCCATGGAGTAGAATAGAAAATCAAAAATAGACATGGAGGTGATTCAAAGGCCTTGGGACATTATGGGAATGATTATGGAAGGACTTGGAAAATTTGGGGTAATTTCACCAAAATTAGGGTTCATAGGCCTAGGCAATGCACAGGACAAAAAGTTTTGAGCTTCAGAAGGTGGTTTTGGGAGCTCCAGATGGAGTTAGGAGAAAATAAAAACATATTCAAAAAGGGAAGTCCAAGCCCTACAAGATGGTTAAATTAGTTTTTTCACAAAACTTTGGCATATTGGTTTTCCAAGTATTTTTTCTCATGTATAGGTGGAGTATGAGATCAAAGCTCTAATTTTTAGGGAAAAAATAGATGAATAAAACCCTAAAAACATAACCATTGGATTAGGAAGGCCATTTATAGTAAATATCATATAAAATTTCATCAAAAATTTCCATCAGGAGCTCAAGTTATTATCGTCAAAAGTTGTCCTCAAGGTTCAAGAGTTAGTCAAATTTTAGGCTGTAGGAGCCTGGTAGGATTTTATGTCCCTCATGTCCCTCAATTTCAAGGAGATAAACATTGGGAAAATGCATCCATCCCACCTATGGACCCACATATGACCTCCAAGATTGCTAGTTCAACCCCTAGGTGCTTGTGGGAGCTCAAAGCCTTCACCGTTGGATCACTACCACATGTCATCACCTAGAGCGTCATAGGATTTGATGTCCCTCATGTCCCTTTGAGGTGAGGGACATAAAAATGGGAAAAATACACCCATCCATTAAGGATACTCCTATTCACTCATCCTCTTCAAGAGCTAATTTCCACACCCCAGGTGCTTGTCAGGCCTCCATTCTTAACCGTTAAATCTCTGCCACGTGTCATCACCATGCTCACCATGGAATTTTATGCCCCTCACGTCCATTTGAGGTGAGGGACATCAATCATGAAAAAAATTTCCCGACCCTTGTAGTGCATTCTTTTTTAATAATCTAAGTTTGGAACTTAGCCATTTCCCCCCCAATTTCTTCTTTACAACTTTATACCTTCCCATGACTTTGTTCATGATTCTCTAGACACCTGGTCCACCATTATTGCTCTGAACTAGATCTGTCATTGCCACAAAAACCTTCCACTCCATGAATATGCACAAGTTTCAAATAAAATATTTTTGAAAGAGCCGGAGGGATGAAGAACGAAGTGAAGAGAGAAGGAATTCTTCAGAAACCTCCATTGCCGTGAGACGAAGATTTGAACATATCTTGCAAGCTAGTGCGTGAAACAAAGAACCGTATGTTGCTGAGTTATTCACTCTCGAAGGCCATTTAAAATCACCTTCAAACCTACCATTCATATCAATGAATTCTCATAGTGAATAAATTTCACTTACAGCTCCACGAAGAACAAAGCTCAATTTCCCATCAAACCGACAACCGGATCGAAGAGAAATTTCACTAGTGAGATAAGAAGAAAAAACCTATCACAATGGATTTGATTTAGTTGCAAACGGAGACAAAAACCAGACCTGAATATTTCAATCCCCATTAATGGTGGCCTTGAAATAGTAGTGGAAAAAATCAGCGAGCTACCTCTACACTTCTTAGGGTTCCAGTGGGTGAAATCATGTAAAAATTGGAGGGGATGGTCGTTGAAAATTATAGTTTCACGTGAACTAGTTTTTACACCATGAAGTCCCTATTTTTTAGGGATATGGATGATTGATTTTTCATCATAGTTACACCTTATCACATGAAGAATATCTGTAAAAATTCAGCGAGCTACCTCTTCACTTCTCAAGGTTCCAGTGGGTGAAATCGTGCTAAAATTTGAGGGAATGATTGTTGAAAAATCTAGTTTCACGTAAACTAGTTTTCATGCCATGAATTTCCTATTTTTAGGGATATGGAGGACTGATTTTTCATCATAATTCTAACCTATCACATGAAGAAAATCTACAAAAAAATACAATGATATACCTCTTCACTTCTCAAGGTTCCAAAGAGAGAAATCACGTGAAAATTGGAGCAAATGATTGTTGAAAAATCTAGTTTCACGTAAACTATTTTTTTCCATTAAGTCCCTATTTTGTAGGGATATGTAGAGTTGTATTTTTATCGAGTATTCTAACCCTGCTGATGAAAATCACATTTTTCCACTTGTTCGAGACGAAGAAATTACTCAATATGCGGAGCATGGAATCCTGGAATAAGACCTAGATTTTCAAAATATGTTTTGTTTAACCGACATCCGCAAGTGCACTTACTAAAAATAACATGCCTTCCTACATAGGGTTATATTGCTTTGGGTAAGCCACCATTCGAAGAGGCTATGAAGAAGGCATTTCTCATAGGGAATTTGAGACTCATCTAAGGGAACTCAACACTGTCCCCGACACACACTTTGTGGAAGTCAAAGGGATATGGGCAACTGAGTTTTCATCTAAGGGAGTTGCAAAAGTATCTTGTGCAAGGTGGAAGTTACTGGTCATCAGCAGAACCATTCAGCAATCTTTTTAAACACTCATTCCAAAGCATCTCGTGAGCCAATTGGAAGGAGTTTCACAAGAGTTTGAATATTTAGATTTTCATCGCATTGAGCTTTCTAGCAATGAGGATCAATGGACTTCATCGGGAATGAAATCTTCTTCTTATCTCTCTTTATCTCTCCTCTTCCCCCAACTTTCTCTCTCTTCTCAATGTTTTAATTTTGCATTGGGGTTGTAATTTTTCATATGTATTAATGTTCCTAATGTAATAAGTCACCTTTATGTTATAAAAAGGGACTTAAAAGTTTCCTAGGAAGTTGAAAAGTTTTAAGTTGTGCGAGGACATATGAAAAGGCATTAGGGGGTAGATGAAGAGTCATATCTCATTCTATAAATTGTAAATCCATTCCCTTTCAAAGGGTTGGCAATTGATCTTGTAAACTCAAGAGTGCATTGTACTTAGAGAAAGCAAAGGAGATAGCCATTTTCTTCTACTTTCCTCCACTCTCAAATTTCTTCCATTCCCACACTATGTACAACTTTTGTTTAAGAATCAATACAAGAAGGAGTTTCTAGCCTTTTTGATGAGGAGATTTTAGAAACTTTGAGTTTGCAATCTTATCTCATCTTGTTTCCATTTGTAGGGTTGTTTCTTCTCATAAATGCATGTGTTGAAGTTTCTAACTAGTGTGTGCAGGAATTTGATTTCCTACCTGCAACATTAGTTCCCCTATCTCATTTCTCACTCCCCTTTCCCACTTTATAGACAAAGTCCTCCCTAGTAAGAAATTACTAGATTTTTTGCAAGGTCAATGGAGTACCCCTGTTGGATTCGGTCGAAAGGCCACCATAGAAATCCACATTTTTCACACATGCATATAGAACAACTACATGGGTTAAGTAGAGGGACTTATATTCCAGAGCATTAGTAAGAAACCCAAAAGTTTGTCTACCCAAAAATTGTCACCAATAATTTTTGGCACCCACCGTGGGGCGAATTGGCAACATCTCGCACCGAAAATATGACCGCAGGTCAAAAATTCAAAAAAATAACATATTGAAAAAGAAAAAAAAGTTCATGAAAATCCATTGTTGAAAGATATTCTTTCAATTCCGCATGTGACCCTTCATATTCCATAGTGTCTTTCAGATTACCACTTTGGAATATTTTCAAAAATATGGTGAAGGAAGATACACCATGTTGAGCGAGTCAAGAGGTATTGTTTATTCCAGTTTCAAGGCTTTACAAAATCGGTAAGAATGAATTAGAGATAATCCATAATTCTTCTCTCAATCTTCCTCTCCATATGACTCTTTAAGCAGTTCACCTAAAAATAATATCCAAACTCATGTTGATACTCCCCTTCAAATTCCATCACTTGTTGGGATGACGAGAAAAATAAAGTTCAAAGGAAGATTCAAATTTATCTTGAAGACTATTAGAACCTCTTGGTGCAATTGGATCAAATGAAGAAAGGAGAAAGTGAAACTATGAGAGACTTCATGGCCTGTTTCAACCGGTTGCTTTATAGGATACCAGAAGAAGATTCACCATATGAAAATAATGTCAAGAGATTATTTATTAGTGATTAATCACCAGAGGTTGTATTTTTCCTATGAATATTTCAACCAAGGGATATTACAGAAGCACAAAGATTGGCCATTGAACTTGATGACGATCTCATCCTATCTAGAAAGATCAATAATCCCTCAAAGGGTAAAGATCAACATCCTGGAGATGAAAGAACCGATCCTTTTTTACAAAAATGAGAAATGAAATGGTGTCATTGAGGAGGGAAATATTTGAATGAGTTTCTTCTCAAAGAAGTAATGAAAATCAGATTACTGAAGCACCTCGAAGGCTTGTGTTTGAGGCCCCACCTGTCAATGCAAATTGTAGGAGTAAGTAAAATGAAGATGAGCTTGAACAAGAAAGTTCCTAGAAAGTGGTGAGTTGGAGAATGATACACAAATCATAGTCTACTAATATTATGGAGGTGATGAAGATGAAAAAGAAGATGCACCTAGCTTCTCATGTGTAGTATTCACTCATTCTCAGTCTGAGAAAGGGGGCTCTTCCTCTATTGTTGCAAAGAAAAATAAGACTGAAGATCCTCCTGTGGTGACTCCACAAAACAAAATCAGTTGAGGATCTCCACTCCCACCCTCCATGGATTCCACATTATTGAATCCTAATCCTATAACAATTAAGAAGTCTCCATCAATTCCAAGTAAGTCTTTTAATGCCTCTTCTAATTCTAAATCTAGATCTGCTCTTATAAAATCTAGTACTTTGAAAGCTCCTAGTGTACCTTTCAAAATTCCCTATGTTCCCCAAAAATATACCCCTGCTTCCAAACCTATCCTAAATTGAAAGGAAGTCCCTTCATCACCCTCTCTTGCATATACTCCTTTTAATTTCATAAAATATGCAAACAAAACCAAAGTGTAGATTATCAAACCGAATATTTACTGAGACTCACCCCGAACAATTCAAGAGATTTATTCAATACATCAGGAATGGTAGTTTAACACCCAATATTGTAGCTCCTAGTTCTAAAGGAATACTACCAAACTCACCTACACCTCCATCACAGATCATGCTTCATTGAGTGCAACCAAGGCTGGTAAGGTTAAACCTTTCTATGTCTCTCTTCTTATTGGAGATTATGTATTAAACAACTTTATAATAGATTGTGGTTCCTCTTGATAATAGAATGCTGTAAAGGTTGAAAAGGCTCTAAAACTCACCATGACTTCATCCGGTGGCTATTTTTATTCCCTAGAGTCAAAAGAGGTCACACTTGTAGGGAAGGTCAAAGATGCATAGGTGGCTCTCACCAAATTTTCAGACAAGAAAATTTCGTGATGATCTTGGTAGCAGACATTCCATCTTCATTTGGAATGTTACTAATTCAAAGCTTCTGTCAAGACTTGGGAGGGAAAATTTAGATGAATTGGTCATCCATAACCATACCAGTGAAGGGAGACATGGAGAAATTACTTCCAAAGAAGAAGATGAGGTACACAATGTAAATGTTCGAAGCTCGAAACCAACATCTTGTATCAAGATACTAGGCGAATGAATCACTTTGTGAAAACTAAGGAGGAAGAGGATATTCCCATCTTGATAGGGCCAAACATGCCTTTCCAAAGAGGCATGGACTTTGAAAAAGAATTGAGGAGATTTGAGTTACAAGAGGGAAGCCCTAAATTATCGGATGATGTAAACCATGAAGAAGAGGAAATGGTTCTTGATGATCTTCAAGAAGAAAAATCAGCTTATGTGCTTATATGTGATGAGGATATATTCTCATTCCCATTCAAAGATGAGGACTCCCTTGATCATGTCACCCAGGAAGAGACCAAGCTAGTCTACAATAAGCCCTTGAACAAAGTGGGAAAGAACCATCCATACAAGAAATACTAAGAGCCACGAAAGAAATAGAAGACCCTGAGCTCAGTCTCAAACTCCTGATGCAAGCCATGAATCTTCAAGACAAGCATGAATCTGATTTGAAATCCTTAACCGGTGTGAAGGTTGGCCATGTTGAAACAAATCAAGATGAGAAATATAATGCCCCTCCTATGCCAATGGTTGATGAATGCAATGATAAAATTGGGTTATTTTCATTCCCATTTGAATATGAAGACTCTTTCCATGATGAATAAATTGAAGTAAGGAGTTTTAAGGCCTTTAAAGCTAAAGCTCCTCTGGACAAAGGAGTGATAGAATGCAGAAATTCCCATGATAATGGAGTAATCCCTCTAGATAGTTACCTTGAGCTACAAAATAAAGATCATTCAAAGGCATAAAAAGATGAGTTGTATGATGTAACAAAGGATATCTCTATGTAAGAGCTGTTAGATGCACTAGATTATAAGGAAAAAATATGCCTCATCAATGTGTAATAAATGATATCATTTTAATTTCCTTTTAGTCAAGTTTGACTGAATTTTGTGGCTTTTGTTTGATATAGTATAAGTTAGGATATAATTGTCCATATTTTGTTTGATTTAGTTTTAACATCTAAAAATTCGTAATTCCAAAAATGTGTGTGGAATTCATTTTTGGAATAAAACAGTCACATTCAATCGGATAAGTAAAGTATGAAGCAACCAACACCTTTTTGAGGAAATTTGCTTCAATGCGGCTTAGCTCTAGAACCTTCAGGCTTGGTTTAGAACTCCATCACTAAGCTAAATAACTCTATTGTTTAGTTCCATAACCTTCAAACTTAGTTCCGGAACTCCAACACTTAGTTATGGAACTCCTACGCTTAGCTCCAGAACTTTTGCAATTAGTTCTGAATGTTTCCCTTGGTTTCGAAATTTTCCAAAGTTCCGAAATCAATGGGAATATTTTTATTTTGAAAAAATCCAGTGATAGAGAAATTAATGGGCCCTCTAATTAGGAACAGATCAACAAATTGCTGATTCTTCATACTCCATAAATACTTATGTAGGACCAAACAGCTGTATGTCCAACAAGGTTTCTAAATTTCACATCTACTTTGAGCACTATTTTGTTTCACTAGAACCTATAGATGGATGGACAACTATTGAGAACTTATGGTTGTAAATGCATCTTTGGATGATGAAATATATATAAAGACCTAAAGATAGATTATATATATGATATAGATATACAGACACATACACAATGAAGTTTTGTAAGACAACAATTCAGTAATAAGATAGCCATTTCATTTTGAGAGTATCATACTTTGTCAACTCCGATTCAAGGTGGATTAAGGGCCCACTCCTCTAAGAAAAAGGATCCTTTATTTTATTGGTATTTATATTTTTAAGCAATTCGTGTAAACTTGTTAAGTATTAATTATGTAAGTGCTTTTGATTCTTCATTGAAATTTATTATGTAGTCATCCCTGCAAGTGTTGTAGATTAAAATATTAATTTGCAAGCATATTCAACAACATTTTCAAACGTGTGTTTATTTCCAAACAATGTGTTTAATTTTACAATGTACATTTATTTCCAGAAATTTGTTTCATTCTACAAAGAGTGTTTATTTCCAGTAGTACATTCAATTCTGAAAGATTTATTTATTTCAGAAATGTGTGTTTATTTCAGCATGTTTCTTATAGTTTAGATTTAATAAGACTTTGGGGAAAAAAATCTTAAAGACAATTTAAAACCCCTAGAAAATGAAAATAATAAATATCTACAATCAATTACTAGATCACTAAGATTATTCTTGTTGCATATAGCTTCAGACACACCCCTAATTTGAATATGAAATCAACTAAGAGTTGATTAAATGAAGGGAATAATGACACCCATCATTTTTGGCATTTTTACGGGACCCACTAGTTAGAATTGTCTAATTAGGTGTCAACAAGAGCAACAATCATACATCTAGTAATTGAAAAATATTCCCTACGTTATCATAAAATTTATGAGTAGACCAAGAGACTCAAAGGGTATATTTCTCCCAAAAGTATCTCAACAATAATTATCACCATCCTCTAATACAAATAAGAAAGTTGAGTAGGAATTAGAAGCACCATTGTCCCCTGTTAGAAAAGATGCAGAACTTCCACCTTTGGAATTTTTGGATCAATCACCAAAAGGAAGTGGAAATTTTAGGAGAAGGATTATATCCCAAGACCCACTTAGAGAAAGTATTTATTCTCAATTAAGTAGTCAACCTCCTACTCCTAACTTCTCACCTTCTCCAAAGTGGATCACATACCACATTGATTGGGGAAAAATCTAGAATATACTACGAGAATAGGCACAAGAAGCTAAAAGAGAACCTGATAGGACCTTTACTTATCCAATTTAGTTGGAGGATGATGATACACCTATGAATAATATTTCACCTACACACTTGCCTACATTTAGAGGGATGTCATCTGAGGACCCTGACCAATTTTTGTTTGAATTTAAAGTATTGTTTCAAACCTATGACTACAAAATAGAAAATCAAAAACTCAAGTTATTCCCATCTACCTTGAAAGATGCAGAAATGAATTGGTTTATGGGATTAACATCCAATTCTATTACCACTTGGGGGAAAATGGAAACTCCCTTCCTAGACAAATATCAGGACTACTATAGAGGGAGAAACAAGAAGGAAGAATTTTTTAGGATTAAAAGGAAGAGGATGAAAATATGGGATATTATTTAGATAGATTCCTCTTTGTAAGTAAAAGGTGTGGATTTGTACTTCAAGAAGAGCTAAGAAAAACCATTTTTCTTAAAGGCCGGATGATGAATCTAGGGAAGCCCTTAATATAATGGGAGGTGGAAACATCAATCTATTGAGAATGAATGATATTAAAGACCTTTGTATAAGTTATTCAAAAACAAGGGGTGGACCTACGAAAGGAAAAACTATGAAAAGTGCAAATCAAGACATGAAAAAACTTATGGATGAACTAACAAACTTTAAATTAGATATCCTAGTTCAATTAACTTCCATCATGGATAGATAACAAGCCAAAGAAAATGCTAATAATGAACCATTAACTATGTATTTTCCTAGACGTAGATAGAAGCATGAAATAAGATATTGTCCTATGGATAAAATGGAAATATGTCTTTTTTTGAATCTATGGAACATGAATTTAATTTTTGTTCTCTTCTTCCATTCATAAAAATTCATCTTAAACAAACCAACACTTCATCCACTACAGAAGAAGTAAACTTTGTCCAGAGACAACCTATCCAGGGGTAATTCATACCAAGATCTATTCTTAATCCTTGGATGATGTCATGGGCATATCAGATAGTACAAAAAAATTGGAGACAACCACCATGGACCCCTCAACTAACATGGAATCCCTAGGATTGGGTAGGACAAGCTTGGTATTCTCAAGGACACCAAAAATCATGGTCTGGTCAAAGTAAGCCTTATATTTGGTCACAACCTAGGTAGAACCCTAATAATTATGCTCAAGGAAAAGATATCCCAAACAACATCAAAAGGCCATAATCATTTCTCCAACACAAGGTTCACAAACTGAAAATGTGGTTCAAACACAAATACCAACACAACTAGTGGCTAATCCCAAAAACAAACAAACAACCCCTGTCTACGGAACAGAGCAAGAAAAACCAGTTGATCTTAATGTCATGGACTATAAGGATATTCAAACAAGATCTAGAAAAATAATTAATAGTCCACCTATTATAATTACTTGAGATGACAGAAGAAATTGAAACCCCTAGTTCAGTTATTCCTAAGGAGGATGAAAAAGAAAAAGAGAAGTAGCTAGATAACAACTCTACTGAAACTCCATTTCTAGAAAGATTTAAGGAAGTTATTGAGACCGAGGAATCATAATTAGTGCAAGAATTAAGGAAAATAAGTATTGAAATAACATTGTTGTAAGTAATCAAGGACATTCCTGAATTAAACAAATTAATCAAAATGTTATGTTTAAAAATACCTAGAAGGAAGAAGCAGTACCCTAGGACTTTTAAGGTAGATGGGAAACTTGTTGATTTATTGGTAGGAAAACTCTTACTTTCCAAATATGGGGATCTTGAAATCCCTGTTATTTTTATCTCTATATAAAATAAACATATAGATAATGTTTTGGTTGATTTGGGAGAAACTATAAATGTGATGACAGAGACACTTTGAAAACATTACCATTAACAAGTATACAACCTACTAGCACCATATTGTAGATGGCAGATCAATCGGTAGCAAAACCAGAAGGGATAATTAAATATGTGGTAGTTATGGTGGATTCATGGGAGTATCCAGTGGACTTCCTTATATTACGGCCAAAAGGTAAAACACTTGGTTATCCCATTATTTTGGGCATACCATGGTTAGCTACAGTTGTTTCCTTAATTGATTACAGATAAGGTGATATGACTATCTCAAATGGTAAGAATTCTAAGAAAATTTCCCTATATCCTTCTACATGACCTTTTATTGATAATCAAAAACAAATTTGGGTTGATGATCTTGATACTAATAAATTTTTTTATCTTCTTTGGCTATGATAACATTGCAGGATCATGTATGAGAGGTAGAGAATATGATTAAGCATTCATTAAATGATAACTAATTGTCTTTGGAACAACCAGGGATAGTTCTATAACCTTCGGACTTACTCTCGGAACTTTCGGGCTTAGTTCTGAAACCTTCAAACTTAGTCTCGGAATACTCAGACTTATCTTTGGAACTGCAACAATTCCATGCAGATGTAAATAATTTCACTCTCGGAGGAACATGATTTCTCTTCGGGAGGTGCATAAATATCTACGAAATAAGTATCTTTAGTCTCAAAGATATCAAGGAACAATGAAGAATGTTTGGAAAACAACAGTGATGAGGAGTTTGACCAATGACAAGATAAGTATCTTAACTCTACCTACTTTCCTTTGTCTAGTATTCTTTATCAAGGGAGCTTTAGAGACATTGTTGCATATCATATGTTATTACTATATTCATGTCCACTAAACACCCTAATGGAACCTTTTCAAAAAATTAGTTCATCACACACTGGAACTAGACAAATTGAGATTTAACTAGGTAAAATTTTGAACATTAACATCTGGTTGGAAAATGATCAAGAAGCTAAATTGTTTTATATCTTAAAAGATCATACTAGATATTTTCTTGGGACTATAAATATATGAAGTGAATCCATCCAAGTATTTTTACCGATCACATTTATACTAAAAATATTAAACCATTTTGGTAACCTTAGAGAAGGATCAACCCAACCTTGAGGGACATAGTCAAGTAGGAAATTGAAAATCTATTACAAGTAGGATTTATCTACCCTATCTCAGATAGTCAATGGGTGTCTCCTCTTGTGATTGTGCCTAAAAATAATGGAAAATGGATAATTTGTGTTGATTATAGGGAATTGAACAAAGCTACACTTAGAGATTATTTTCCCTTACCATTCATAGATCAAGTTTTAGATAACCTTTCAAGTAAACAATATTTTTCCTTCCTAGATGGCTTTAGTGGATATAATCAAATCAGGGTGGATGTTGAGGACCAAGACAAAACTACCTTTACTTGTTCATGGGGTACCTTTTCCTATAGGGTATTGCCATTTGGACTATGTAATGCTCCAACAACCTTCCAAAGGGATATATTGAAAGTATACATGAATGATTTTACTCTGCATGGAGAAACATTTGATGATGCCTTGAAAAAATTAGCCATGATATTAACAAGATGTGAGAAACGCCATTTATCTCTTAGTCATGAGAAATTCTCGACGATGATTGATGAGGGAATTGAACTAGGACACCACATTTCAAAAAGAGGAATTCAAGTTGACCAAGACAAAATCAGGATTATTTCAGAATTACCTATTCCTCAAAGCCCTATGGATATCAAGTCATTCTTAGGACATCTTTGGATACTATAGACGTTTTATCAAATATTTTAGTAAATTTTTTCCCCCATGTTTGGTTTACTTACCAAGGATTGTGAATTTCATTGGGATGAAAAGTGTCAACATGCTTTTAAAGAGATTAAATAAAAAATAATCACTCCCCAATATTAAGAGGACCTAATTGGGAGAAACCTTTTCACATCAAACATATGCCTCAAATATCCCAATTGGTGCGAGTTTTGGACGAGAAAGATGAAGAAGGGAAAATGTATGCTATTTACTACCTTAGTAAAAATCTTACTTCCACTAAAATAAATTACACCACCACTAAAAAATAATTTCTTGTTGTGATTTATGCAATTAATAAGTTCAGACATTATACTATAGGGTACAAAAAAATTGTACATACAAATCACTCAAAAATTAGGTACTTAATGAACAAACCACCGGTGGTTGGAGGTAGGCTGATTAGATGGTTATTACTTTTACAAGAAATTTAATATTACCATTATGGATAATCTAGGAAAATATAATGTGGTAGCTGATTTTTTGTCAAGATTAACCACTACAGGGGAGAAAGATCCAGTTAAGGAAAACTTTCCAGATGAAATATTATTTTTTGTTTCAGTTGATACACCATGGTTTAGTGATATGTAAAATTATCTTACAACAGGGAAGTTTCCTCCTTCTTTTACTAAGAAAAAATTGAAAAGATTAATCAAAACCAATGCATAATTTAAGTGGTTAAATGGAATGTTATTTAGATGTTGTCCTGATTTGGTTTACACAGTGTGTGAGAGAAGATGAAATATTTGACATACTTAGGGCATGTCATGATGAACCAAGTGGAGGATACTTTTTATTGAAAAGAACAACCCAAAAATACTTGGTACTAGCTATTATTGGCCATCTATGCATAAATATGTGATGAAATCCATCAAGCAAAGTGTGATCTTTGTCAAAGGATGGGACAACCAACTTTCACTAGTGAAATGCCTTTACAAAATCAAGTAGTGATTGAACCATTTGAAAGGTGGGGAATAGATTTTTTTGGCCCTTTTATTCCTCCTTCACAAGGAAAAGAGAACATTCTTGTATGAACTGATTATGTAACAAAGTGGGAAGAGGTGCATGCTTTAAAAATGCTTATGAAGATGCAGTTGTTGATTTTCTTTAGCACAAAATTATGATGAAGTTTGGTGCACCAAGAAGTATAGTTTCAGACCAAGGTCCATAGTTCATATTCAATATGATCCAGGAATTCACAATGTACTATCAGATCAATCATAGGAAGTCATCTCCCTATCACCCAAAATCAAATGAGAAATTAGAAGTGATAAATAGGGAATTGGAAAAAATTCTCACAAATACGTTAAGTAGGTAGAAGAGATTGGGTGAAGAGGCTACTTGAGGTTGTTCGGGATTATAAATTTTTAGAAGACTACAATAGGGTTCTCACCATATGAGTTAGTCTATGGGAAAAATATCTTGTTACCCATTGCATTTGAACTAAAAACATTGAGGACAACAACTAAATTGGGTATTGAATTAGATACAACACAAAAGGAAAGAATTCTATAACTCAATGAATTGGATGAGTTGAGATTAGAAGCACTTAAATAGAAAAATAATCCAAGACCAAAGAAAGTAGTGGCATGATGTACATATAAAGGAAAGGAAATTCAAGGTACGAGATTGGGCATTCTTGTTTGATTCCAAGTACTAACAAATCAAAGGCAAGTTGAGAACCGGTGGTTAGAACCTTATCAGATTGAGAGTAGATACATGACAATGGCTCTATTCATCTACTTCCCATTGATGGCAATAGAAGGAAAATTTTGGTCAATAGACATAGGCTAAAACTCTTTAGGAAGCCTCCTATCAAGGATGAATTCTTGAGGAAAATTGAAGCAGAAAAGGAATTTGATCATATGGAAGACATTAGTTCCTCCAAAATGATCAAATAATCAGATCTGCAAGGATCCAAAATAAAGGGAAGGCAATGAAAATCAGAAATGGCATTCTCTTCCCCACATATATATGCATATATAAAGAGGAAAGAGAATGAAAACCAGTAAATGGCATTCTCTTCCTAAAAAAATCTCTCAAAGACCAATTGAAAACCAGAAATGGCGATTGGTCTCCTCAATAAATGGATAATTCAAATAAAAGAGACTTCTTTGGAAGTTCATTTGTATTTTCTAACCATTTTTATTTTTCACTTTTTTAGGAATGATGAGTCATCAAGGAAGATGGATTACATCAACAATGACCTGTAATTATGTCTTAATTGTATTAAAGATTAAATTAAAATTCTACGTGTGTGATTAGACTTGATTTAAGTAGGTGGTATAATGAGTCAATTATTGTACATTTTGATTAAGAGTAAGTAATCATGAGGGTGATATTGAATAAATAAGTAAAAGTGGCAGCATATTAATAATGAACTATAATTTGGGTGGAATAAATAAAAATTGAGCGATTCTGAGATAAAATTTAAGGAATAAAAAAGTGGAATCATATTTGAAATTCCACATGGCTAAATCCAGCAATATCGAAACCAAATCCATTAGTTTCACAACTATCTCCTGACATAGTAAGGATTTGAAAGAAGAAATAATTTGAATCATCCTCTTTTCCATGGGTATCAAAAAGAAGTCGAGATCAGAAGATGATACAAAACTTCTTGCAGATGGAGAAGTAGCAGCCATTTTTGAACAAGCAGGTTGGTTGGAGTTTTTGAGAAAATTCTCAAAATACAATGACAAATGTAAGATAATTTGTTGTAAATTTAGAGTAGTCCATAACTAAGGTTAAAATCATTGTAATTCCCTTTATTGTTAATACAATGAGAATTTTATCTGGGGTACCAATTGTACATGTTCCAGACTATGTAAAGGGAACCCTAAAAGAACCTGGGTGGAAACCTTAAGGTGTAGAAATTACTCGATCTAATACAAATATTCCATGAAATAGCTACACATGAATAATAATTGAAATCAGCAACTCTATATTATATTTTTATTATTATTCATTATTTCATTACACTCCATTATATAGGAGATGTATAATAACAATCCTCACAACAACATTTGTCTACATATACAACCATACACCCGTATGGTTTCAAATCCTCTCACCAATATAATAATAAAACAATACTAATTGTTTTATTATTCTAACTTACTAACTTACCACATACTAACCACATTTTACATTTACTATTTACATTTACATAGTAAATGTACTTTCACTAATTCACCATAATAATTACACATGTAATTATTATTCACCTATATATATAAATGGAGCACTAATATATATTTCCTAACATTCCCCCCCTTAGTGCGAACATGGGAAAAACCTGCCTTATACTTGCACCTGCTCATGATCTGATGATTTTATAGGATGATCATAAACCTAATGGATGGTTTTTCATAGGGTTGACCATAAACCAAAAATGATGGTTTTGCAATTGGTTTACCATAAACCAAAAAGGGTGATGGTTTTGCATAGGGTTTACCAACAACCGAAAATGGTGGTTTTACAAGTGGTGTACCACAAACCAAAAGGGTGATGGTTTTGCATAGGGTTTACCAACAACCGAAAATGGTGGTTTTACAAGTGGTGTACCACAAACCAAAAATGAAGGTTTTCAAGTGGTTTACCTACAACCACATCATGATATGCCAAGTATTATTCTTAGCCCTCATCACATCTCACTGCAGGGAATAACATAGGAAATTCTGCTGAAATCTGCTGCATATATAGAAAATACCAGAAATGTAGAAAACTAGAAATGGAACATTGAGATCATGTTCCCCCCTCAATGTGAAATTTCCTTTATTTTGCAAACCACAATAGGAACACTATGCAACCAAACACTCTGCCAGAAATACAAAGAAACAACAAGAACGCACTGTATAAAAAAATAATCACCATAGCTGATACGGCCCGTCGTTGGTGACTGACGAGAGGTCGCTGAATGACCTCCAACCTCCTGTGCCTCCTTCCTCCAAGAACTTCACTTAGTATAGAAATTCTTCATAGTTATAGTCAATTTCATCTGTTATTTGTTCATCTCTAGTTTCCCATTCTACAATTTTGCTTATATTTGTAGGTGCTTTTTCTTTTCCATCTACTATCCTCCATAGGTTTTTATTCATTAACTGCATCTGGATTTTTACTCTCCATGTATGGAATTTCAGCCCATTAAATTTATATAATGGTGTATCCATTTTATTGAATCTAAATATCCAAAAAAATTGAATGTAGATTTGAATTACCTTTGATTCTCTGATTTCTTCAAAAAAATAGCAGTGATCAATGTGTTGTATAGTAAATTGCACGTTTCTTCCAAACTACGAACTGGGTTATGCTGAAATTTCTCCTGTAGCTTCCCGTATAACAGATCGTTGCACGTACAAAATTTTGGAGAAACTCAGATCGCGAAACAAAAGTTACAAGATCATCTTCGAGACAGATTTAACCTGCTCTGGTACCAAATGTAGAAATTACTCTGATCTAATACAAAGAATCCATGAAATAGCTACAGAACAATAATTGAAATCAGCAACTCTATATTATATTTTTATTATTATTCACTATTTCATTACACTCCATTATATAGGAGATGTATAATAACAATCCTCACAACAACATTTGTCTTCATATACAACCATACACCCGTATGGTTTCAACCTCTCACCAATATAATAATAAAACAATACTAATTGTTTTATTATTCTAACTTACTAACTTACCACATACTAACCACATTTTACATTTACTATTTACATTTACATAGTAAATGTACTTTCACTAATTCACCATAATAATTACACATGTAATTATTATTCACCTATACATATAAATGGAGCACTAATATATATTTCCTAACAAAGGCAAGAGGGTGAATCTGAACCCCAAGTATATTTATAATACTAAGAAGATCATCAAATGGGTCAAAGAGATAAGCTTCCCAAACCCTTCGACAAAGTATCATTTTGGGTAGTGAAGTACCTTACTTGTGATGGTCAATATGGGATTATGGGAAGGGAGGTCTTTAAAATTATGATATATCTTAGGTATGGGGCAAAAAAACATGAGTATTTAGTAAAACTTCATGGTTTCCTCTCTTTGAAAAAATCTAGACAATGGCTCGAGAGATATTCCTAGGGAGTTAGGATGATTAGGCACCATGGATTAGTCCATCTAGTCCTGTCAAAGCACCACTTTCTCTCAAAAAAATGGAGAAGAATCATGGGAAAAAATCCTCAATAATTTCGAGAAGAATCCCCATGATGAGAAAAATAAGGAAATAAGTGGGGTTAAAGTGCCAAAGAGGAGGAGATCTGAAAGGATGATCAAAGCTACAAAACCTACCATGTCTTCAAAAGAAACTCCTTCCTCTACAACAATACCAGAAGAAATAATACCTATCTCTGACAAAGTGACAGTTCACCCAAGCTGGACCATGAAGTAAAAATTAGAAGAAGTTCAAGGAGAAATCCCACTTTAGGACATGTTGAAGCTCCTCAAAGAAAAAGAGTTCATAAGAAGTCTAGGGAAACTCTAGTGGATATTGAAGTACAAGAGGGTTTAGAGAAAGAAGTTGTTGATATTCTGGGTAGCATGACGATGTCTCCTCCTCTACCAAGTCAAACTGAGGAATTGGAGAAAGAAGATGAAAGATTTGAAGAGCAGACTTTTCAGGAGATGGGTGACTCAACAATATTGTCACATGAGGAAGAGGAATTGGCATCTTGGAAACAAAAAGGGAAATCCCCTTTGGTGGAAGAGAAATTCTCATTCCCTAAGGAAATTCCAGAAAAAGAGGAGAAACAACAAGTTAGGCAGGCTTTGTTCTTGTCTAGAGCATAACTTATCATTAGGGAGAAGGATGAGGAATTAAACTTCCTCAAAAAAAAATTGGAGCATAGGGAAATGCTCATTGAACAATTGAAAACTCATCTCATAGATAAGAATGAAGAATTAACATTAGTCAAACAACAAATGGTGTAAAAAGAAAAAGAATGTCAATTGGCTAGTAAACAGAGTGCTATGAAAAAAATATCTTCAATGGATCAAATTGTACAAACTGAGATAACTTACTAGCCACTTAAGCAGTTATGGGATGATACTGCAGAAAGCTTAATGAGTTCAAAATATCAAATCAGGAACTAAGAAGCAAGATGGAAGAGGAGAAGAAGGCAAGGAAGGAGTGGGAAGAAAAATTCTACAAAAATGTAGGAAGAGAAATTTCAATGTCTGGAAAATATATATATGGTCTCGTATAATGAGTGAAAGATTACTCACATGTAGGAGACCTTCTCTTACATACAATGTATTTCTAGAAGAGCAATTTATCCATTGACAACTATCAAGGATTTTATGTGGCCTTCCACATGAAATGAAGGATGAATCATAATCATGAGAGCATATTCCTCTACCAAAGTGTAGAGAAAAAAATCTTATCTCGTGAATTTTATCTCTGCAAATTTATGTTAGAAAAGAATACAGGCTTCATGATTAATCTATATGTAGGGGAAATCCAGCTAAATGCATTTGTTTTAGTAATCTAAAATTAGATATCTTGGAAACAGAGGGATACTAAACACTTATTAAAGGCT
This sequence comes from Taxus wallichiana var. yunnanensis, assembly GCA_018340775.1. Classification (NCBI taxonomy): domain Eukaryota; kingdom Viridiplantae; phylum Streptophyta; class Pinopsida; order Cupressales; family Taxaceae; genus Taxus; species Taxus wallichiana. The sequence goes on from CM031240.1 coordinate 761,156,765, forward strand.
AGTTCATTCATCCTCTACATGAGAGCTTAGTATGCCAAACAAGCTACCTTTGCTATACATTTCAGATCCCATGCCTTTGATAGTCAATTCAAGGCACATTATATGGCCAACTTGCAGAAAAGTATTGATGCCTTCACCTCTTATGAAGATAAAAATTTTAAGACATTTATGATGGATGCCTGAAGAGATGGGAATTTCTCATTGTTGTATTAAGAAGAAGAGAAGTGATATCCCCCATGAATTTAATATGGATTCTGGAAAGGGCTAGAGCTTTGTGTGCACTCATTCCTCAAATTGGTGAAAAACACAGGGGCATGTGGATGGGGATGAGAACAAGGCCTCCTCTCCTTTTCACTCCCATGTCTCCATGGAAAAATAGAGAGCCCCAGGATCCTAGTCACTTTAAGGAGTGGCAGAAAAAGATAGAGGAGGGATTAGGATACAACACTTACAAATAGAAGCAATGTGATATTTAGTTTCAACCATTTGACCTTAACAGTCAATTGGAATGCAGAATTCACAATCCCAATTTTGAAGAATAAAGTTTGTAAGAGGACTTACAAACAAGTAAGTGTGGGGGAGATGATAAGGCCAAAATATGCCTCATCAATGTGTCATAAATGATCTCATTTTACTCTCCTTTTAGCAATTTTGAATGCATTTTGTGTCTTTTGTTTGATCTAGTATAAAATATGATGTAATTGTCCATATTTTTTTGATTTAGTTCTAACATCTAAAAACTTTGTAATTCCTAACAATTTGTGTGGAAATTCAGTTTTGGAATAAAACAGTCACATTCGATCAAACAAGTAAAGTATGAACCAACCGACACATTTTTTAGGACATTGGCTTCAATGCAGATTAACTCGGAACTTCAAGGATTAGTCCTAAAAATCCATCACTCAGCTAAGAAACTTTATAGCTTAGTTTTTGAACCTTCAGAATTAGTTTCGGAACTCTAGCACTTAGTTCCGGAACTCCTGCACTTAGCTGCGGAACTTTCGTAGTTAGTTCCGGAATGTTTCCCTTTGGTTTCAAAACTTCTCCAAAGTTTCAAAATCAATGGGAATCTATTTATTTTGTCAAAATCCAGTGATAGAGAAATTAATGGGCCCTCCAATCAGGAACAGATCAACGAATTGTTGATTCTTCATACTCCAGAAATACTTATGTAGGACCAAATAGTTGTATGTCTAGCAAGGTTTCTAAATTTCACATCTACTTTGAGCACTATTTTGTTTCACTAGAACCTATAGATGGATGGAAAACTATAGATTATATATATATATATATATATATATATATATATATATATATGATATACATATACATACACAAACACAATGAAGTTTTGTAAGACAGAACAATTCAGTAATAAGATAACCATTTCATTTTGAGAGTATCATAATTTTTCAACTCCTAATTCAAGGTGGAGTAAGGGCCCACTCCTCCAAGAAACATGATCCTTTATTTTATTGGTATTTATATTTTTAAGCAATTCGTGTAAATCTGTTAAGTATTAATTCTGTAAGTGCTTTTGATTCTTCAGTTGAAATTTGTTACATAGTCATCCCTGCAAGTGTTGTAGATTAAAATCTTATTTCTTTGCAAGCATTTTCAACAAAATTTTCAAACGTGTGTTTATTTCCAAGTAGTGTGTTTAATTCTACAATGTACATTTATTTCCAACAATTTGTTTCATTATGCAAAAGTGTGTTTATTTCTAGCAATTTGTTTCATTCTGCAAAGAGTGTTTATTTCCAGCAGTACGTTCAATTCTGGAAGATTTATTTATTTCAAAAAGATTGTTTATTTCAGAAAGTTTCTTATAGTTTATCTTTAATAAGGATTTGGGCAGGAAATCTTAAAGACACTTTAAAACCCCATAGAAAATGAAAATAATAAATATCTACAATTAATTACTAGATCACTAAGAATATTTTTGTTGTAAATAACTTTAGACACACCCCTGGTTTTAATATGACATGAAACAAGAGTTAATTAAATGAAGGGAATAAAGACACCCATTAGTAGAAGTTGTGGAAGACCCTGAGATGATTCTTAATCTCTTAACTCGTGCACCATGGCCATACAAGACAAGTATGATTTTTCCTTCGATCCTCCCAAATATACTTAAGTGCCTCATAATGGAGTAGAGATAAAGGATGAATGTAAGGTTTATCATGGAGAATATGTCAATGAACATAAAGAAAGTAACTCACTTAGAAGTGAAGGCCCAAGCATCAATAAGCTCACGTGGAATCACTTCTAAGAAAACACAAACAATCATGAAATCACTTGAATTCATAAATAGTTAAGGAGAGGAGGCTACTTTCTGGAACCAGTCAATGGCTTTGCAGAACAACATCACTTAGTGTTTCCCACTCAGGGGTAAATTTTGAGGAATAAAAAGTACTTTAGTGAAAGCGGGTTGTCCCCCACCTTGTACCATAGGTGATTGCTAGGTGTGTTTCCATTTTTTTGTGTGTTGTGTGTTTCCTTCTGTCATTTTTGGTGTGTGTGTTTCCTTCTTCACTCTCTCTCTCTCTCTCTCTTGTCATAAGTTGTACATGACTCCACAGGGCCCAATGGATAAGGCACTGGTCATATTGTCTAAAGTTGAGATTCTAGATTCTTCATGTCATGTATTTACTATGCTCATTCCATGTCATGTCCCCAAGCTAGAGCCAAATATTGTCATGCAAATGTGCAACAAGGAAATTAATAATTTCGAGCATGAAAACTATACCCCTGTGTTAATTTTTTCAAGTCTTACCATTCCAAGGCACCCCAGGTTTTCCCAGTCAGTCCAAGTGACCTCCCAATTAATGTTATCTCATCCCCTAGGTGATTTTAGGAGTTCATAAAAAGTTACAAACTTCGGGTAGTTGTGGGAAGGGATATCATTGGATTTCCTACGAATGGAGAAACCCCATGGAACAAAAAAAAAAATCAAAACCATAAATGGAGGTGATTCAAAGGCCTTGGGACATCATGGAAGTGATTCAGGAAGATTCTAGAAGGACTTGGAAAATTTGGGGTAGTTTCACCAAAATTAGGGTTCACTGGCCTAGCAGTGCACAATCCAAAAACATTGTTGAACTTTGGAAGGTGATTTTGGAGCTCTAGATGGAGTTAAGAGAAAACAAACATCTTCAGAAAGGTAATTCTAAGCCATATAGCATGGTGAAATTATTTTTTTCACAACACTTTGGCGCAATGGTTTTGCAAGCAAGTTTTCTCATGTATAAGTGGAGTACCATATACAAAATCCCATTTTTCAAGGATCCAATGGATGAATATAGACCTAAAACCCAAAATCATTGATTCAAAAGGAAATTTACAGTAAATATCATATAAACTTTCATCAAAAATGTCCATCGGAAGCTTAAGATATTGCCGTCACAAGTTGTCCTCAAGAATTGGGAGTTAGTCAAATTTTCATCCCCAGGAGTCTAGCGGGATTTTTTGTCCCTCACCTCCCTCAATTTCAGGGACATAAAGGTTTGGAAAAATTTTTTAGATCCCATGAATCCCTCTAGACCCACATATGACCTCTAGGATCGCCATTTCAGCCCCTAGGTGCTTGCGGGAGCTCAAAGCCTTCACTGTTGGATTGCGCCACATGTCATCACCTAGAGCACCATGGAATTTGATGTCCCTCATGTCCCTTTGAGGTGAGGGAAATAAAACATGAAAAAATTTACCCAGCCCCTAAGGATACTCCTATTCAATCATGTGACCTTTTAAAGAGAGAATTTCCAGCCCTCAGGTGCTTGTCAGGCCTCCATTCTCAACCGTTAGATCTCCGCCACATGTCATCACCTTGCTCGCCATGGAATTTGATGTCCCTCATGTCCCTTTGAGGTGAGGGACATAAAACATGAAAAATGTGCCCCACCCTTGCTATGCATTCTTTTTAATAATTTAAATCCGACACTTAGCCATTCCCCCATTTCTTCTTCACAACTTCATACCTTGCCATGGCTTTGTTCATGATTGTCCAGACACCCAGTCCACCATTGTTTTTACAAACAAGCTCCGCCATCACCACAATAACCTTACAATCCATTAATATGCATAGGTTTTGAAGAATATATTTATCAAAAGATCCATTTGGACAAATAGTGAAAGAGAAGAGTGAATGAATTCTTTATAAACCTCCATTGCCATGAGACAAAGATTCGAACATTTCTTGCAAGCTAGTGCATGAAATGAAGAACTGTCTATTGCTGAGTTCTTCAATCTCAAAGGCCATTAAAAATAATCTTCAAATGTCCCATTCTTAGCAAGGAATTATCACGGTGAAGAAATTTCACTTACGGCTCCACGAAGAACAAAGCTCAATTTCTGTCAAATTGGAAACCGAAGCGAAGAGAAATTTCACCAAAGTGACAAGAAGAAAAAATTATCACAATGGAGTTGATTTCATTGCAAATGGAGAAATAAACTAGACCTGAAAATTTCAAGCTCCATTAATGGCCACCATGACACAGTAGTGGAAAAAATGAGTGAGCTACCTCTCCACTTTTGAGGGTTCTAATGGCTGAAATCACGTAAAAATTGGAGGGAATGATCGTTGAAAAATATAGTTTTGTGTAAACTAGTTTTTACACCATGAAGTCCCTATTCTATAGGGAGATGGAGGACTTAATTTTCATCAGATTTTTTCACTATCACATGAATAACATCTGTGAAAAAGGAATTGAGCCTTCTCTTCACTTTTTAGGGTTCCAGTGGGTGAAATCACAGAAAAATTGGAGGGAATGATCCTTGAAAAATCTAGTTTCATGTAAACTAGTTTTCGTGCCATGAGGTCCCTATTTTTGAGGGTTATGGAGGAATGATTTTTCATTAGAATTATTCCCCTGTCATAGATAGAACATATGAGAAAAAGGAAACAAGCTACGTCTTCACTTCTCGTGGTTCGAGTGGGCGAAATCAAGTGAAAATTGGAGGGAATGATCGTTTTAAAATCTAGTTTCACGTAAACTAGTTTTCAAGCCATGAAGTCCCTAATTTTAGGGATATGGAGGTATATGATTTTTTTATATTCTTCCCTTGCCGATGAAAATATCATTTTCCCACTTTTTTAGACAAAGGAATTACTCAAAATGCGGAGTGTGGAATCCCAGGATAAGACCTACATTTTCTAAACTTGTTTTGTCACAATCGACATCCATAGTGCACTTAATAAAAATAACATGTCTTCCTACATAATGATATGTTGCTTTGGGTAAGATGCCATTTGAAGAGGCTACAAAGAAGGCATTGCTCATAGGGAATTCGAGACTCATCTCAGGGAATTCAATAGTGTCTCCTGACACTCACTTCGTGGCTTGAGTTGTAGGAGTATCTTATGCAGGGTGGAAGTTATGGTCATCAAAATAAAAATTCAGAAGTGTTTTTAAAAAATCATTCTAAAGCATCGTGATCCAATTGGAAGTATTTTCACATGATTTTGAAGATTTACGATTTCATCGCATTGAGCTTTCCAGTAATGAGGATCAATGGACTTCATTGGGAATGAAATCTCCTCTTCTTCTTCTCTTGTTCTTTATCTCTCCTCTTCCCCAACTTTATCTCTCTTCTCAATGTTCTAATTTTGTGTTGGGGTTGCACTTTTTCATATGTATTAATTTTACTAATGTAATAAGTCACCTTTATGTTATAATAAGGGACTTAAAAGTTTCTAGGAAGTTGAAAAGTTTTAAGTTGTGCAAGGAAATATGAAAATAAATTGGGAGGTACATGAAAAGTCATATCTCATTCTATAATTGCAAAGCCATTCCCTTTGAAAGGGTTGGAAATTGATCTTGTAAACTCAAGAGTGCATCGTACTTAGAGAAATCAAAGGAGATAGCCATTTTCTTCTAATTTCCCCCACTCTCAAATTTATTCCATTCCCACACTACGTACAACTTCTATCTAAGCATCAATACAAGAAGGAATCTATAACCTTTTTGATGAGGAGATTTTAGTAAAATTGAGTTGGAAATCTTATCTCATCTTTGTTTCCATTTCTAAGGTTGTTTCTTCTCATCAATGTATTTGTTGAAGTTTCGAACTTGTGTGTGTAGGAATCTGATTTTGTACCTACAATATTAGTTCCCCTATCTCATTTCTAACTCCCCTTTCCCACTTTATAGAAAAATTCCTCCCTAGTAAGAAATCACTAGCTTTACCACAGGGTCAGTGGGGTGCCCCTGTTGGATCCCCGGTCAAAAGGCCACCACAGAAATCCACATTTTCTCACATATGCATATACTATACTTTTGAGTTAAGTAGAGGAGTTAGGTTCCTATAGTGTTGGAAAGAAACCTACAAGTTTGTCCTTCGACATATTTTATCACTAACAGTGCTGGTAATATGCTTTTCTACTCTTGATTACTAGCTTACACTGTTGTTGGCCAATAGCTTCCTTACGAGATGCTACCTGGCCACCCCTGTTGTCAATCAATTTCTCCATCATCTCCTTTGTGAAACCGACCATTATCACTAAAAATGCTATCGGCCCGTATCATTATTGACCACTTTGGGAACCTTCACTATCCACTACTTGTCCGTAGCATTCGTATATGCTACCGATGCTTCGTGTTGTTTACCCGCTTGTGATGCGCTAATTTTTCTATCGGTCGATGTACGAAAGATTGGTAATGATGGTAGCATCCAATATTACTACCGACCAATAAGCATATAAACAACTACCGGCTAGTAGAATATTTGATGGTACCGATGGTATTTTAACGTCATTTTCCCTTTTTGGCTTGGAACTTTCTTTGTGTCTTGGAACCTCACCATGAGTTACACTATTGAATTACGAAGTGTTATACCCATTAACCACTAACATTCATACGATAAGTTTTCCATTTTGCGGGGGTGTAAAAATGGATAAAAGAGATTCAACAGATTGGTACTTCATTCCACACTTCAGCCATCACATTCATGGTTATATGGAGACACGAAGGAAGGGATCAAGTTTACACTTGTGTGTATTATTTATTTCATTATTAGTTTTTACCTTGTTTACATTACGGCATGCCCAAAGTGGGATATCCACACTTTCTCATTCATTTTAAGTCATTCTAATATCATTTTCACGTATTTTGAAGTGTTTACATGTTACTAACCAATTTATAGGTCATTTGGTAGCTGGTTTGTGAGAAATTTGAGAAAAATCAGTCATTTCAGACATTTTTCTAACATTTTTGTGCGGGTACATGTGACTTGTATCTCTATAATGTTTTGTGTGTTAGTGTAGCTCTTGTTTCGCATAAGTGTCATCGACCCTACATTTTTTTCATCAAATTTGTGCTTCCATCTAAGTACATGTATCTCCATTAGTAGACTTGTGTCTCCGTCACCAAATATGCACAAATGTTCATCTGTGTGTGCTAGCATGCATATATCTATGTGTCTCGTGTAAATTTTACATGTGTTTGTATTTTATGTCTTTTTTTTTTTTCAAATCTACATTTTTTTCTTTATTACATACATTAGTTTCACATTAGATGCATTAGTGTTATAACTTCGTGTGTTTCTATGTTTAGTGTCTTCTATTTTACACATGTTCATATTTTCATTTGCATTCGTAGGGGGATTGAGGCCTAGGAAAATTAGGAAACTACATAGAGCACCAACATTTAGGGGTGATAAGTTATTTTACTTTACTATGGTTTTTACATGAAGAGTAAATCAAATTTTAAATAATATATATGCTAGTAATAGTCGGTGGATAACCTTTCAAAAATAGAGAAATGAAGAAATTGTGTGACACATTCAATATTTTCATTAACATATTATCCACAAGCTAATGGATAAGAAAAAGCACCTAACAAAACACTCAACAAAATTCTCATGAAATGCATCGACCAAGCTGCCAGAAAGGGATTGGCACTTCAAAATCCATTTCCCTCTACGGGCTTACCAAACTAGTATTCATACTCTTACAGTGCTACTCCATTTTCTTGAGTATATGGATCCAAGGAAGTCTTACCCTTGAGGTTAAAATTCCATCACTCTACGTATCCCTCAAATATTTTATCTTTGAGGAGAATTATCATCAAAAAAATCTAACATATTTTGAATTGTTATATGAGTGCCGCTAAATAACCCTCAAACATCATCATGTCCATCAAGAATGCATCAAACGTGCATTTAACAAACATGTAAATGAACATGACTTCAACATTGGTGATATTTTCCTCAAAGAGAATCCAAATATCACTATTCTAGAAAGGAGTAAACATAGAAAATATTCCCTAAATGGATTAGTTGTTATGTCATCACTCACAAGTATGGGTCGAGAGTCTATCATTTAGCTTCCCTCGATGGTAAACCTGAAAAGGAACCTTTGAATGCCTTGCAATTGCATACTTTTTTATGTTAACATGTCTACCATCATGAAATTAGTCATGTAAAATATCTTACTCCAAAAATAACCTACCATTCACTACAAAAGTAATGATTTGGAAGGATGTGGTCCACCATTAGTATTCTATAAATCAAGACCTTAAAGATGAACATTACATCTCTATTAATCACATCTTCCACATGGACACGTTCCTCTTTAACATGAACCTGAAATCATTGCACCCACTTAGATTTTATCTACCCACCGAAAACATGTTAAGGGGTACAAAAGTTTAGTTGGTATACACATGTTTTCCCCTTATATCGATGATCTACTATGCGTACCCTCGGCATAAAAATAAAAATCATAATTATACATATGGATGCACATTATCAAAATATAGATTGATCCTTCGAATGAAAAATATTAACCATGTTATAAAAACATATACTAATACCTTTAAGGACATCTGCGTATCAAATATAGACTGATCCCAGAAAGGATGACTATCAAAAATAAAATTAAAAAATCTTAAACCACTCCCTTGAAGGATGGCTACCCATATCATTATAAAAAGGTTTACCGCATCAATCACATTCAAAAAGACAAAAACTAAAAGCCTCCTAAGAAACCTTCCCACATCAATCAACTTTCCCATCAAAGAAAACTTCCTGCATTGTAGTCTTTTATATACCCAAACCAGAGCTAGGCACGCTAACACCTCATATAGACAAGCCTAAAAGATCACCCGAAGCATGCACAACTACCATGTCCCTCCTTTTTTCTTATCAAAATGTTAGCATGCATGTTTTCCATATTAATAACCAACTCAACCATTCATGCACAAAGAATCATCATAAACATAACAATCCAAAAACACATATAATAAGGAAACTTAATCAACATAGAGAATGATTATTAACACTTGAATGAACCCAAAATCCCATATTCATACATTTTCAATTTAGAAACCAAAATACAATTATCCATGTTACAAATCATTATAAAATAAGGTAGCTGATTATAATAGCCTTAATAAATCCATGCACTAGACCATGCACAATCTCATACATGCACAAAACCCTATATTGCTAAACTCACCATTCACACTTCTCTGTTACATCCCAAAATCCTCTCTCAATAAACACACACTACCTATATATATAAGGTTGGGGAATTTTCCTTCACTACTTCATGCACTTTACTAATAATGGGCATGTGTACGAAATAGCTTTCATGTTTTCTACATTGTGCTAACAATATGCTAAGATAAATATACAACATGTTTTAATTCCTATATTTATATTGATTCATGTGTGTGATTTATTTTTCTCTGCGTGTTATCTCTCTTATCTTTCTTGACCGCTAAGTATTTATGCATTTCTCTATTTCTAGATCTTTACTTGAGCAACACTTAAACTCTTTTTTATGTTTAGCCTCTCCTTAGGAAAATTAGCTAAGTCCTCTATCTTATGTCCGGATGTGTGCAACACCACACCCTAACTTGTTTCACACATTACATGCACTGTTACATGGTAATCTAATTATTTGTGCATGTGTACCTGTTGATAATGATCCTTACAGATGAACCGTCAGAGTTGTAAGAAACCTTAGATTTGTGAGACATGTGCCCTAAGGTGACATCCAGATTTTAAAGAAGTTGGCTCTTAACTAGTGGTTAGGGTAGGGTTAGAGGAAAGCATGTAAATGAATTAAAAATAAAAGGTGATGCGCCAATCTAAGGAAAATGACAAAATATCGAGATCTTTATCAAGAATAGTTGAAGGGATAAACAACACGATCTACTACTCTGATAATGTAAAAAACTGAGGAACTGAAACAATTAATAATAAACAAAACAAGGAAATTCTAAGGGCGTCAAGCACGATGAATTTCCTGACTCATTTAGAACTACCTTTCATAAAAGAAATGAAGGTTCAGAACATATGAAAATCCAATTTGCACATAATAAGAACTCTTTATTCATATAGAGAAAGGGTACATAAGGCCCATGAAAGCACATATTACACTTCTCTTTTATGACAGAGGCTTACTAAGGCTAGATAAAACATACATAAATCTTTTTTTCCTCCTCCCTTTTCTTTGGCTCACAATTTTGTCCGATTTATTTTCTTGTATCTCACCTCCTTTTATAGGAAACATTTTTTCCTCTGTCACTTTCAGCTACCACCCTTTGCTTTCAATTCTGATAAGGCCTTGCACTTATCCTTCTGGCTCCTGCCCCTAGTATTTTAAATGCAATGCTGCCACTGTCTTCCTATTAATTTGGATATTTGACCTTCATGGTTTTGGAATAAATATTTTGTTCCTTTATAGAAATCTATGCATCTACTCCCTTCTTGGTATTGCCACTGAGTCCCTGTCTGATTAGACTCCTCATTCGGGCCACATGGAGGGCTCGTGCTCGCTTAAGGTCCTCCTTCCTTTTGGGATATATAAAAATGTGTTGGATAGACATGTGGAGTTTCTGCGTGAGTTTGAGAACCCGCTTGAATGCTCAAACTTGGGGATGTACCTATGAGACACGTGGAGACCGCTGCAAGCATTTCATACTTAGTCGTTAATATTTTTAAGCAACCAAGGGCATCTAGAGTCTGGGGAAGAAATGCTTAACAAAAGAGTTATAACAAAATAATATAATCAGTTTGGTGACTCACCAAAAATTCCATTCTGCTAGTGGAAGAATCGATATCTCATTCCTTCCCAAAATTTCAAAAATTGGGGTTAACCATAGGTCATTTATATCATTAAAAAAGAAGCCGATATTCAACACATTCTTCTTCCATTGGGTAGGTTCTTCGCTGCAAGGCTTGAAAATCTCAGTCCAACTCAATTATCTCCCTGTGGGAGAAACCTTGAAGGCTCTGCATGACCACATGCAAGTGGAACTCTAGTTGTATGATAGGATTAATGATGGCCTCGACCTCAGTGACACTAGAGTCTTCCTTCAAAGACTGGAAAATCATCTTGTCTTGGCACTTAGCAATCAGAAGCTTGAATTTGGTCTTTGGATAAGACCATAGACTCATCTAGGAAGGGAGAGGGGAAACCAAGCTATACTAATTCATTGATAATCTTGTTTTCTTTCCCTCATACCCTAGCGAAGTTGTGCCAAGAGATTCTGACATTTGACAGAAGATTTGTCACAACTCAGAATCTCATTGATATTTACTTCCGTCAACCACTGTCAGTGATTCTGCATTCTAAAGAGTGAGATCTGAGGCATCATAGATTTTCTAAATTAGGAGATTTGACTCTGGACCTTGGCAGATAAGGTGTTGTTGATGGTAGAGACTGCACTTTCTACCCTAGAGCACAATTCCTATGCATTGGATATAAATCTGAGTGTTGGGGCTAGATTTTTTCGGTAGTGGTGGTGATCCTGTCACAACAGGAGGCATATAGACCTTGTACTAATGATACAATTCTAGCTTTCTGATATTTTTGACCCAATTGGTTGGTCAAGTCCTTGACCATTTTATCAGAAGATTTTAACTTGGCCTGAAGGCCATCCTTTTCCTGTGAAAGTGAATTAACCAGGCCTCGGTGGTGGTGAGCTTAGCTGCCAGATATTTTTCCTCTACTTGAGAAGCTATGAGGGCTTGCTTAGTTGATGTGTCCCTTAACTCCCTCTTGAGCTAGTCTACCTCTTTGTCCTTGGCCTTAAGCTCAACCATGTAGCCCACTGCTATAGCTTCTACCTTTTGGAGGTTGTCCTGCACCTTTTTCAGCTGATTACTGAGCTTCAAATAGTCGGTAGTGACTACCGCCATCATTTCATTCATCAACTTGACTTTGTCCTAAGGCCAGAATTTAGTGAGGTCCACTGCGATAGTGCTAATGGAATAGTCATCATGAGGCATTTGATCGTGGGATTGGATACCGAGGGACAAGGTGAGTGATGGTTAAGGAGCCCTATTGATGATCATATAGGGATTGAACCTGCTTAGTTGACAGAGCCACCATCTCCTTCTTTCTCTGCTTTGATCTCCTTTGATCTCGGGCCACCTTGGCGGCCTCTACTTGGCTCCAAAACTCAGAAGGAGAAGAGACCATCCCTCCCACAAATGGGAAACTAGGTGGCAGGCCATATGGAACTGCACTAGTAATTGAGATAATCGTATATACAAAAGATGAATAAGGGGGCATGATAATGTGAGCGCGAGAAGTTTGGGATGGTAGTAGGGAATTGTGGAAGTAAAGGAGCACCAGCTAGAGGAAGAGGTTGGGATGTAGTGACAAATTGAAGGATTTATTTTTAATGGGAAGGTGCAGGTGGAAGCATTATAGTGAGTGGAGCCTCAAGTGGTGGGATTCTAGGAATCGCAACTGATTTTATCTTATTGCAGGTCAGGTTGGAGAGGGAATCTTCCTCTACTATAGTTTTTGAGAGCTCAAGGGATGGAGAGATTTGAGGAGGAGTTTGAAGAGGAGCGAATGACGAAGGTACCTCGGGAATTTGTCGGTGTAGCTTGGAGGACCCGAGAGCTTTCTCATAAGTGAACATAAGTATATCCTCATTTTCTACATCGAAGTCATGCTTTGCATCCCACTTATCCTCCTAGGGCTCGTTAGTGAGAACTTCCTCGAAGTTTTGTGTGGTTTGGCTAATTTCCTTCTTGTATTTCCAAAAGCCCTCAATCTTCCTAGAATTCCAGTCCTTTCTTCTTAAGGTTGCTTTCAGCCCTTTCCCAATCATTAGAGTAGGGTCAAATACATTTTTCACTAGATGAAATGACTCCTAGTCGAAGTGGGGATATCCTAGAGTTTGATGAAGACCTCAGGTGCTTCAGCCTTGGGGCTTTGTCGTGAATCAAAAAATGGTCTCAATTCATGTTTACAGGGGACTTTGATTTTATTTGTAGATAGGGTTTTAACTATTTTCCCATCCAAATCATACCTCCATGAGTCTTGGATCAAGGTGAAACCATAGGAGGCCAACTTCCAAAATAGAAAATGGTCCACTTGCCTCTTGATTACAGTAATCCCTCCCCTACTAAAAGGGAGGTCATAGATTGTTTTCTTCTTTTTGGTTGAGCTGACCTCCATGTCTAGCACGATGAGATGTTGGGTGACTTTGAGACTTGTTATCCGAGGTGTGAGGATCCTTGAGAGCATGAAGGATTCACCTCTAAATCCATGAACTTGAATCATAGAATGACCTCTGGCAAAGAAGTAGTCAATGGGGTGTAATGGGTCTGAGAAGATAGACCATGCAGATTCATTCATTCTGTTATCGATCCCTTCAGGATCAAGCTCTAGCAAAAGAGGCTCCACAAAAGCATTGAAAAACTCGTAGATGTCTGAAGAATGAGATAGTATATGGGTCCACATAGATGCCAGGATAACATTTGGGAAATTCACCTCGTATCCCATAGGGTCAGGGTCATGAATTGACTAAAATACTGAGCATTTTGGTACAGAATGAGGTGAAAAAGGAAAGATGAATACTTGAAGGTGGACGTCATTGAGAAATTCTTGAGCTGTTCAAAAATTGACCCTGTTATGACTTCCATGAAGTCAAATTTATATCTTTTCTTTGTGCGGATAGTCCTCATTCGGAATATAGCCACCATCTTCCAATCCTCAATGTCTTTGTTAGAGTCCTGCCCAAAAATAAAATCCAACATAGAGTAGACATCCTGAGCGTCAAGCATGAGGGACTTTAAGGGGATGGGGAAACCTAGAATCCCTAATGCACTGGAGTCTAATGGTATCATATCCTTGGAAAGGGTCATGGCCTTCATTTGACATTGGACCCATATGCTCCGAGCTTGGCTATATCATAGAAACTGGCCAACTGATCATAATTTAGGGCTAACATGTCCCTGATGTCTGCGATGTGATTACAACAGCTAAATTACGGCCCTTGATGGTATGGTTTCCTGAGTTGAAACTTTCTGTACACATTTGTATAAGCTTTGGGCATGGGTGTGTGAGAGGAACCATGTATTAGGAAAGAGTAGTTCTCTAGGTCCTAACATCGAATGACTCCAAATCTCCCGGAGGTTAAACTGGTGCATGTCGCTTCTCTCAAAGCTTTAGGCCTTTTGTTGAGACTAGGCTCGAATATATCATCGTTAGATTTTATGACATGCGAAGGGTCACCATACCGAGATAATGGGTCTGGTTATTTTAGCTTTGGATGGTGCTATCAAGGAGGAATGGGTTGTCCTACATAGGAATTTTTACCTAAGCAGGTGGAGGCGGTGTTGGCCATGGTGATCTGAATTTCTTCGAATGACTCGGAGCTTTTGGAAACTTTGATATTCGTTAATAAAAATCTAAATGCTTCATAATGATCCTGCCAAACAGATCTCGAGGGGACTTTAATAGTTGTTGCTGCCCCAAGAGTAAAAGATCGTACGTACCCGAGTCACTTCTTATAATGCTTCCTTTAAGTGAGAGACCCAAGGTGCCAAACTTGGCACCTTTGATAGATCTTGCATTGATTATGGATCTTTTATTGAGAAAAGAGGCCCTTACCTTTGATGACAACTTTAATGTGAGAAGATGGCAGGGGCACTTTCTTCGATATATCAAAAGTGACATGGATAGGGGTGGTGGAGCACATGCAAAAACATCCAATGAAAGCGGAGGCTCAAAACAAAACTAAAAAAATAGGCAACAATATATACATATGATACAATTTTAGAAGATACCTAAACGTAGGGCTTCAGATGAATCCCATTTACTGGAATCGCCAAAGGATCTCCTACCATGGTTTTGAGCTTGAATGAGTTATGCTACTTACATGCACTGATTATGAATGGTCCAGTCCATAAGGGGTCAAAATTTCCATGGTTCTTGGGTTTAGCTACTCTAGCATCCCACTTTAAAATGATGGTTCTGATTTGGAAGTTCAGCTCCGATGTATTTTGATCGAACCATGTCTTAACTATTTGTTGGTGATTAATCATGGCCTCGTGGGTGAGTTCACACTTTTCCTAGAGTTCTACCAACTCGGTGAGCCTTACTGACATTGCTCCATTCTCCTCTATCTCAAATCCTTTCAGCAGTTGTAATGCGGGAATCTCCAAAGAAATTGGCATCACAACACTTTTCCCATAGACCATTTCATATGGCAAAGCTTTTAGGATCTACTTTGGAGTGATCCAATTGGCCCATAAGGTTGTTTTAACATGCTCATGCCACAACCTTTTATGCTCATGTCCCATCCTTTTAATGAGTCTTATCAAATTCTTATTTGTAGACTCTACCAGTTGTTCCCTTGTGGGTAATAGTTAGAGGATGTCTTTAAATATATCTCATGTTTGACCACAAAATCAGACACCTTAGCTCCCAAGGAAATATTTAGCATTGTCAGATATAATGGTGTGGGGGAACCAAAATGAGTAGTGATATCCCGCAAGAGTCCTAGGATCACATCTTCAGTAGACTCCTTAAGTGGGACTACCTCCATCCACCGGGTGAAATAATCAGTTTCCATGAGAATCCACCGGTGTCGGCACTTGAATTCGGATTAACCATTCTCGATGAAATCAAGACCCCATTGTGTGAAAGGTTCCTCAATTAAAATGGGGTTGAGGGGAAACGTTGCGTTTCTTCGAAAACATGCATAAACTTGACAAACCTTACATTTGTTTTTTTCACCGACTATCAGCAAATAAGCTAGGCCAGAAGTATCCTTCCTATAAAATATTTATAGCAGTGGTTTGGGCTGAAAAATGACCACTTGAGTCTCTGTGATGTAATTCTCTTAAGACTCTTTTGGCCTCTTCATCTTCAAGGCATCTCAACATCAACCCATTAAAATTCCTCTTAAAAAGGAAGCCATTAATTATAGCAAAATGAGTCCCTTGTTTCTGTAATACCTCCTCTTTTTCAAGGGGAGATGGCTAGGATACTCTCCAGTTTGAATAAAATGAATTCTATTAGAGACCCACCCCTTGGGCCTATCCTCCTGTAGGTACATTATCTTTTCCAACTCATCAATTGTTTTGGGACTGGTTCCTGTGTCAAATATTGACACAGTCCCTTGCCTCTTACGAGCTTCATGGGATTTATCTCTATGTCATATTCTAGGATTTTGGTTATCCAATTTTCCCTTTTTTCAGTTATCTCACCCTCCATTATATACTCTTTGATGCTGGGGTGAGCTACCATGACCAGAATTTTGTTGTGTGTGACCAAGTGTCTGAATTTCTTCAAACCTTTGACTATGGCATAGGCCTTCCTTCCAAAAAATTGTACCTTGTTTCATAGTCATGAAGTGTTTTTGAAAAGAAGGCAATGGGGTGTTCCTCCCCCTGTCACTCTCCCTTTTGAGTTAACACAGATGTTATGCTATTTTCCCCCATATACATACATGATGAAATATTTTGAGAATTCGGGGTTGTGGAGTATGGGGGCCGATGTAATAGCCTCTTTGATCAATTCAAAAGACTACCGACCTTCCTCATTCCATTTGAAAACCAAATTTTTTAGGATGAGAGTAATGGGGCAAACGACCCCAACAAAATATGATATAAACTTGTTGATGAAGTTGATATTTCCTAAGAAGGTTTGAACAACCTTCTTATTAACCAAAAGGGGAAGCTCCAAGATGGCTCTGACTCTTTCAGGATCAATGGAAACTCCTTCCTTTGACACCACATGCCCTAAGATTTTTTCTTGGGGAATGCCAAAATACATTTCTTGGGATTCAGAGAGATCCCAAATTCTTGACATTTTTAAACACAGCTTCTAAAGCATCAAATGCTCCTCTGCCATTATGGTAAACACAATAATGTCATCAAGGTATATGAGGATTACCTTTTTTATCGAAACCCCAAATGTGGTTTTCATGGCTCTTTCAAAAGTAGCCCCTGTGTTTGTGAGTCCAAAAGGCATCTTTACATAGGTGAAAGTTCCCCATTTAGTTGTGAAAGTAGTTTTATGTTGATCCCCTTATGTGATCCATATTTGGTTATAACCCGAGAAGCCATCCAATAGGGAAAACATCTCAGATCCTGCAACCATCTGTAAAATATATTCCATAGAGGGCAGGGGGATAATGGTCTTTTAGGGAGGCTCTATTCAGATCCCTAAAATCTACGTAGAGTCAGATTTCACCATTTTTATTTCTTACTGGAACCAGGTTGGAGACCCATGTCGTGTGCTTGATTGGAAAAATGATGTGAGCTTCCAACAATTTTCTCAACTCCTCGGCCATGAGGGCCTCCACTTTAGGATTCACATGTCTCTGTTTCTATCACACAGGCTTAGCCCCTTCCTCCAGATCAATGGTGTGCTGGATGATATCCTTATCATAGCTGTGAAGATCATCGTATGTCTAGGCCATCACCTTGTCATACTTGTGACACAAAGCCATGAGTCGGTCTCTATCCTTTTGGGTTACTGACTTGTTGACTTTCAGTCATTTTTCCCTGGCTATTTCAGCTCTACATAATCCTCTTTTACTACTTCAAACCTCCTTCAATCTGGGCTAGCATCATCTGAGTCGAAAAGGTTTTCAAGCGTAATTAGTCCTCTTGGGAGCTTGTTCATCTTTAACTGTATTACCTAGTCTCCATATGCTTCTTCAACCTTGGACTGGAGTTGATTTACAAATTGATCAGACTGCTAGAGGAAATGTATGACTTATTGGTCATTATCAAACACCTGCCAATGATGGAGGTTGTCAGGGATCGAGGCGAATGATTACCTTTATGGCGTCTTTATTTTCTAGAAGGTCCTGGGTTAGGTCAAATTGAGACCCAATGGTAGCCATTCTATCTGCCTCTGCATTCTGCTCATGGGGAACTACCTTAATGTTGAAAGCTTCAAAATCATCTATTAGATCCCAGACCCGGTGCCGGTAGGATCTCATCCTTGGGTTCTTGGTGGCAGCAGTATTCCTTACTTGTGTGACCACTAATTCTGAATCACCAAATACCCTTAGCTTCTTGATACCTTCCTTTTGGGTGGTGCATAAACCGTGCACCAAGGCCTCATATTCCACTTCATTACTAGTACAAGAGAATTGGAAATATACCGACTGGAGAATCTTCCTATATATCAAAGAGGTGAGGAAAAATCTAGCTCTTGAGTCGTTCTTACTTCTAGCCCTGTCAAAATATAAGCTCCATATTGGAGGGTCACTAGGAGAGCTTGTCCCTAGTGCGTCACCCTCACTTTTTACCTTTGGGATTGTGGGGTTTTCGTCAGAAATGATGTAAGTGCCCTACTCGGTTGAATCAAAGTTTCCAAATGGATCTCCAAGGGGAATATTAGATAGATGGTCACCCTCTGGGGTTCTCCACCCTCTATATATAGCTCTTCTTCTCTTGTGATCATAGCATGGGAGGCCTCGAAACTAGAAGGTACTTGGTCTATTATATGTTCCTTGGAGAGTGGTTCGGACAAGACCTTCATCTTGGACCCATACTTGGTGCGTAGGATTAAGTGGGACCAATCCAAAGACATGTACCCGCTGATTTTAGTTGTGAAGTCTTGGGAGAGGCAGAGCCTGAAGATTGGTGGGACATTAACCACCATGATATCTTGGCAAACAGTTATATTTGGATAGGAATAGAGTTACAATGGGAGTCCCTTGATAATTCCTATGGTTGGCATAGACTTCCCATCCAGTTACATAACCCCCTTCTTCAAGGGATCATACTAGACTCCTAAAGCATTTTCTTGAGGCATGACAGTAGTGCTTGCACTAGAATCTATCATGGAATTATGTAGTAACTTCTTTCCTATAATAAGAGTAAAAAAGAATGGGTTGGGCCTTGGTTTACTCACTTCTTCCTTTTGATTTAGCAATATGGATTCTGAAGGCACCCGTGCATCTTTGAATTTTCCTTTCATGGGACCTGCCATGGTCACATCCTCCTCCAATCTTAACACCCCTTAGAGTAGCTCCTTCTACTGGGAATGCTTAAGAGATCCCACAAGGATGTGCTAGCTGGTGCCTTTTTCAGCTATTGGACTACATTGATGGGTCCAGCCAATGATGGTTTAAGAGGTGGCTGATGCTTCATCCTCTCCTTCTCAAGGTGATGGACCTCTTTCTCCTATATAGTTGGTTGGGGAACTTCTTTCATCTTTGGCAATGACATGCTTATAATAATCGGAGGCTCTTTATACACCTTGTCAACCGAACTAGAAGTTGGTGTGTCTACTTCAATGATCCTTTTCTTGAAGCGAGTATTGTAGTTGAACTACACATTTTTGGAATAGATACCTCATTTATAAAAATGAACTCCTCCCCCTCTACCTAGGAGAAAAGGGCATGCTCTGGTGTAATCTCGACCTCTTGTTCTAAAGACATTCCTTGCATTTGGGTGGTGAAAGTAGTGCTTTGGGCTCCCTCAGATTGATGAGGTCCAACTACACATGCGTCATAACCCTCTCTTGCTCATTTCTCAGCTATCCTTAGCTATAAGTTCCCTTAGGGACAATCTCTCGGCATATGAGGATTATTGCAAGGGAAGCACCAGGCATTAGGTTCCTTGGCTAGATGATTTTGTCGGGGACAAGCTCTCTACTACTATTTGGGGGAGTAGTTTGAAGTGGTGTGGGTACAGGGACTATTTGATTTGATGGCTAAGAAGTTGGAGGCATCTAAGCATTCGATATGTGGATGGGTAAGTGGGTCAGCTACTTTGGACATTCTGATAATTTTTCTTTGGATAAGTGGCCTGATTTCTCTTAAGGTTTACTATCTCGTTTGAGAAACTTCTCAGGATGTTTCTCATCTCATCCATCTCGGGGATGAAGATGAGGCCGTAGCGGTAGGAGCGGGAGCCGCAACTACTGGGGGTAATTTTATAGAGAAGCAGGGCTTGAGGTTGAACTCTGGGCTTGTACTTGTGGAAAGGGGGCTATCTCAGGATTTATGGGAAAAAGAGTTCGGGAGGAAGCTTCCCTGTATCTATTAGATTGTTCTCATCTTGGACCACAAGGCTATAGGCTTGTGGAAAATAATCCCCTCCTAATGACTGAATCATTACTGAAATATCTGAATTTAAGGCTTTTAAGTAGAAAACAATAGCCATACCTATAGGTGGTCTAGCCAAGACTGGAATCCTTTGCCAAGTTTTGTGGAACCGGGTGTTGAAATCTATCATCAACTCTTGCCGACTCTTTTTGATACCAATTAATTATTATAGGAGTGATGATCAGTCTCCTTTCTCACTAAACCTTGCTACAAATGGTGTTCCCAACTAGTCCCAAGTACCGATAGTGTTAGGGGTCAAGGCTTGGTACCATTCCAGGGCCCTCCCCTTGAAAGAGGCGGCTAGTAATCATAAGGAAACATCCTTCTCCTTATATAATGTACCGCACATATCTCTCGCTACGTCTTGGAGATGTTCCTCGGGGGTTTTGAAGTCTTCACCACTAAACTTGGGAAATGCTTTCAACACATTGGCTGGAATAGGATTCCATACCACCAGGGGTGTGGGAAAAATGAGTGGGCTTCCCTGATCCCATGAAACAAATGGTCTCGGCAATGGAGGCTGAAGGTGCGCCATAGTGATAGGTTTGAGGGTCTTTGTTGACTGAGTGAAGGGCCTACCTAGTGGAGGGGTTGAGAGAGTCTAGTTAGGGGGACGGATACCTCTTAACTTGTATTCCTCTTCTATGTCATGGAGGGGATAGCTGTAAATAGTCGATGAGACCTTCTTCCCTCACTTTTGATCTCATTTGCATTCGTTGATAAATCTTGGGTGCTGCTTTAACCTATAGGAAAGATTAATGTCCCACCGGGTGTGCTAGGAAAACTATTGACGATTATCCTTACAGATGAACCGTCAGATTCATAGGAAACCTTAGGTTGGTGAGATGTGTGCCCTAAGGTGACCTCCATATTTTAAAGAAGTTGGATCTTCTCTAGTGGTTGGGGTAGGGTTAGAGGAAATCATGTAAATGACTTAAAAATAAAAGGTGATGCACCAATCTAAGGAAAATGACATAATATCTAAGATCTTTATCAAGAATAGTTGAAGGGATAAACAACATGATCTACTACTCTGATAACACAAAAATTGAGGAACTGAAACAATTAATAATAAACAAAACAAGGAAATTCTAAGGGCATCAAGCACGATGAATTTCTCAACTCATTTAAAATACCTTTCATAAAAATAAACAAAGGTTCAGAACATATGAAAACCTAATTTCCAAAGAAGAAAAAATCTTTATTCATATAGAGAAAGGGTATGTAAGGCCCATGAAAGCATAGATTACACTTCTCTTTTATGACAAAAGCTTACTAAGGATGGATAAAACATACATAAATCTTTTCTTTCCTCCCTTTTCTCGGCTTAGAATTCCCTTCTCATTTATATTCTTGTATCTCGCCTCCTTTTATAGGAATTTTTTTCCTCTGTCACTTTCAACTACCACCCTTTCCTTCAATTCGATAAGGCCTTACACTTATCCTTCTAGCTCCTACCCCTAGTATTTTAAATGCAACGCCACCACTGTCTTCCCTATTAATTCAGATATTTGACCTTCATGGTTTTGGAATAAATATTTCATCCCTTTATAGAAATCGTGCATCTACTCCCTTCTTGGTATTGCCATTGAGTCCCTATCTGATTAGACTCCTCATTCGGGCCACATGGAGGGCTCATGCTCACTTAGGGTCCTCCTTCCTTTTGGGCTATATCAAACATGTGTCGGATAGACACATGGAGTGTTTGTGTGAGTTTGAGAACCCGCTTGAATGCTCAAACTTGGGGATGTGCCTATGAGACATGTGGAGACCGCCGTGAGCATTTCATACTTAGTCGTTACTAGCTTTGAGCAACCAAGGGCATCTAGAGTCTGGGGACAAAATACTTAACAAAAGAGTCATAACAAAATAATATAATCAGTACCCTTGTACATAGCCTTGTGCTTTACTAATAGTCAATTTTCCTGACCATCATTAGCCCACACTAGGGATATTATCTATCCTCGATAATATTGAAGAAAATAATTCCCCTAATAAATGAATGAATTAAAGAATACGAATATGAGATTACACCACAATAATCAAAAGAATTTGGATCTATGTCTAGTAACTACTCATGTATTTTTGGGTGGAAGGAACCCGGAAATATCTTATCAAAAATTTATCTAACTCCCTCGGCCTTCCAAATCCTTTTTTGCCTTGATAGGTGTGACATTGACAATAAAAGGTACTTCTGTGGGAGTTAACTCATCAATTTTTTTCTTAAGTTTTGCAATCATTTTTTTAAGCTACGAGGCCACAACATCTAATGTATCCATCATGCACGTGACCAAGGGAAACATTTCTTTCATTATTTGTCTTAGTTTGGCCTTCAAAGATGTTATAAGTTTATCTTCCGATCTACTTTGATCACCACATTCTCCCACTTGACCTCGTTATTATTCATTTTGGTATAAATTTATTTCATCTCTGCCTTGTCATTGGCAGCATGCACATTAATAACCTATTCAAAATCTTGGTAGTTATCAAAGATAAACTCTTCCCTTAGCACAACCTCATTATCCTCTACAACTAACACCTCATATTTCGCAAGATGTTTCTCTACTTACTCTATATATGTCTTCTTATGTAAGGGTATCTCCTTAGTTTTTGACTTTGTTCCCTCCCTCTTCTCATGTGATAGAATCCATGCCAAGTCCTCTAAATAGTAAATCATGGATTCATATTCATCCTCGACATGTTCAACCAAGATTGTGTATGCCATAGTGATAAAATCTACAATACACTTTAATTTCTTAGATACTGTGTGTTTTTGGCCCTTTTCTTTTCTTAGATCATGTTTAAGATCCTCAATATTTAGATCCTTTTCTCGAGATTCCTTGCACATTATCATGATAGTGGAATCCTTATAAAAATTCCTCACCCAAACCTCTCGACACTAATTTGTTTAGCGCATTACATGTTTGTTCATTGGTGATCATCTATGAGTTGACCACTGCGAAGGCTTCTTCTATTGCATATTTAAGCCGAGTATTAGAAAATGATTTTGCACTTATCTCAAATAGTGACTCTCCCATGTGTGACTAAAAATTCCAAGAAATCATCTTCTTAGTGCACTGAAGGGATTCATTTTTATCATAGAATGACCAACACAAAATATATTTTTAGCCAACGAGCTTTAATACCTAGTTAGAAGGACCGTTGCAGGATCATCCACATATTACAAAAGAGGACCTTGGTGGATCTTCCCTTATTTTCTTCTCTCTTCCCTCTACACCCATTAGGCACTTCTTATGTAGTAGATAATACTTTGTGTCACTCCCTTCTCCTATACCCATGTCTTCTCCGGTGATGGTTTCTTTATTTCTCTCTTCCTCCTTATGCTCACCTTTGTGCTCTTCTTCATGCTCTCATTTTCCACCTACATCCTTGTTGATGGCATCACTATGTTATTTTTAATCTTCACCATCCTTCATTGGCCCTTCATTATCACCCACATTGTCATCTTCCTCATCATCATCATCATCCATGTTGTGGATGATCGAGAGTTTCATGGAAACTATTCTTCTTCATATTTCCCTTCGTCATTTATCTCCTCACTCAAAACCATTCTTGTATTTGTTTACAATGGGGTATTCTTCTTTATACTAGGTTTCTTTAACAAATTTTTGGACACTCTAGAAGTTCTCGTGCCTTGTCTTGTCTCCATTCACTCTTGTTGTTTCGTTTTCCTTGCACTTTACTTGAGGGTAGGATCCTCTTCATCTTCCACCTCCTCTTTTTCATACTCTTCTTCTTCTTTATGGGGAGGGTCTCTTTGAGAACTCTCTTCATGCCCACCATTTGTTTTCCTTTGGGGAGTTTTGGGAGATTAAGGTCCATACCATCAATATGCTTCCCATATTTTACTCGGGTCTTAAGTATATGTAGAATATTTTAAATTCCTTCCCTACCAAAAGAGTATTTTGAGTGATATTTATGTTATTAGACTCAATTATCTCCACATATGTTGACTATCCATGATATACATATGTAGTGTGTAGTGTATGAAATTCAACATCTACTTTTTCTACATCAAATGACGATTCTTCGCACATCAAAAAAATTATTCACTACTACTTGGAAGTATTTGGAATTGAACACGATGGGTTACCTACACCATAGGATCTTATCCCCAAGTATTTACATAAAATCTCCCCAAGAAATAATGTTGATACAATGGAATTTTTCCTTTCCTTCCAATACCGAGGAATCTCCCTTAGTATGTGTCATATGTGCTCAAATTCTTTACACACCAACCTATGCCACTTATCTACCCTAGAATTTATAGGTATTATTGATGCCTCTATTGTAGGTATAATCTGTGAACCTCTACAATGGATACTTATTCTCCATCAGGTACTTCCAGACTTTATCATTTGGCCCATTTGGCACCCCTATCTCATAGAAGACAATCAAAAGAAGGATAACACCCCAAGTTATCTTTTCTCCTTTCATAGCTTGCACACACACTTCATCAATAATTCCTTCAACAATGAATTTTGCAATGTTGTATCTAGTGTTTTGTGCCATCTTTTGTGTTACATGTGAAGCCACATTTTGTTCACCCGAGTCTACCATTTAGACGTACCCAACTTGTAACTGATCGGCACGCGGTGAATCCTATGCCTGGGTCACTCATATTTATAATATCCATCATGTGGCCTCCCCTATGATATTTGAAAGCAATGGCAAGTGGAATTTACCGATATGCCATCCTCAAAGTCAAGCTCTATCTCAAGTCCTGACCTGTGTAGCCCTATTACTCTCCCAATTAATGGGTAGTGATGTGAATCCTTCTTTATGGAAAGTAGAAATAGTACTCATGGACTCGTGACATCAACCATTGATACAAGCACTCGGAGTTTAGAAAAGAAAGGTAACTCATAAAGTTAAAGGACTCATAAGCTCTCAAAATCCTTTTTCACATTTTCATCATAGACCAACTTACCATCCTAAATTATCTAGTCCATTTTCTTACTTTAATCCATGATTATCTTGGCTTTGTGTTACTCCAAGTGATGGTTGTAATCTGTTGTCTTATACTTAGTTAAGTGTGACTCACATAGTTTTCCTTCAATCATGTCGTCGATTGTCATTGGATCTTTGGAAAACCATTCCTCGGTGCATCCTCCACTTCAGGCTTCCTATTATTTTCTTTTCCCTTGCCCTTTCCCTTGGGTGATACCATGGTTTATTTCCTTGGTGTCATTATTTGACTACATGACTTCACACTTCTCGACTTTATAATAAATTTGTGCCCTAGGTGTTGAATAACAATCCATCTCAAGTTTCTTGCACCAAGTTTTGAATCCTTCATTCCTTGATTTGAATCTTTGTCACCCCTACGTAATTATGTGCCATAACTTAGCTTTCCACAACCATGTACCCTAATTACAATTATGTGTACTTTTTCTTCTTGAAACACTAACAATGTAAATGTAAAACCCTCAAATTTCTACTACCATGCCTTCCCCATGCTCTGAATTCCACCTGGAGCTCCTAAACTAGACTTGTGTGCTTATCTTGTTTTGGTTTTCTTTGATTTTCCTTGGCTCTTCATAATTTTTCACAATTTTGCACATCTTCACTCTTCAAATGCTTAAATTTTTAGCAAGATAATGTAAGAATGAACTCATTAGAGCTCCTTTTATAGATTTCCAAATTTATATCACATTTATAACTCCTCACCTACCACCTTACTACAGATTTAAATACGTTCTTTTTCTTTTTCTCAATTTTTCTACACTTTGTTTCGTGCACTATATTCAAAACCTTCGGGTGCACCACTACTTTCTAGGCTATAGTCATCCTTGCATGCACTTCCTTATGCTTAAAACCATCTTCCTTTGTTCCATATATCAAGTAGTTATGTCATCATGTTGCTACCTCCCTCACGTTACACACCGCACGGACCTCTTTTCTCACGTGGCTTCCCAATCCGAGAATTCCTCCTTCTAGTATGTGCAACACCTTACATTCTCAATCCACATCCACCAACAACCTTTTTATTTATATTTTTGTGCACATCTCTCGAACAAATGCCAAGGAAAGTACCATCATAAAATATTTTCTATTCACACAGTCACACCTACTTCCACCCCACACTAAAGGTGTGTGGTCCTCTCGTGCATCAACTAAAGTAGTAATCAACTCCTACACAGAACAAACTTATTATAACAAAACAAGAAAACCAAAAACAAAACACGAAAAGGAAATCTAATCTAAGTGGAAATAATATTTTACATTCATAAATAAAATTATCTATAGTAGGTATTCTTCCTACTCCCATTGAAGTAACCATGAAACATGGTGTCATCCAATGCTTGCAATTGACATGCACCTGAGTCAAGTATCTTGGTCACTAAAAAGGTCCCAACCAATGGAATTTAAACTTCCCTAGGTGGTGTGTAAAATTAGAGACATACAAAAGGACCATCTTTGTAACTGCAAAAGGCTTATTCTTGATGTGCCTATCATGCCAAGCCTTTTGTTGTTCCTTTTTTATCTTTTGGATCTAACATGAAATAAGTGCACCACTCATCTAATTATATAAATTTATCAATTTGATCCTCCATAAAATTTTCATCATCTAATTCACTTATGCACACAATACGCAAGGATGGTAGCATAAAATCCTTAGGTAAAACAACTTCTATGCCAAATATGAAAGGGTGTGGCCTTATTCAACTATTTATAGGTTGTTCTATATGCCCAAAGAACGGTTGATACCTTGTCATCCCAATCCTTTCTTCTAACATCACATATCTTTGTTAGTGTTTATCCCAAGATCTTATTGAAAGCTTCAACAATTCCATTTTCTTGAGGGTGATAAGGAGTATTCTTATGGTGTGCTACCATAAACTCTACCAATAAAATTATAATAGTCTCATTTAAGAAATGAGTTCCTCTATCACTTTTCAAGCTCAAAGGGCATCCATACCTACTGATAATATTTTCCCAAAGGAACCTTTCTATTGTAACTTCTGTGCAAGTAGGTGCAACCTCTGCCCACCTTGTCAAGTAGTTAGTACATGTGATGATGTATCACACCTCAATCCTACACGTGGGTGGTGCAATAGGCCCTATAAAATCAATTCCCCATTTTTCAAAAGGTTTAAGGATCGCTTATGGGTCACAATGGAATTTCATCTCTATTTCTAGGCTTTCTAATTTATTGATAGTGATAACAAGCTTGTACATAGTCCTTGGTATCCTTGTTCAATGTCTCCCACCATAAGACAACTAAAATAATCTTATGCATAGTCACATCTCTTACATAGTTTCCCCTACGATGCCTCTATGGGCCTCTTCCATAATGGCTTTCATTGCTCATGCTCAGAACACGTCTGCGCAAGAAATCATCTATACCAATTTTATACAAGTCTATTTGATAAGTTGATATGACGCATCCTGAATAGAAATCTTCTTATTTTCCAACATCTTCATTCCTTATAACGCAAGTACAATGTGCAAAAATATGGCCATGTCCTCCAAATCTACTAATGCAAAGTTCAATTTGAATATTTTTCCATCAGGCATTGTATCTTCAATACTCTATGCATCCTCTCTAGAATTGATCCTTAATAAGTGATCAGGTCTCAAATCGCTCTTTCCTAGTTTTACTACAACTTTAAAATATAATTCGTGAAAGAGGAGTATCCACCTACAAATGCACCCTTCAAAAATAGGCATGTTGACCAAGTAATCTAATGCCATATGGTCTATATAGAAAGTAAATGGTGTGGCCAATAAGTATTATTGAAATTTGTGAAGTGCACAAATCAGATATAATGCATCATGCTCTATTGTTGGATAGTTCTTCTCGATAATGTCAACTTCATACTTATAAATCATATTGGATGATCCACATTACCATCTCCTAGTTGTTCCAAGAATGCACCAATAGCCATGCTAGAGGCATCAACATGTACATGGAATTTTTTTTTCCATGAAGGGAAACACAAGATTGGTGTAGTGGTAAGATTCTCCTTTAATGTTTCAAATGCCTATTGCTGCACATCACCCCAATAAAACTTTCCTTTAGCTTTTAATAATTTTTCTAAGGGAGTGACAATATTTGTATATCGTTTGATAATATTCCTATAATAGCTTGTATGCCCCAAGAAAATGTGCACTTCACTTTGGTTAGTAGGTTCTTTAAATCCCAATATCACTAAAATATTAGTTGGATCCACCAAAATCCATACTTATAAAATAATGTGCCCACGTATAGTTACAAATCGTATAGAAAAGATACACTCCTTAATATTGAAGGATATGCTTAGTTGCCTACATCTCTCAAACATCAGCCTTAAATTGTCACAGTGATCTTTCAAAATCCCATAAATGGTCCAATCATATAGATAGATCTACAAAAAATTATGAATGAAGTCGTGAAATGACTTCTCAACTATGCATGATAATATTATTGACACATTATTTAATCCAAAAGCCATGATATTATATGAAAAACTTCCTCATTTAGTGGCAAAAGTGGTCTTGTCCCTATCCTCTCACGCAATGCGCACCTGATAGTACCCTAAAAATCCATCTATGAAAGAATATATTTCACACCCTATAATTCCTTCAAGGATTTCCTCTATGAATGGTGTAGGAAAAGGATATATGGAACATGAAGCATTGAGTTCCTTGTAATATACACAAATCCTAATATACCCATCCTTGTTAATACTTATCATCATGGAGCTAACTCACTCATATTCCTCAATCAGCTCAATGATTTTTATACTTAATAATTTTATCAATTTCATCTTTCACCTTCACGTGCAAGTTCGAGTTCATCCTATAAGGCCTCTTCTAAACCGGACACACACCTTATTTTAGCTTAATCTTCATCTCTCCAAATGATGAGTGCACACCTTTCACTCATGAAAGCATCTTGGAAATGAGTTCGAATTTCATGTAAGAGCTCAATGAGCTTTTCTACCTCTTATTCTGACTAGTAATCTCCAACGATGGCCTCCTTAGCTGCATCCTGAGTCCCAATGTTAACCTTATTAGTTTTCAGAGGAGCATGGTATGTGAAGGCATTTTCATCTTGAGATTCCATTACCTTGTACACACCCTCTGTATAGCTAATATCAAGATTTTCCACTTCCTCATCATCAATGAGGCATATGATTTTCTACATGCACCCCAACCTGTGTCTCCTCTGTTTCTATTGTATCTTCACGTGCCTTGGGATTAGTATCCCAAGTAAGCGAAAAATAAGATCCTCTATTTTACACTATCCCCAATGTGATGCAGTTCATGATCTACAAATATTTATATACTAATGGATTATTAGAAAAATAATCAAAAATGTGATCCATACCTTCAACCATGTTCCTCTAACTTGTAGTCTCTTACTTGAGCTCAAAATGCTTATACCACACACGCACGCATCCGTTCCCATAGAACTTATGTACCCAGAGAGATGGTGGTAAGGCCTCCTAGCCTTATGCCCATTATCTCTTATAGTTATGGAAGTGTACCTGATCATGGGTCTTCCCATCATACTTATGTATAAGTGTAGGTACATTATTCTAGGAAAACCTTGTTGAAAATCCAAATCTCACTTCTCACTTCTCACTAGACCAAAAAGGTTGTCTCTATGTGTTTCCCAACATCGGGCTACTATTTTGTATAAAGTATAAACCAAGATATTCCTTATATTACCTTTATTCAACCATTATTTATCTGTGGCGTACAAGAAATAATCATGATTTTCCTCTCCAGTAACCATAGGTAATTGAGTTTTACCCATGTACCTAATCATATACAACTCCGATCATTTGAGTGACGTTTCCTTTAACCTCATTCCGCAGGTTTCATACGTGTCATGGGCCCGATTGTCACAAGAAAAATTGGTAGTGTTAATGAATGATTACATGTCTTCCCACCTGAAGTATGGATTCCTTTTATGGTTACTCATTCTCAGGGTCATGTACTATTCGTGCATAAATCCAATTAATATCTTCCTCACTCATAGGTTCAATGTAAGGTGCATCCTTCACATCATCAAGGGGTATGAGCACATGATCCTTGTTCTCAAAACTGATATATCTTTTATGGAATAGGAAGTCAACATTTTTTTACATAGCACGAAGGATGCC
Source organism: Taxus wallichiana var. yunnanensis (assembly GCA_018340775.1). Classification (NCBI taxonomy): domain Eukaryota; kingdom Viridiplantae; phylum Streptophyta; class Pinopsida; order Cupressales; family Taxaceae; genus Taxus; species Taxus wallichiana. The sequence continues at coordinate 761,187,207 of CM031240.1, forward strand.
TACGTAGTACTAGAAAAATATCTACCTCAGCCAACTCCAACACTTCAAAATCCCCTATAAACTTGGCTCCTTGAATGATAATTGAATCATCCTTCAACACCCCAATAGGCATAGCCATTATTTTGTTCACCATATACAACACATTAGAAGATGGATGCAATGGAGGCTATCTCACATGGTTCCATGCATCCAAATCTAGAACATTCACTTATGCACACGTGTCAATCGAAGATTACTCACTGTACCCAATATCATCAATCACCACATCTAGTTGTGATTTCCTTATCATACTCATGGTTCTATGGTGGAAAATTTACATGAATGATCTGATGCTAGCACTCAACTCTAAGCTTTTGTACCTTCTTGTAAAACCATTATCTTTGTAGTGGGATGATGTTATCCTTCCTCAACATCCTACATATTTCCTTCAAGTCATCTACATACTTTTGTGGGATCTCAATGTTCTTCACCCATTCCCTCATGGTTCATATTCCTTCAAGAACTATATTTCACCCTATAAATATCTAATCACCCCATGGTTTCTTGATAGACCTCATTTTGATGAGAAACATCTAGATATTTCACATGCATATTATCTTCTCTCCTTGTGAAGGGTTTTTATTTAATACGCTTACATACACATTGCTTTTGCACTCAGTAGTAACTAACATAGGTTATAGATATGAGTCAAATTTCTTCTTGTGTATCTGTTGTTCATTCTTAGCAAGTTTTACCTTGATCATACCCATTCCTTTATCCTTATTTTTGTTCTTACACATATTCTCATAAATATCAGGGTAGTCCTCAACCTTACGTTGTTTTCCACAATACGCGTATAGTTGATTCTAGGAACACTTGCACCTGGTAATGATATGGGGACCCACAAGTCTAGTAAGTCCTATGCATAAATATTCCTCTACCACCATAACCTCTACTCCTTTATCAACTTGGAATCCACCCTCTCCATTATTACACATTTCATTAGGGTGTGATTCCTATGTCTACGAGAGCTACTTGTCAAGTATTGTCTATAAAAATGTAGTCTTGCATGCCTCATGAATATAGTCTATCAATAGGAAATATTTTATATCGTCATGGGTGTGTGCATCACAAATTTTACAGTACATAGAGACATTCTTCATTGTTGCACACTACAAGAAGGGGAAATTCCATACATCATGATTCTTTTAGAAATTTTCACAATATTGTAAAATTGCGTGCACATTCTGTATGGAAAACTATCCTTATTATGCCCTTATACATCACAATCGGTGTACCATAATCCACTTTGTGTATCATGTAATGAATTGGTAGAGAGATTCTCCAATTTTTAGCCATAACTTCTATTTGCACCTCTAGAAAAGGGCTCACTCTAGTGTCTGCGCTCCATACTAATTCATTGCATACAACTACTTTTAAAGCCTCGAAATATCAGAGTATGTATTATGTGATAATGCCCTTTTAAATGGATTTGGTGAGCATATAAAAAACCACTATGCATATTGAATTTGATTAATATCATAGGATAGTTAGGACAATAGGTTTTTAAACCACCCATCATATTCGATCACGTTTTTAGATAAAGCATGCTTAATATCCTTTAGTGTGCTAATACTATATTTCTCAAACTCTATAATGTGAAATTAAGCTAAAAATGTAGTGTGTAATGCATCATAGTCCACCGTAGTCTTGTTTGGATCATACTTTCTATACCAACTATGTGCGCACCCTTGAAGTGTGGTCGAAAATTGACTTTCCTTTTTATCGAGGTTGTAATACCCTTAACTATCCACAACATTTCACACTTGAGAACTTGCTCAGATAACTCCTCCACACCTCTGTACTCTCAAAAGTGAAGAGACATCTCAAAGAAAACATGAGGTGTCTATTGTGTTTTTTCCGAGGTGGTGTCTGCAAGGCTTATTTGGTGGTGGTTATTGGGTAAGTTGATGTAGTGGTGGACCCTACCCTAGGTTAGGACTAGACCTAGATCCTAAAGATTTAATAAGATTTTCTCCACATGATGGCTGAATCTGAACCTCCCGAACCTCCCATTGTGATGTGTGGTATAATAGATAAACTCATTCTGTCCCATTTTTAAAGTTGAACTAAACACCCATTTCTAAGTTGTAGAAACACCTATAGGATTTCTTCTAATGGTCTACACACCAACACTCTATCCTAATGACATTTCGTAAAAAACTCCATAATTACTTCTAAACAAAGTGCTAGCACTTGGTGTACTACCATTTGCATATTATTGATTGTTGCACTTGTTGAGCTAAAACTAGAACCGCCTACTGTATCTCCTTCCTAATGTGGAGATCCTACTTCTATGATGCGCTATCATTAGAGGCTGATGGGGTCTCTCTATTACACTTTCCCAATGTTGGGAGGACATGATACTGTGGCTCCTCATCTTCCACAGGGATCTCATAACTTCTTCCAATCATCATTCTTCTTGACAACAATGCTAATAAACTATCCTCTATCGCACCCCTTATACCCGAGTCATCTTTCCTCTCTAAGTATTTCTTCCACCAAGGATACCACCATCCTTTCCAAACCTTCTCCTACCCCTGTACATGATGGGGATTTAGCTATCCATAGGTAAGTTCTCCATTCCTAGTTCTACCATTAAGATATTGATAGCTAATGGTATCACATGTAAATTAAATCTTTTTGGTTCACATAAAAACTAGAATTATGACTCCTCTGGACAAGAACATGTCTAAATTGCATACTCCAAACTATAGTTTCATAGTACACCTTCCCACAAATGATATACGGTTTTAGGCCATGTCTCGGTGGAATCAAAGAGATTATGATAATATTCTTATGTATGTAGACGCTCTTTCTGGGTGAAGACCTCTATTTGTCGCATATGTTGTAAACCAACGGTAAAACTATCTTGGGAAAAATATAAAGAATGTCTCATACAAGTAGTCATGTCAATTGTTTTCTACCCACTTTTGCAGATTAATATCGGGTCTAGTGCTATATATCTATGCAAAATATTCTTAGTCATATACTATCCAGATCTCAATACTCTCCTAAGATAGTCGATATGCCATTTGCATACTATGAAATAGGGATGGAAGTCTAGATGATTTTATTAATAATCAATCAACTTGTACAATAGTTTGTGCTGCAATATTTATACATATTGGACAGCAATATACAAACAAAGAATGATGTTGCATATGTGCAACAATAAACTAGATTACATAAGCTTCCAAAAGAACATCCAAGGAAGCAGAATAAATCAAATAGATAATTGTTACAACTATGTAATAATATAACCTATGAGATAATATGACAAATATGGTTAAAAAACCATATAAAAATTAATAATTAAATAAACTAACTATACAATGCATAATTATCCTAAGGTAAAATATATTTACCTAACATTCCCCCTTAATTTTGCATTGCCTCAAGGGATGAGGAGAGGAACTCTCTGAACATCTCGAACTTGTCATGTGCAAGTGACTTTGTGAAGATATTTTCCGTTGTCAAATTGTTTGACAAAATTGAAGCTGCATATTGTGCTTTAAGACATGTTTGCATATGAAATGTACTTGTACCTCAATATGTTTTGTTCTTTCATGAAAAACTAGATTGTGAACAAGTTTGAGAACACCTTCATTATCAACATACAAGGTGGTCAGTTTGTCTTGTGGTATTCCAAGTCCTTCCAGTATGCAACGTAGCCATATTGCTTCACATACAGCTTCACCTACAGAATGATACTCGAATTTTGTGGAAGAGAAAAAAAAAAGTGTTGTTTCTTGCTTCCCTATGATATTGGTCTAGATCCCATAAAGAACACAAACCCTGAAGTGGATTTTCTATAATCAATGTTACCTGCATGATCTAAATCTGAATATCCTGACAAGAAGAATTTGTCGTGATTCTTGTATTCTAGAACAAGATCCATTTATCATTTAAGATATCTCAAAATGCACCTTACTACCTTCCAATGACAAATTTTGGGTTCCTACATGAAACTAGATAGATAGCTCACGACAAAGCTGATATCTAGATCTAGTGTAGGTTAGGTAAATGATATTCCCAATAAACTATTGATAGAGAGTGCTATTTACCGTAGGAGATGGATCTGAATGAGATAACTGTAATAGGTTCTCCATAGGTGTAACAATCGGTGTGTAATCTATCATCCTGAATTTCTCAAGCATTGTCTTGGTATATTTCATTTGAGAAACAAAGATGTGATTCTCTTTCTTCCATACTTCCAATCCAAGACAATAGTGCATTAGCCCAAGATTTTTCATGTCGAACCATCAATTAAGATATTTATTCATTGCATCGATCATCCTCATGAAATCATCGGTGATGACTAGATCATCGACATAGAAAATGAGAATCACAATCTCCCCCTTGATTTTTGAGGTAAATATTGGGATCATATGGATTTTTAAAAATCCATGTTGTACGAGATGCTCATAAATTTTGATGTACCATGCTGGGTTTTTTTGAGGCCATGCAAAGATTTCTTGAGTCTGCATACCTTTTCTTATTAACCTGTACAATATATCCCTTAGGTTGAGTCATGTAGAATTATTCTTGTAAATATCCGTTCTAGAAAGGCACTTTTTACATCCATCTCATTGGACTTTCCAACCAAACTGTACAACTAGAGCAAAGATCATCTTGATCATTTTGATCTTATTTGTGGGAGCGAATGTCTCCTCATAGTCAATGCCTTCTTTTTATGCATACCCCTTTTCTACTAGTCTCTCTTTATACTTGTCTATGATCCCATCTACTTTGTACTTTGTTTTGAATATCCATCTACATCCAATGGGTTTCTTCCTTGGTGGAAGATCAATAAGCTGTCAAGTGTTGTTTTTCATTACTAAGTTATACTCAGCATCCATGGCATCTTTCCAAGATTTTGACTATAGGGCTTCCTTGACTGTAGAGGGCTCATCAAATTCAATAACTCTACTAATCAAAGCAAAGTTCACTTCTTCTCTTGCTTTATTGTGAGTCCGTGGTCCAGGGGTGGATGTATCTAGTGAAGCATGCAATCTTACATCTCGTAACATGCTAGTATACCACTTGGGCATATGTTGAACTATTCCCGTGGGTTGTGGTTCTATCAGATCATCACCATTATCCCCATCATCACTTATATCATCAGTGGAAATAACAGCTTTAGTTTTTACTGTTTGGTGAAAAATCCACATTAGGTGAGTCTGGAGGAGGAGACTCTGCTTCCTTCTTCTCAAAGAACTCAACATCTCTATTGGTGTATACTTTCTTGGTCTTTGGATCCATCAATATGTACCCAATATTTTCTTCAATATAGCTAATGAAAATGAGTTTATGTGAATTCATGTCTAATTTCTTTCTGTTCTTCTTGGGTATGTGAATACTTGCTTTGCACCCGAATACTCGATGGTGTGCAACAAATGGTTTCTTCTTTGACCATGCTTCATGTGGCATTACTTCGTTAATGATCCATAAACTTCTACTTTGGAACTCTATGAATCACACAATTATGTTGTTCTATTCTCAACTTTGGAAAATGAAAGATTTTCTTAAATATTAGAGCTTCGTGACTGATTATCTAGTGATATAGAAAGGAAATTATAGAGAGAAGGAAATAATTCAAACTTTAACACCAAAAATTTTATCCTAGAAACCTCTAAGGAGGAAAACTAGTCGGGAAGGGAAACTAATCTTTCTTCCCAATTCTATTGGTCTAACATAGACAATTACTGATTACAATAATTATGAAAAGAAGCAACAGTGTAAACCTCTCTCTAATTACTTGCTTGCTCTATTTCTACACCTTACTCCTACAGTTCCTTTCCAAAGCATTAAATATCTTTCTCTATAATTTCCTTTCTCCTTACATGTATTTATAGGCCTTCCCATGTCCTCCCGTGCATTGGAAGATGTGAAAGTGCATGGGAGGGAAGAGACACGGTTGGGTGATTCAAGTACACATCCACTCACATTCCATTCTTCTTTTCTATCTAAAAGTTTCAAGACCACCACCCTGTGTAGACCAACGGTATCATGATTGCCTCCCTAGCTAGGTGGCGGTTTTAGGACCACCGCCCTACAGGGTGGAATTTCTGAAACCACCACCGCTCTAAACAGAGTGGTGGTTTTATCCAAAACCTCCATTTACCTCATTTCTTTTACTTTTCTTGTTTCTCCTTCTTGGTGCTGATGAAACTGATGAAGTGGTGTGTGTTTTTAGATCCCTATGGATCATACCTCCCCTAATTAGGAGGCTTTTGGTCCCATAAAATCTTAGTGGTGGAGTGGTATAGGAATTAATTTCCTCTCATGCTCATTCGAGTACCACTGGGTCTGCCTTAGTGTCTTCTCTTGTCCAACCTGCCAAGACTCTTGTGGATCTCTAGTTTCCATTACTACATCCTCCTTAGAGATGCCTCAAGTACAATCCTCTTTGGAAGGTAATATTTTTATAGATTTCCTTATTTGTGATGCATACATGGTGTTAGTGGATGTGAGCTCTTGCAACTTACTATCACGTTCATCCGCATGAAGTATGGCCGGAAGGTTTCTTCTCCAACTTGCTCAAGTATGGTGAAGGTCCCATACTATAGTGGTTTAGTCCTTTCTTATCTTTGTCTCTTGAGATGGATTGGTTGAATCCTCTCCAAGTACGTTATTGCTATAGTTACCATTATTCCTAGTATCTCCTCTTCTTCTTTCTTCCCCACAGTCGGAGTCCGGTGAATCTATAGGTAGATATGGTAAGCTGCATATCGGAAGCTTTTTTATCCTTGAATGAGTAGTTCTTATGGTGGCTTCTTCTACAAAAATTGAAAAGTGCTATCTGAATTCTCCATCCTTTGGTCAAAAATATCCATGCTCGATGTCCATTTTGTTTTTCTTCCAATGAAAGCAAACAAAAATGATGATTTTCCTGAAAAGGTCTTAGTGCTTGGTTGAAACTTACCATAGCCTTCTTTGATTTACTTTGGTGTGCCCGAATGTTAGAACTAACTCCATCCTTGACCCATATGAATTGGTTCTCCTTCCTTGTGAACACAACATCCCCGAGATACAAGTAAGGAATTCTAAAGACAACGTCAAATGCATCAAGTGGAATAATATCACCTCTAATACATCTATGTATTGGGTGTTTATCCCAAACTAAAATTACACTTCCTTATAACTTGCATTTCTATACCCTTCTTCACCCATCCCAGTGGGTATGGATGTGGATGTACATAAGTATCTAGACCAAGATGCTCTACAACCGCATCGAAATAAAATTTTACTAAGAACTAGAATCTATTAAAGTGTTTACCTTAGTCTTCTTGATTTAAATTATGATTTGAAATAGCTTACTCATCTCTTCTTCTTTCGTTGCCTGTACATGTTAGTGGCCATGCATCCTAGCCTCTCATCTACATCCGAATCCTCCTTAATCTCTACCTCTCTTTCTTGTCTTCACGGTGGCCATGGATTTCTTGGAATCCTTAGTTCGAGTTCCTTGGGTGCAATTCCGGATGTAACTTCCAACATGTGGTGTCAATATGTCTATTTACAACACAATTCTAATAGAAATTATTACGATCTTTCCAAGATTTTGACTATAGGGCTTCTGAACTACGAGAGGGCTCATCAGATTCAATAACTCTACTCATCAAAGAAAATTTCACTTCTTCTCTTGCTTTACTACAAGTTCATGGTCCAGAAGTGGATGTATCACGGTGGAACATTCATTCTTGCATCTCGTAACATGCTAGTATACCACTTGGGCATATGTTGAACTATTCATGTGGGTTGTGGTTATATCATATCATCACCATCATCCCCATCATCACTTTTATCATCAGTGGGAACATCAGCTTTAGTTTTTAAAACTGGTGAAAATTCCACATCAGGTGAGTCTGGAGGAGGAGACTCTGCTTCCTTCTTCTCAAATAACTCAACATCTCTACTGGTGTAGACTTTCTTGGTCTTTGGATCCATCAATATGTACCCAAGATTTTCTTCATTGTAGCTAATGAAAATGAGTTTTTGTGACTTCATGTCCAATTTCTTTTTATTCTTCTTGGGTATGTGCATACTTTCTTTACACTTGAATACTCTAAGGTGTGCAATAGATGGTTTTATCTTTGCCATGCTTCATGTGGTGTTACTCCATCAAGAGAAATTGTGGGAACTCTGTTCAACAAATACACAACTGTATTTACTACTTCTTCCCATAATATCTTTGTAAGTCCAGAATCATCGATCATGCATCACAACATTTCCATGATAGTATGGTTTCTTCTCTCAACAACACCATTCTATTGTAGTGTGTGTGGAGGAGGCATTTATCGATGAATCCCGTGAGCTTGTAGGTAGTATTTGAACTCATCACTGGTGAATTTCTCCCTCGATATGAGTGGAGATTTCGATGTCTTGACTAGTTTCATTCTCAACAACTACTTTGAGATTCTTGAAGGTTTTAAAAGCTTCACTTTTCTTGTGAAGATAAAAAATCCACATTTTTCTTGAATATTCATTAACACAAAGCATGAAGTACTGATATCTAGAATGAATCGGTTGCATCAGACCGAAAAGATTGGTATGAACTAGATCAAGATTACCATGAGCTTGAAAATTACTCTTTTGAAATGAATCTCTGTGTTGTTTGCCTACTAGGCAGTGAGGACATTTATCTGTATCCTTCTGAAGAGATGGTAAGCCATGTACCATATTGCACGTTGACAAAGTGTCTCGAGATACTTGAAACTAAGATGACCAAGTCTCTAATGCCACAACTATGTAGAGGTAGAGTTATTATCCACAAGTTCTTGCTCATCTCTATAGACAAAATCAAATGGGAACATGCGTCCCGCATTGGAGGCTTTTGCAACTAGTTTCGAGCCTCATAATTTGTCTCAAATTAAACATGTTTTCTTGCAGAATGACTATCAAAGTCAATTTTTAAGTTGTGATCTAGGAGTTAACTGAATTACTGTAAGATATTTAGTCAACCTAGGGACATATTGTACATTTGATAATCTATAGTTGCATGAACTAATGGGTAGAGAAATGTTTCTAATCCCCTGAACTTTGTATAAAGAATCATCACCTAACGAAACATGGTTTTTGAAGGCATGTACCTCATTGAAGTAAACCAATATATGTGGTCAGTCATGTGTTGAGTGGCTCCCAAATCAACATACTAGACATCACTAGATGATGTGGAAGGTTCACTTGATCGAGAGTGTAAAAGTAGTCTTCATTGTCTGAAAGTTCTTCTTGCTCAATAATATTTCCTTATTGATAGGTTTTTCTTTTCAGTTCCCCTTTTTCTTCCCTTGATTGTAGTTTGTATGTCCCTTGTGAGATTATTGGTGTTGAGGTCTAGAATTACTTGATGAACCTTTCTTGTATGTATTATACCAACAATATTTTAATTCATGTCCTCTTTTACAGATTGGACATTTCTTCTTCTATTGCTTGTCTCCTTGTTGATCCTAATTCTGATTTTGGGACTTTTGATAGGAATTAGGTTTTCCTTTCCCTTTTCCTTTCCATTTTTATGAGAAGAAAGTGCTTACTCCTCTTCATCATCTTTATTATACATGGTTTCTTCTTGTTGCAGTAGATTTACTAATTTATCAAAACATGTTGTCTCATCCGACAAGTTGAGTGTTGTGACAAAAATGTGGTATGAATAAGGGAGATATCTCATAACAATTGGAATGAAATCATCATCATTGACCTCCTCTCCTAAGACTATAAGTGAATCCCTTAACTCTGTAACTCTTCTCAAGAAAGCTTCTATTTTTTTATTTTCCTTAAACCTCAATGTGTGTAATCTGAATCTGCAAATTCAAGTATGACATTCTTATTTTTGACCTCATACACCATGCTTAACTTATCCCACACTTCTTTGGTTGTTTTGGCATCTCGAATGTGGGGTTGTACATTATCAGGAACTCTAAAAAGATGATGAGCTTGGCCTTCGATCTAATCTATCAAAGCATCCTTTGTTGTGTTGTATCGTAGTTGATCAGTGATGAGTACCATTCACAATAGGCTAGATTTCTTCAAACTCAAGTTGTGTCTTCATTTTTATCTTCGAGGAAACATAGTTGTTTCCTATGAGTAGTGTGAATCGGAAGAAAGAATTTGGGGGCATTGGTGATCATTTTACAGAATCCACTTGACAAGGTTAGGATCTTATCACTCCAAGTATAAGGTCTCCCAATCTATATATTGTCAGTTTGATATACCGAACCTTTCTATATAAGCACCCTTTCGATATACCCATAAGTATGTGGAAGAAGATCACCCTTTCGATATACTCGAAAGTACATGAAAGAGGTGTTAACATACGTGAAATAATTCAATACGTGGTACCAAGATACTGCGAAAGGGGTCTATGTGATTATTAACCTTTGGATCAAAGAAATATCCTCATACATGCGTGTAACTTTGCTATATACTCGGGTAATTTCTCGGTCCAAATTTACATTGTACAATTGTTCACGAGATGGATGGGATGTCTCATAATGTGTACATTGTGTCCTTATTACTCCTCATCAATTAAAGGGTTGATGCTCGAGGACGATGTTGTTTCATATTATATTCGGTGTTAAGTGCAGTAGTAGTCGTGACAAATTTACCCGTAAATTCTTCCTAGAGGCATTATTTATACCGAATGTTGCAAATGAGATCTAGGATCTCGTGAGTGTTTTAGAACCAAATTTCATTATTTTTATTACAATTCTCTACCATTTTTTGAGCACTTACAATGTTTTGGTTGACTATGATAACCTACAAATTAGTAAAATACACTGAAGTATACAATTACATTAAAAAATTTGGAAAATTTAATGACAGTAATCTATTTTTGTTTTTCGGGGCCTGGTGGTCTTGAGCCCAATACGGCTTCTTGAGCAAAAGAGCATAAAAATTGGCTCAAAACAAAGTTTTCGATACCACTCCTTTGGAATATTTTTTCTAGAATAAAAAAATAAGCTAATTACGAGAGATTTTTTTCCCCGATTAGGGTTTTTCTCACTAAATTTAGTTAGTTATAACTGAATTTGAATTTTTCGCTAAAATTAGTAGTTCCACTAAATTTCTGCTAAATTTGGTAGTGGGTGAGGGAGGGTGATTTGACCCTGGACCTCTCTTAACGGGAAGTGTCTTACAAAGTTATGCTAGCCACTTGGGCGGCTAAGCTAAACAAGTATATATAAAGAGCAAATTGTAATTAAACACTTCTAAATGGTAAAACCATACCTCTTTAAAAAACCACTATTTGGGAAAGGTGGTTTTGAAAAAAAAATCCATAAAAGAGAAAAATGACAGGCACTTTTGGTAAGAATGAAGGTAGTTTTAGGTGCATATGGTACCTTAAATCAAATTTTATTCCTTCCTTTGAGCTCATAATCTCTCCCTTGGTGTATTCTATCATCCTCAACCTTAATTGCAATGAATAAATGAGGTTTTGATGAATTTAATGGTGGTTTTGAGAAATTTGATGATGGTATTGGGGATGGGGTTGGGAAGTTGCAGAGGCAACTCTAGCTCTCCTTTGCTTGCACAAGCTTCTCCAATGCTCCTCAAACTCTGTTGCAATCCTCCAATATTCTTCAACCTTCTTTGAAACCAAATGTGAAATAGGGACGAAAGCCTGGATGATTTTATTAATAATCAATAAATGTGTACACTAGTTTGTAATGCAATATTTATACATATTAGACAAAATAATATAAACAAAGAATGATGTTGCATAGGTGCAACAATAAACCAGATTACATAAGCTTCCAAAAGAACATCTCGGGAAGTAGAATAAATCAAACAGATAATTGTTACAACTATGTAACAATATAACCTACGAGATAATATGACAAATATGGTTAACAAACCATATAACAATTAATAATTAAATAAACTAACTATACAATGCATAATTATCCTAAGGTAAAATATATTTACCCTAACACATACAACATCTGGTAGAAAAATTAAAAATAGGTCCTAGCAACAAAACCAAAATGTAGTCTTTTACATACCCAAACTGAGCTAGGTGCACTTGCACCTCATCTAGATAAGCTTGGAAGACCACCGAATTGCACACAACTACTAGGTCCCTCCTTTACTTTTATTATCGGAACATTAACATGCATGATTTCCATATTCATAACCAATTCAACCATTCACGCACAAAGAATCATCATAAATATGGAAATCCAAAAACATATATAATCAAGATACTTAATCAACATAGAGAATGATTATTAACACTTGAATTACTAAGATCACATAGTCGGACATAGTTAATTTAGCAATCTAAATACAATTATCCATTGCAAATCATTACCAAATAAGGTAGCTGACTACAATAACCTTAATACATCCATGCGCTAGAGCATGCACTCTCTCATATATACTCAAAACCTTAGACTTCTGAAATCTCCATTCTCACTTCACTCTATTACATCCCAAAAGCCTTTATCAATAAAGACACACACACACACACACACACACACACACACACACACACACACACACACACACACACACACACACACACACACACACACACACTATATATATATATATATATATGGGTGGGGACTTTTCCTTCATCACTTGAGCACTTTTCTAATAATATGTGTGCAAATCAAAATAGCTTGCATGATTTTTACACTATGTTAATAATATGAGAAGCTAAATATGTAACATGATTTAATTCCTATATTCAGACTAATTCATGCGTGTTTTTTTCTACTCTACACGTGCTCTCTCTATCCTAGGTATCATATAATTTACCATCATAAATCTTATTTACCATCGTAAACCTCCATTTACTATCATAAACCACATTTACCCTACCCTAACAACATAAAATCCAACTTAACCTATTTATCCTACCCATCATCACCCCCTAACTGATCACAACTTGAATCCCTAACCTAATACTATCCATCCAATAACCTAACATCTCGAAGGTAAGTGGTTTTAAATATTTTCCATATTTTCCCTATTGGGTTGTAACCTCTTGGGCAAAATCGATGATGATCTTAAATTGTCGAGTGATTGTTGCAGATGTCAACAATTCTATTTATACAACCTTTAGATCCCTTGTGTAGTTGGTGAGAATCGGTTCGTGAGGAAAAATTGTTACTCCTGTAAATAACATCACTATGTTCAATATCATCAACACTCCCTTGCCAAAGCTATCAAGAGCCTCATTAGATTGTTGATCAACTATGAGAAAGCTTCATCACCTTCAAATTATCCTTCAAGGTTGTTATGCTTTGTTTTTCATTTCATCAATTATTTTATGTCATTTGTAGTTTATAGCTTGTCATATACACTATCCTGAAAATATTTATTTAGATATGTTCCTTATTCAATCATTCGGACCAACTTTACACAACCTACAATATCCACAAAGATCAACATTGATCCATGATGTCCATCGATTATCCCCTTGTCCTATGTTTCCTTCACCAACCTCCTAAATCTTTGTTTCCGAGAATCCTAGAGGTTTCTAAATTCCATATAGTTTATCTCTTCATCATCAAATTGGTCTATCATTAATCATTTTCTTTATTACTAACACTTTTGTTAAAGAAAAATTTTTATGCCCGATCGTCGTTGATTAACATCCATAACCCTTTTTATCATTACCCTTAAAAATACATCCAAATTCCTATTTTCTAGATTGCACAACTTCTAGACTCCTCGTAATTTATTCTAGTATCACTCCCCTATCTCTGGACTTTACCATTGTCTCTTTTATATAAAAAAATGAATTCTTGTTTTCTATATTACACATCTTCTAGAATCCTAATGTTTTCAAGTATCACTCCCTCTCTTTAGAATTTACTAATTTTTGTATCAAATATTTTATCAAAATGGGAATTTTTACTTAGATTGACATCCTATGACCAACATATACAATATTTTGATTTTCCAATAACCATTTTTGTGGGAACATTTTGACATGCTCCATGGGCTCAACATATCTGTTATTACGTTCACACCAAACATCGAGGAGATTGAGGATCAAATAAAAATCATCCAAGATGAGAAAGAGGATACTAAATAATTATGGTAGAACTACTTTGATAACTTGCATCTTGCTACCACCCTATCTTGGGACACTTATGAAGCTAAACATGATGTCACTTTTAAATCATTTGTTATCATTATCTATTTTATCATGATTAAAATAACTTAATCGTATCGATAGAAGTTGACACCCTTCAATGAAGTCCCCTTGGATACCGAGGATCGGCCTTTTCGAGAAACTTGTTATCATATTTATCTAATATCTCTTTGTTTAGTTGTCTTTGCATATAATTTTTCTCACTCGGTGAAAGGAGGAGCCTTTTTCTGTTGTCTTCATTCCATCATCCCGACATTGCAATTTTCAAAGTGCATATAATAGTAAACCCTACTTATTTGAGTTTTTGTATTTTATACATTTTATAACACTAACAAAAAAATACCTTAAACATTAGGGTTGTAGATAATTATTTAGGGATCTTGATCGTGGTGGTTTCATGCTCCAGATCAGCTAATAAGGTATAAAAATATTTCTATTTTGTGAATATTTTTATCTCATAAGCGATTTGAAAGATTCATGGTGAAATACTAAGTGTTTTATGTACCTGGAAAGTGTGCCAAATTCTCATGAAAATTTTTGGATATTTTTAGTGGAGAAAATTAGAGAAACAAGTCCTCTAAGTTACCTTAGCACTTAAGGTCTAGAGAATGCAAAACTAGTAATGATGGTCTAAGAGGTGTGTGATAGAAATGCATGGTGGAGCAGGTTATTTTTTCTTTGATAGATTAGTGAGGGATGATATGATGTGATATAATTATTGGTTTAATCTGGAGTAATTTATTTTTGTTGAAGACATATTTTCTTAATTATCCCTATTAGTCCTATCAAGAAGATGATCGAAGCAAATGTATGCAAAAATGGTTTTCTCCATATGATCTATGCTTATCTATTCTTGAGGAGTATATCAGGTCCTTGGTAATTTTTTCCAAGTGTTGGTTATGTTTGGAAATGAATTTAGAGGTGTTAGAGGTTGATCAGCTCAAGACTAGTTCTTGAGTCCTTGAAGCAGGTTTGAGTAGTTTTGGAGATTGGTTTGTTTGAATGCCTTGTGTTTTGTTTTCGAGGTTGAATTTTTTTTTAGTAACTAGACACCGAGATATTTCCTTTGATACATCGCTTGTGTCATGTAATAGAGTTTTTTTATGTGAAGTTGCTTAGGAGTTTTGAGTGAACATTGGGTGCATGAGTCATAGTTGGGTAAGTTTGCAAATTAGTGTGTTTCATGATGGAGTTAGCTATTTTATAGGTTTTTATGCATAGAGAAAGTGTCTAAGAGATTTTGATGGATTTTCCTAAGGTTTTAGAGGATTGTTAAATATTTTATGTGCCCTTGAATTTTAATAAGATTCGTTGGAGATGAAGGCGAGTTTTAGGCATAATTGATATACATTTGTAGTGGTTGAACTTGTAAGGAATTTTCGACCTACTTTTTCCTTCTAGATTAATTTATATGGTTGTGTAGATGTTTTTTCATGTTGGTATGACTGACCTTAAAGGTCTTGGCTGACCTATATGGTTGTGTAAGCTAGAGTCATGTATAAAAGTGCATTGTATTTTGTCATTTGAGTTAGTTGAATGTATAGAAGCGAGCGAGCCAAAAGGAGAGAAAAGTAGGGGTTACACACGGCTCTAGATCGGATAAAGAAGAACATGAAGAGGTGTGAAGATAAGTAAATAATGAAATCAAGATCATTATACCTAATCAACACTATATGGTGCATGGATGAGCGAAGGAGAAGAAGGTGTGTTTTGAGAAGGTTTTGAGGTGTATGAGCTAAATCAGTGATCACAATCAGTTATTATAGCAACAAGGTCAAGTGGTCTTCATCATTAGGTGGTTAATGGGGTGCTTGATCATATTGGGTAGTTTTATCCTCCTTGTTTAGTGGGTTATATACTAAATAGGGATTGGTTCTCCTTGTGAAGTGGGTGCTTCACTAAAGAAATCTTGTGTGATGTGTAATATTCACATAAGTATTTTGAATTGAGTAATATATTCAGAAGTTTTAGTGGGTTTTCTTCCCCTTTAGGGTTTCCCACTTATATTTGGTGTCTTGTGTACTTTTGTTCTTAATTTCTCTTATGGTTGATGGTGTATGTATTTTTTCTTGTTCATAATGCTTAATGGTTTCCACATGTGCATGGTTGATCAATTTGAAAGGTTAAGAAGAGTGATTCAAACCCAGTCATTATGATTCCAAAATTAGCTTAAGAGTAGTTTAAGCATTAGAATAATGTTATTTTGTGTAGGTTTTCCCAAATCTGCATCGGAAAGAAGGTATCATTCTCTAGAGGTATTTCTCAAGGCGCAAATCCCACACATAGAGAGCAGTCCCATTTTACCTCAAAATTATGGTTCTTCATGATTCGAAAAGGTGAAATATTGAGCTCTAACAGTTCCTTTATTTGAATTGTGTCATTAACAACCAAAAAGGATGACAAGAAGTGATAAGATAGGTTTTATAAATAGTAACAAGTAATATGGTGTTTCACATATGAGGAAAGGATAGTAAAGTAAGGAAATACAAAAATGCTAGTAGCACACGGGACCTCTTATCTCTAATGGGAAATATTATCTGTGAAGCTTAGAGGATATTGTTATCCAATTTTATCCCTCATGCCAAATTGATCAAACATGACCTTGCACAGGAGAAAATTGAAGGGTTGGTTTGATCATGCGAGCTCACAGGTGATTTTCAAAATTTAGGTTGCAGACAGAATCGTCATGGAAATGCAAGGAAAAATCAATGGCCAATGGAAATGTCAAAGAAGATCAGAGATCAAGAGGAAAATAATGGAGAAAAGCCTGAAGTTTTCAAATTTTGGAAATTTCTCAACTTTTGGAAAACATGGCAAAAAGAGTCAATAAATTCGAAAACCTGAAAGTCTAAAATTTTGAAATTTTGGGATTTCAGGGTTTTGTTGACCTCGGGATGCATGCGGGAATAGGAAGCTTAAAATTTATGAAATCCTGAAACCTAAAAGTCTAAAATTTTAAACTTTTGGGGTTTTATATACCTCGAGAATCATGCCAAAAAAGCAACAATCAAATGTCCAAGATTCTGAATTCCAAAAGTCTGAAATTTCAGACTCTCAGGGTTTTGGACTTCAGAGTTTCAGAATTTTCAAGCCCCAAAACATGAAAATCACACCAAATTCTGAAATTTCAAATTTTGAAAGTCCAAAATTTCAGACTTTCAGAATTTCAGGTTTCAGATTTTCAGAACTTTCAAGAAATTTGGTAGATGAATAGTGTCTCTTTCTCTAAACTAGAAAAATCTGAAAGTCCAAATTTCAGGTTTTCGGAGGTTGTATTCTTTTCAGACTTTCAGAACTCTCAGGCCATTTTTTCGTAGAATGCACCTCAACCTTCATATGGCCATATCTTTTGACTGGAAGCTCGATTTAAGCAAGAGAGGAATTTTGGAAAGATATCAACGTCTGATACACAACTACAACTAGATATCTTTAAATTAGTGGGACTAAGTTCTTAAAAATTAAAAATACAATTCACCATTTTTTGAATGTCCTAGGTTCCTCACCTACCACCATAATGAGGTATTGGCTTCCTTTTTTACCCACCAAGGAACAACACATGGAGGCATGGGATTTTTCATGGCTCCCGTCACTATCGTAGGAGAATTCAATGCATTTTTGAAGTGGTTGAGGATGGATTTCAGGTTTCTTCTCATCTCCTTCTCTCATTCTTCTATATATTTTAGGGAGGGGAATTTTTCTAAAGGTTAGACATTTTTGTTTTGCACCCTCCCTTCTTCTCTTTCTAAAAGTGGATTTGTGAAGTTCAAACCTCCCATTTCAAACCGTAATGCAAGTTTTTGCCTCTTGGCCATTGTAATGGACTGTATCAAATTTGTGGAGCAATAATACATGTCTGTGGATGATTTTCAACCCTCTCTTGTGTTCATTGTTTTCATCTAATCTCTCATTACAGTATTGGTTATCTATGCATGGTAGTTGTATTACATTTTAATGGTTTGTGTTTAATGGAAAAGCAGGTGTTCAACATTCCTTTGGTGCATCACCTTTATTAATTTAGAATTATTTTATTACGTCTTCTTAACCATGTATCCTTGGTAAGTTAGAGTATGTTTTAGAGTATTTCATCTGCAAATTGTATGTGTGCATCGAACAGTGGAATAGGAACCGACCTTCAACCGAAGAGCTTTCCCGATCAAAAATTCCCACACTTTGGAAAAAGCTCCATGTTATGTAATCAAATTGAGAGTTTCAACCCATCGAGTTGTAGACATTCGGGTATGTTGTGGTTACGCATGAACAAATATAATGCAAAATATAGAGTTGGGTCATATTTTGTGTAATGTCTAAAAGTAAAGTGGGTTTTCCAAAAAGAAAATAATATAAGTATGAAAAGGATACATCATTCTCAAATCACAAGTTTTGTTAATTCCTAATTTTCTTGCCGAAGAATCATGGATATAATGACATACTTAGAGGCATGACATAAATAGTAAGTACATGATTTTGAGTCTACATTTTCCCACACTCTATGCTAGAGAATGAATATTTGGTATCATAAAGTAGATAATAATAGTGTACTTTATGGAAAGTTGAAGGAGATATAACAAATAGCACGCCGAAATAATATTTTACTTGACATCATGAAAAATTGAGATTGCGAGAATGTGTATCGTGGAATCTAAGACATGATAAGGATCCTAGGGTGACCTTATGTGTGTAGTAGAAATGTTTCTTTTGTTTTCTTCTTGAATATTTAATTTCTCGAGTGTCGTGTGTTTGAGATTACTCCTTCATTTTGTGTATTTCCTTTTATCATAGTAATGCTGGACCTACAAGAGAAGATAAATGCGTTAATGTCCATGATAAATGAAATTGAAATTTAATTTAGTAAATGTGAAAATAGAAATGAGTATTTGAAAAAAGTTCATCGGGGATGGAATACACACCATGAGGGAATAAATAAAATTGTTCCTATGTGTTTTTTGCCTTGGAGATGGATGGAATAGTACTGAGGATTTAGGTTTGCTATCACCAAATTGAGGATTTAAGCATGTTTTCACTATACCAAGGATTTAGGTTTCCTCTCACCAAGAGAAAAGCATTGGGAGAGTTATATGATTTACCATCTAACCTTTAACACTTCCCTATAAATTAGTTCCACTATAGATGGTTAAATACCCAATAGAAACTAGTCACGAATGACACAACATTCTAGGAATATCACTTTCCTATATATGCCATAGGTGTAATTCCTTATTTGACCATGAGAAAATAGAGTAATTATTTCCCTTTCTCAAGGTATGTAAATTTATATTGATTTTATTCATGTTGTACCTAATAGTAACTTGAAACTGAGTATCTATTGCTAGATTTTGGAGAAACTTGTCATTAGAAACCTATTGATCCTATATTGTATCAGTTTCTTCCCCCATGACTAAACCACCCGGGTGGAACAAAAACAACCACCATTCCTAAATGTATTGGGTACTTTTGTCCCTACTATGATTTTGGCCCAATTCTAATTCTAAACCTATTGTTTAGCTTTTTGTTTATAATTATTTTTCTTTGTACCAATATGTGTTTGGTTTCTAGACTACTAGGAGGGTGAAATAATCACTTGATTATTTCCCCCATTTGTTCGGGTGCGTGAGATGAACCAAGGAGAGTGCAACATAAATGAGGAAATTTGAACCTGATGTGCACATCTGAAATAAAACTCTTACATGGGGAATAAGGAAATGAGCATGGTAACTACCATAATGCATGCAAAATTATGGTAAAGGATAGAAAAAAGTGTTAGCTGCAAACAAACATGGTATGATGTAATATAAAATAATTACAACACACACTAATATGTACAAATATGTAGCAAGTATCTAGTTGAATACATGGTAAACTAATCGGATGTCAAAAGACACTCAAACACTTCAATGATATCAAATAAAACATACAATCAAGCATAGGGAAAATCCCACAAACAATGTGAAATAAAGAACAATCAAAAGAAACAAGACATAAGAAAATTATATTACCATGATTGGAAGTAGGCCTAAAAGATAAATGCTACACACAAAACACTCGTTAGCATGTTATAAAATTGATAGTATGTCACAATGTATAAATCTATAAAATATGAATAAATGTAGTAGATATTACAATTAAATAACCTAAATATTGAGAAATATGAAAGGTAGATTCCCCTAGGCTCCTCAATGGGAATTGTAGAGAGCAATGCCAAATATCATACATCATGTGATAACTTGTAGGTATCTTGCATTTACCTCAAGAGTACCATGGGAATGAACATGTGTGTATGGAAAAAGGATAGAGTATAATATGGATCAAAGTAACTTGTTAAACAATATGCAACATAGAATAGTATAAGAAAGAAAGAATACATCCAATCAAGATCTAAGTTAGTATTTTTTATTTTTTGAAATATTTGAATGTTTTTAAATTATTAGAATATGAAATATAATGACTAGGAGATGGGAGAAAGGTAAATATTCCCTCAATATTTGTGTTTGAACCTAAAACAATATTATATCATCGTCTAACAAAGGGGATAACACAAGAGCTACCAAATAACATTATCAACATAGTGATGGTAAAACCCTATGGATTATAAGATCCCAAATACACGAGTAATAAGTGTATAAAAACAAGACATTGTCCACTAGGAAAAATGGAATAGGTGGAACATTGGGCTTGTTGAAAATAATGGAAAAATTAAGTGCAAACATAAGGATCAATGTGTGAGTTAAGATATGTGTAAAAAATATAGTACTATGAGGCTCATTAGTGTCAACTACAAATAATGGTAGGAGAGACACAAGACTCAAGATAAGAAATATGGACAATGTGGGAGGATTGGAAACATTAAAGTTATATGTACTAGCCCCTATGACCATATACATAAATGTGGAAAGAGGGGAATTTATTTCCCCATGGATGTAACAAGATGAGGTGTAGCCATAGTAAATTAATCATGTATAGAATCTTGGAAAGTGAGAGCATTATGAATCATTGTAAAATCAACACATTGTGTTCTAACTTGTGATGAGGAAGGTGTAGAGTGATGTAACATTGGAAGCAGTAATCATATGATCATAAGAAGTATATTTAGAGTTATGCCAAGTAACATACTTGAAATCCATAGTCATGGTTACATTGTGATAGAGGAAATGAGTGTCTCCCAACACATTAGGTATCATAGATGTAGAAACCACCATAGGGGAAAATTTCTAGATATAGGTAAGTGTGCGTAGTATGCATTAGGGATTGATCATAATGTGGATGAGAAAGGGAAAAGTGAGGAGAATTATGAGTGCTAATATAAAGTTCACCATGTAAGCTAGTAGAACTGTAGTCCATCATTTGAGAAGAATCATGTGCAATGTAAGTAGTAACTTCATTATCATGTATGAGAGGGATATCAAAAATATTAAAAACATGAGATGTGGAATCTATTGTATAATTATCCATGGAATAAAAGTGTTTCAAGGGCATTGTGTGTGATGGAATGGGTAGAAATGATTGCATGCATAGTATGTAACCAAGGATGGCCTAGAAGGATATTATAAGTGAAATCATGAGGCATAACGTAACATAGAACATTAAGAGTGCAAGGGCCTAAAGTAATGGGTATATTTATTTCTCCCAAAATCACTTAGGTTTGGTATAAAAAAACATATACATATAGTAGATGGAGTTAGATCAACAAAAAAATCATATTTGATGTGAGAAAATAAATTTTGCATATATTAAGACTTGATAAATTATCAACTAAATCCCACTTATAAATAACATTATGAATTTGAACCTAAATATATAATTTAGAAGCATGTCCAACAATTGTATGATAATCTATAAAATAGTTTTACACTAGCAATTCAGATAGATAAATAGATTTCTATTGAAAGTGATGTTGATAAAAAAGTAACTCTTTTCAAATGATAAAAATGACAATATCTCAAACTATAATTTACATTTTACAAAACAAAAAGATTCTTTTTTGAATTGAATTATGTAAAAAAAAAAACTCTAAGGATTTTCTCAAAAGTGTGTATTTTTGAACTATGAATTAATTACAAAAACTATAATTTTGAATTTCTTAAATTTGTGCAAACTACTAGAAAAAATAAAAAGAGGTATTCGTTAATATGTAACAATTAAAAATAACCTCAAATTAATTTGAAAATAGATTCAATATGCTCAATATATGAAAAAAATTGATTTAAAAATTAGGAGCCCTACAAAATGACCCAAAGCGTAGGACCAACCATAAAAACCTAGGAAACATTTGTGCATATCCTATTTATGGAAAATATGGTAGATGAAAATCTGGTTTGAATCTGAATATAAGATGTATATATGAACCTAATGTACATAGGGTTTGGGTGTGGAGAAGAATATATATGATAAAGAGCATGCAAGAATCAGGTTCACCAAATGATTTACTAAAAATAAATCTTAATCAGAGAACGAAGATCAAATGGATATAACATTAACAAGAAAGATCTATCATGAAAAAGAAAAGAAAGTGTAATAGATATGAGATCGAGTTACTTAGCTTGTATTCGGATATATGGTCCGATTTTGAGCTTGAAACTACGTGGAACATGCTAGATCTAGACTAAGTAAGCTTCATTTGGAAAATTGAAACCTAAAACTCCTTTGAATAGAACTTTCCAAAAAAAAGACATGGCTTTCTCGGGTACTAGTGTTTGAAATGAGCACTAATGTCCTGGAAAATCCTCTAGTTATGATCTTCTCGAGTCTCATAATGTCTTCTTCCTTTCACTCTTTATCACATCCAATTCAATGTAGGGTTTTATTGTTGCACTTGAACCTAAAAAAATCATATATACCTACACAAGGCTCAAAAAAACATTATATGACACAAATAATGTATATGATTGAGTCAAACTGACCTCGACACACTCTAATGTTATTTTCACCGAGTGTTATATTACATTTCAGAATCTATGTAGTTATAATGTGCATGTAATTGAATTTTGTCCCTTGAATATAGGTTTCCCTTGTTCTAATCACACCAAGAGAACAAGATACAAATAATTTCCCCGAGATGAGTATGCGAGATGAATTTTAGAATAACCCCTCATATCTAGTGAATAATGCAGCCCAAAATGTAGTCCTTGAATGTTGTTATTTTCCCAAGTAGTAGATAGTAAGCGATAGCCCCAATTTTGTCCAACACCTATTAATAGTGAGTAATTCATGTATATTTATGGTTCCCTTGTTTAAATGCTTTCATTAACAACCAAAAAAACTAACCCAAAGTGATAAGAAGTGTTTTAGAAAAGATAAAAAGTAATGTGGCATTTCAAAATTGAAAAAGGAGGAAAAATGACAGAAGCGTTCAAAGGAGAAAGTAGTGCATGGGCACTCATGTCCCTAATGGGTGGTATTGTATGGGATGATCGGAAGATATAATAGAAAATATAGAGTTGGATCATATGTTGTCCAATGTCCAAAAGTAAAGAGGTCATTTAGAAAAGTAAATAATAGAAGTATGTACAGGATACAACAATGTAAAAGTAAAACAATTTTTGTTAATGCGTAGTTTTCTTGCTCAGAATCATGCATATATAGACATACTTAGATGAATGATGTCAATAGTAAGTGCATGATTTTTTGTCTACACTTGCTTTCATTAGTTTTGGAATATGTGCCTTGATTGTCTTATGACATTGTGTGTGTCTCATGTTTGTGGCATTATGCCTATCTTGATTTCTCGTGCATTATTTTGTTTGCAGCCTATGTACATTATGTTAAAACTATAATATTAAGTGCATCATAACATATAGTTTATATTTAAATAATATATAATAAACTATATTCATATTATTTAAATATAAAAATTATATTAGGGGTTGGTTTATTTAATTAATCAACTAATTAAATCAAGGAGGTGTGCCCCATCACTTAAGAAGTTTATAACCCTTCTTTTTATTCAAATATGACCTTAGGTCATATATTAAGGATATCGGGATACGAGATTATAAAATCACGTAATAATATTCCAATGTGGAATATGAAGGTAAATCTGGTAAAAATACAGGGAATAGAAGTGAGGAGGGAGTTACTGGTCTAGTAAATGTAAAATTTTCTTGATAGTGGATTTATTTTGTGGTTTTTACCCATTTAGAGGTTTTCCATGTTATATGTAGTGTTATGTGTTTATTGTGATTTATTTAATTTATTCATGTTGTATATGTTATAATGTTTAACTTTATAATAATTAATTAATTTGGTGAATGTAGCTTTTTACCTCGTCTTGACACATTGATTATCTTGTGACATCATGTGTATCCTATGTTTGAAAATTTATAAAAATTTTGTGACATTTCTTATATAATATTTAATTTTGATTTCACTATTGATGTACTTTTCCTATGTTACACGCATTCATACTACATTTTCTATCATTTATGTTAGTTTCTATCTATTTCTATCATTTTTATGGCTAATGTTTCCACCATGTGTACTTCCCGACCTTTTTCATGTAGGATTTCTTCAAATTTTCCACCTCTTCATAATCATACACTCTCCTAGAGTTTATTTAGACATCTTGTGCATTATAACACATATTTTGTCATAACCACTATTTTGAAACATAAATACAACAAAAAATACCATAATAATATTTGTTTACTTATGTTGCTTGATATATGACAAAATATGGGATCACTTAGGATAACACATAAAAAATGCATGATGCTCATCAAAACGTAATGTAGGAGCATCATCATGTGCATAGATATTTTGGTTTACATCTTAAGTTTTGGTTTGTAATAGGTCTGTAGTTATTTTCAAAATAATCTCTAGTTTCCTTGAGTACTTCATAGGTGGTCTTGATCTCCTAATGTAATTCCGTCCAAAAATGGAGTATTCAAAATTTGAAATTTCAAGTCTAAGAGGAAAGGGCCTAAATGAGATATAAAGGTTGTAATCAATGTAAAAGGTCATTTTAAGACCTTATGAGGATACGATAAGTTGTTTTTGTCCTATGTGAAGGTGTATCATGACTTATAAACATTGAAAACCTACTTGGTCATCCTAGGACTAGAAGTAACTACCTTTCTTCATCATAAAGGGAGGAGGATTTAAAATGGGGACAATTAGTTAGGTTTAGAGAGGCATAAATGAGGTGGAAGAATGAGGAGAGATCATTAGAGCTTGTGAAATTTGTTAAAATTAGTATTTTATTCAATGGAATGAGCTTCTTGGTTATGGAATTGTGTATAATGGTTTCCTCATGTAGCATTTTCACTTTACATTGATTTTTTTAAAATATGTCCTCAAAACCTTATTGAATGGTTGAAAATGTATGATCTTATAGGTAAATGAGAGTGTACAATATTGAAGTGGTTATGAAGGGTTTTGTGAGTTGAGGAAATGATGACAACATGTAAGGAGGTAATGACACATGTTTCATAAGGAAAGATGCTAATGTAAGACTAAACAAGATTTTTAATATTCTTAAGTCCTTCACAAAAGGATTAGAAAGCTGTGGAGTATATTAAGTCTCCGAGAAAACAAGTTTCTAAGCTAGGGTATGAAAATGAATGTTAGGTTTTAAAGATATTTGATACTACACATTCTTGCATGATGGAGTAGTGGTAGTTGGTGAAGTTATTACCCTTTGTCAAGAAAGAGGTAAGTGTTGATATGAATTAAGGTTTAAAGGGAGGAGATAGACTGGTAGAAGTCATGAGATACTTTTTCTAGGAAAAAAACTAGGAAAATAGCCCTTCATGGATTGAGATAGTTATACAAAGAAATCTAATAATATTTACGTTGCATTGGTTAAAGGATAAGTGATCAATCTTCTCAAAATAATTCTTATGGGTGTAAAATTTTGTAGTTACCTATTTTGATACATAATGTGCATGTAATGGAATGAAGCTAGAAACACTTGTTAAAATTAGCATACCCTTTTATGAGACAAAGAACTAAGATAAATAACAAACAAGAACATCAAAAGACCAAAATACCACATTAGAAGGTGAAATTATAAGCATTTCATAGGATCAAGAAGTTATAAGGTCAGTAAATCAATATTTAAGCATGAAAATGAAAGAACTTAGAGTGACAGGGGTAACAAACAATGGATGAGCTAAAAACAAAGACTATGAACATACATTGAGTAACAAACATGATTCAATAGTGACTTTGGTATTTTTATTGGAAGAGTAGATTTAGGAGACCGAGGAAGGTTTCTAAACAAGAATCAAGTTAAAGAGAGACAGAACTCAAGGGAAGGAGCATACTCGGTCTATGAGTCATAACTATAATATTCAAGGTGGCTTCAAGAAAAAAATTGAGAATTTTTGAGGAAAAATGAACTACTCTAAGACTAGAAGCTAGAGGGAACTATTCTAATAGTTTTGGAGGTATTATAAAGATCTATCCAATCATTACAGGTGTAAACCATGTCAAAGTTATGTGAAATCCATAGATATGAGAGAGATTCATTTTGGATACCAATATGCAAACTAGTCGAGAAAGTTCAAAAATACAGGAGCAATTTGATAGTTTGAAATAAGGAGATTGAAAAAAATTTGAAGTGTTAAATAATTATTCAAGGTCATGAGAATAGTGTGAACAATATAAAAAGGAGCTGCATTAAAGAGATATAGGTGACTGTACTAACATAGTTAAAAGAGAAGTGTGAGGAGAGTACAAGGAAGTTGTAGATATGTACTTAGATAATTTGTGGAGAAACTCGGGAATAAGATTAAGGAATAGACGGTGTTGCGAATAAGTGAAGGAAATGAATTTCATGCCTAGACTCAAAAAAGGTCAAAAGAGCATAGACAACTTTTGAGTGTGTAGAGCAAATTAGTAGCCTTGAGAAGCTAAAAATGGGAAATTAGCATGAGGAGAAATGATAAGAAGAGAAGAGAAAGAGTTGAAGAAGATAGAGAGAAGGATGAGAAAAAGAGAAAGAAATGGTCAAAAAATTTACATGAATAAACTCATAATTTAAATGAAGAAGAGGTGATTGCAAGCTTCTTAGCTTTCCTTAAGGAAGAACAATAAAGTGAAGAGGACGAGCATCAAATTAAGGAAGGAAAAGAGCTCATTAGTGAGGTTTCTTAAGGGGCTCAAATTCCTCAAAGTTTAAAATTTGTGAGTGTTTTTCAATGGGTGAATGCATGTACACAAAGAGAATAAGAAAAGGAAATAAATGACTCCTTTAATGAAGAGATAGTTAAAAATAATGAAGAAAAGAAAAAGATGAAGTTTGTGATCGAGATCAAGCTCACTATGTAGTAGTTAAAGGTGATAATGCATTATTTAGTGTGATGAAAGGATCATGGAGATCTCTCACAAGAATGTGGAGTTGGATAAGTGGAGAAGATGAGGTGAAAAACAAGGAAAATTCTAGAGAAACCTTGGAAAATAAAGAAGGAAATGAAAATGAATGTGTGATGAAGAGTCAAGAAGAAGAAACAAGTTGAGAAACTGATAGTATGTAGAAAAATACATGGATCTTAGTAGAGTGAGACAAAAAAATGATTGAAGAAGTCAAGATGGTGAAGAGAGAAGACAAGGAAAGGACTAGTTGTCCTCCATTTTTACAATATGAGGTGGCTTTTAGCTTTGTTTGTGCACTTATAGAACAAGACGTGAATGAGAAAGATGAATAAAAACATGACTTGGATGAGGAAAAACAAGTGAATGGTGAAGAAGAAGAATACTAAGATGAAAAAGAGAAAGAATCAATCAAGAATGTTAGAAAGCAAGTAAGGAAATAACCAAGAAAGCAAGGAAAAGAGAAAAGAGAGTCAAACAATGTGAAGATGAGCTCAAGAGTAGAAAAAGAGGAAGAGATTTAAAGAAGTAAAATAATTGGAAGAAGAAAAAAAAATGATCTCAAAACTCTCCTCTTGGGGAGTATGATGTAGAATCATCATCTTTTTCATAGCAATTTTGGTTTACATCTTCATTTTTGGTTTGTAATAGGTCTTAGGTGTGTTTATAATAATCTCTAGATTTCTTGAGTACTTCATAGGTGGTCTTGATCTCCTAATGTAATTCCCTCTAAAAATGGAGTATTCAAAATTTAAAATTTCAAGTCTAAGAGGAAAGGGCCTAATTGAGATGTAAAGGTTGTAATCAATGTAACAGGTCATTTTAAGACCTTATGAGGGTATGATAAGTTGTTTTAGTCTTATGTGAAGGTGTATGATGACTTATAGACATTGAAAACCCACTTGTCCATCCTAGGACTATAAGTAACTACCTTTATTCATCATAAAGGGAGGATGATTTCTAATGGGGACAATTAGTTAAGTTTGGAGAGGCCTCAAGGAGGTGGAAGAACGAGGAGAGAGCCTTGGAGCTCATGAAATCTGTAAAAATCATTGTTTTACTCGATGGGAACGAGCTTCTTGGCTATGAAAATTTGTATAATGCTTTCCTCTCGTAGCCTTTTCACTTTGCATTGAATGTTTTCAAAATCTATAATTAAAAACTTATTGAAAGGTTAAAAATGTATGATCTTACAGGTAAAGGAGAGTGTACCATCTTGAAGTGGTTATGAAGGGTTTTGGGAGTTGAGAAAATGATGGAAACATGTAAGGAGGTAAGGACCTATGTTTCATAAGTAATGGTGATAATGTAAGGATAACAAATTTTGTTCAATATTCTTAAGTCCTTCACAAAAGGATTACGAAACTATGGAGTATGTTAAGTCTGTGAGAAAAAACATTTCTAGGCTAGGGTATGAAAATGAGTGTTTGGTTTTGAATATATCGATACTACATATTATTGCATGATGGATTAGTGGTGGTTGGTGAATTTATTACCCTTTATCCAGAAAGAGGTAATATTTGAGATGAGTTAAGGTGTAAAAGGAGGAGATAAACCTGATAGAAGTAATGAAAGACTTTGTCTAAGAAACAAAACTAGGAAAATAACCTATCACGGATCGAGACAATATTAAACAAAACTATGAGAATAATTAAGTTGCATTGGTTAAAGGATAAGTGCTCAACCTTCTCCAAAGCATTCTTATAGGTGTCAATTTTGGTTGTTATATATTTTTGATACATAACGTGCACGCAATGGAATAAAGATAGAAACCCTTGTTAAAACTAGCATACCCTATTCGAGATAAGGAACTAAGATAAATAAAAATAAATAAAATTATAAGACTAAAATACCACATTAGATGGTGAAATCAGAAGCATTTCATAGAATCAAGAAGTTATAAGGTCAGTAAATCAATATTTAAGCTTGAAAATTTAATAATTCATAGTGATGAGTAACACACTCTAAAGGAGCTAAAAACACAGGATATGAACATATATTGACTAGCAAGCATGATTTAGTAGTGAATTTGGTATTTTGATTGGAAGAGTAGGTTTAGGAGAGTGAGGAAATTTTCTAAAAATATTCAAGTTAAAGATATCCAAAACTCAAGGGAAGGAGCATACTCAATCTAAAGTTTATAATCTGTAACAATCAAGGTGGCTTCAAGGAAACATTTGAGAATGTTTGTGGAAAAATGAACTACTCGATACTAGAAGATAGATGGATCTATTATAATTATTTTGGGAGGTATTATAAATATTTATCCAGTCATTAGAGGTGTGAAACATGCCAAAGTTATATACTGATCCTTAAATATGAGATAGAGACATTTTGGAGACCAATATTCAAACTAGTCAAGAACTTCAAAAATTTAGGGAGCAAGTTGATAGTTTGAAATAAAAAGGATATTAAAAAAATTAAATTAAGTGTTAAATAATGATTCAAGGTATTGGGAATAATGTGAATATTATAAAAAGGATCTAAATTTAAGAGATACGGTGGACCGCACCGACACAAGAAAAAGAGAAGTGTGAGGAGAGTACAAGGAAGTTAAAAATATGTACTTAGCTAATTTGTGGAGAAAATATGGAAGAAGAGTAAGGAAGAGATGGTTTTGGAGTAAGTGAAGGAAATGAAGTTCATGCCAATACTTAGATAAGTTCAAATATAACATAGACAACTTTTGAGTGTGTAGAGAAAATTAATAGTCTTCTTAACATGAGGAGAAATAGTAATGGGTTGGAGAATTGTAAAAGGCCTTAAAAAGTATAAGAATGGTGAAGGAAGGTATAACAAGAACCAAAAGAATTTAAGAGTAACAAACCCTAGGTTTTTCCTAGAAACCTTAGGTACAAGCTAATGAAACCCTAAAAATTAGGAAAAATGTGTTGGGAGAGTGTGGAAAAGATCTAGGCCTTGAAAATTTGTACACAAAGGACAAATGAAATAGTAGGTATCCAAATAATAATTTAATTTTGCATGAAGAGTATTATATTATTATGTACATGGAGATTTGTAAGAAATCAAGGCTAATTGGGAGGTTTGGCTAAAATGGGAAAAAGAGTATAAATGAA
The DNA here is from genome assembly GCA_018340775.1 of Taxus wallichiana var. yunnanensis. Classification (NCBI taxonomy): domain Eukaryota; kingdom Viridiplantae; phylum Streptophyta; class Pinopsida; order Cupressales; family Taxaceae; genus Taxus; species Taxus wallichiana. The sequence goes on from CM031240.1 coordinate 761,217,735, forward strand.
AATAGGCAAAGGGTTGAAGGATAAAACTTGGTAGACACTTGAAAGGGGAAAATGGGTAAGATAAAATTTTAGTAGTAAGCCATGGAACAAAGAAATGAGGGATTTATGCTCACATATGTAGTATATGAGGGCTAGTAGTAAGAATGGTGGTTTTAGAGAGAGAATCAGTGAAGATGAAGTAATAAAATTTTTCAAGCACATGAATGTTGTTGATAGGTGAAATAGGAAACGTTTATAGTGATTTCAAGCTTTGAATATATATATATATATATATATATATATATATATATATATATATATATATATATATATATATATATATATATATATCGTGTGTGTGTGTGTGTGTATTGATGTATAAATGCAAGATTTGGCATTAGTGAAAAAGTGAAAAATTGGGATGGATATTGAATGCTATTTACACAAGATTGTTCTAAATTTTGTTGGTTGTTGAATGCGATAGAGCCTTTGAATCAAATCCAAATTTCCCAAAATGAAAAAGTACAACAAAGTGACCCCACTACAATACACACTTAGGGATAGACACTTTCCATGACACAATGTTTTCATGGTTACATATTTTTTACAATCCTATTTTCTTTATTCGACCTTAATTATTTGAAGAAAACTTAAAATGTAGCCCTTCATTCCTCTTAGAACTAGGTTACATTTTGTTATTTGGTTTAAAATTTCACATATAGTGGTTCCATTTGAATTTTTATCGTTTCCACTTTCACAATTAATCTTTATAACTTGATGGTGATTAGGAGCATTTACACACCCATGAGTCTACCAATAATTTTCCTAAGAATTCATTTCTAAGAATCATGTTTACTTGGTTTAGCATTATACTTTCATTACAGGAGGAAAAATTCACTGGGAAGAAAAAGGAAGGTTATTAGGTCAAGAGTGGACCTATTCTGAGTTCTTTTCATAGCATTTTAAACACTAAGGATACACTCTTTTTCATCTTCAAGTTATTACAACCAAATATGTAAGTTAACTAATTAATTTGCATCACTCGTGATGTGATTAACAATCCATTTTATCCAATTCGGACTCCTTATTTTAAAAAATCATGTTTCATATGGAAGGGTACATTACACCGGTGTTAACATTATATATGTTTTGAATTGAGTTCAAGTGATAAATCTCACATTTCACTCTACTTCTAATTAATCATCTTAAGGATTAATTGTCGATAGTTATAGGTTAATTACATGTTGTCGCCATAATTTCTACTTCTTGAGTGATCCTAATCTTAATGCATTCCTATCTATGCCCAAGGGTTCTACTAACTTTTACAAGTCAACTAGAGAGCAATATCCTTAACTCACAAGACCTTGGTAACATCCCAAGTTATTTGATTCTCAAGGCTACATGTTCATTATTTCAATTAGCATCATTGTTTAACCACGTTTATGCATACAAAGTATGTGTTCATGCCTCATAGTTGGTTTCCCGATTTAATAGGTTGTTTTATCACCAGTGAAGCACTCCTTTATTTCATTCACTTTATGATCACATCAGGAATTTTAGTTTGTGTGACATCATTCAAGGGAATGTGATTTTTCATATTGATCATTCCATAGTTTAATTTTATTTACCCTCTTTATAATTACATTTACGTGGTTACTTTTGTCCTATGTTGGCATCGTTTGAACAAACATAATTCATATAACACTTAACACTTAGGGATTTAAGACTACAAGGAGTATGACCTCACACAAGACAACTCATTTCATTGCTCTTAAACACTCAAGTATTAAATGTATATTACAAGTGAGACATCCCAAACAATTTTATGCACTTCAAATGCCTTCCAAGGAACTATTTTAATCACTGGGAAAATTTGCATCGAGTTTATTTCACCAATAACCTTAAGAGAGGTCCCACGATCTACTAACTTCAAAAGCATTCAAGGGAAACTACACCCTACTACAATAAATTACAAGAGAGTTCGAAATCATTACCTCTCAACACCTTCGATCAACCCAAGGTAATCCACTACTACTCACTAAGGGAACACTTTCATCAAAAAGGGAAACAATGTTCAATGCAAGAGTTTAATGCCTTTGGTGTTGGGAAGAAAATTTATCATAGATAAATTGGTAGACTTCTTACCAATGCTCTGGGAATCTAATCCCCTCTACTTAATCTATGTAGTCATCGTATATGCATGTGTGAGTAAAGTTGGATTTTGCTAGTGGCCTTGGTCGGGATCCAACATGAGAACTCCACTCAATGAGGCCATCTCATTCACCAAGTTTTCCAGTAATGTATTGGTTCTCTCATCTCCGGGACGTTGGGAATTTCTCTTTGATGGATTTGTTAACTTCCGTGATAGGATGAGATCATTATCGAATTTGATCGCCATCCTTTGTGATTCTATAATATTCCTTGGTTGAATTCTTCATAGGAGAAATCCTACCTCTAGTGATTGAGCATTGATGAAGATTCTCTTGATATTGTTTTCAGACAACGAATCTTCTTTCGGTATCCTACAAAGAAACCGTTAGAAATGAGCCATGAAACCTCTCAATGTTTTCACTTCTCCTTTATTAATTTGAGCCAATTACACTAAGAGGTCTTAATAGTCTTGGTTGATTTAAGTCTTTCCTTGAACTTCCTTTTGATGACATTCCAACAAGTGATGGATTGGGTAGGTAGGAGGTAGAACCATCCTGCTACTTTTTCTTGGAGGGAATCCATGAGTAGTCATATGACAATGTCTTCATGTTCAACTCCAAGAATCTTGCATGATGTGGTGAAAGTGGTGATGTTTTATTTAAGATGTTTTGAGTCGTCGCCTTTCAACTTCAGAAAGTTCTTGTGTGAGCCTATTGGTAGATCATGAATAGGTGGTTCAAGAATGAGAGGGCATGTATTTCTTCCCCATGGAACAATGGGTTTAGTTCTTTCTACTTCGTCTTCCATTATTTCCGCATCAGTTTTTACTTTAGCAAATTCATATTAAAATTATAGCACTCATTTTTTTTTGCAATAGGAATATGAAAAGACACTGTGGAATACAAAAGGTCACTTGTAAGAATTAATATCATGAATTTAAGAAATGAACTTCCATCAACTCCAATTTTTGAATTTTTTTTTTGGAATTTTTTTGTATTTTTGACCTTGCAGTCGTAATTTGGGTGCGTATCTTACTAAATCTTCCCAATGATGGGTGCCAAAAACTGTTGGTGAGAAATATTTTCCTAGACAAATTGGTGGACTTCTTACCAATGCTCGGGAATCTAAGTCCCTCTACTCAATTTTTGCATTTTCCGTATATGCATGCATGAGTAAAGGTGGATTTTTCTAGTGGCCTTGTGGTCAAGGATCCAACAAGGGCACTCCATTGACCCTATGGAAAAGCTATAAATTTCTTGCTAGAGAGGACTTTGTCAAGAGAGAAGGAAAGGGAGTGAGAAAAGAGAAGAGGGGATTAATGTCATGGGTAGAAAATTAGAGTCCCACACCCATTAACCAGAAAGTTCACACATGCATTAAATTTAAGAAGAAACAACCCTGCAAATGGAAACAAGATGAGTTAAGATTGAGAACTCAAAGTTTCTAAAATATCCTCATAAAAAAAGGCATGAAACTCCTTCTTGTATTGATGCTTGAGCATAAATTGTACATAGCATGGAAATGGAAGAAATTGGCTATCTCCTTTGTTCTCTTAATGCACTCTTGAGTTTACAAAATCAATCACCAACCCTTTGAAATGGGAATGGCTTTAAAATTTATAGGAAGAGAAATGACTTTTCACATACTCCCCAATGAATCTTCATATGTCTCGACATGATTTAAGACTCTTTTCCTTCCTAGGAAAACATTGAGTCCCTTTGTATAACATAAAGGTGACTTATTACATTAGAAATATTAAGACATACGAAAAATTCAAACCCCAATGTAAGATTAGAATATTGAGGAGAGAAAAAGTTAAATGGAGAGAAGAGAGAGAGAGAGAGAGAGAGAGAGAGAGAGAGAGAGAGAGAGAAGAAGAAAGAAGAAGGAAGAATGATGTCGATGATGATAGATTTCACCTCTAATAAAGCCCGCTGATCCTTCCAGATGACTTGATGAAGCACTCTAATGTGATGAACTATGAATCTCTGAACTCTTGCACACTGAGAAACTTCCTTTGGATGACATGTGAACACCATGAACTAAGTGTTTAAAAACAATGTCAAATGAATCATTCGATGGCCATGAGTATCACTTGTGAAGATCCTCCTCTGAAGGGATTGGAGCCTTGGAATGAATCTTGTCCTGACTCCCTATAACCTTGTCGCACTACTTGGTTGATTTGGACATGATTACGATGAAGCATATTATGAATAATATGACCATGTCGACTATAAATTCCAACTCCCACATACCAATTGAAGCATGAAATGAGTGTTGAAAGACACTGTTGACATCCTCATTGTCACCTACTTTGCATAGTATGATGATAGAGACTACACTTTTTTCTATCTCTTACTTGGAAGTAAAATACTAAGTCGGATTCTACCCTATCCATTTATGCTTCATGATTTCTTTAGAAAAAGAAACTATTTTTAGTAAGTATGAAAAACTAGTTGCCTTGAACCTCAACAGGATGTTGCAACTCAAATTTCCCTTTCCCTGTGTTCCTCTCACCTTCGAGATCAATTTTCTATTTTTGACAGTGCTTGTGGGACCACTTACTATTTTTATTAAGTGTCAAAATTATACAAAAATTCCCATCCGATGAACTTTACACTACAAAGTGCATCCTCTGTGTTCAACGTCTCCTTCACAGGTTCTTTTGTTTAGGACTTTCCCAAAATAGCAGTCCTCTGTGCGAGAAGACATGCTATTTTTACAAAGTGTGCTTCAAGTCGATTAATGTGGCACGAAGTTTTTTCATATGGGTTTTTCCCGAGTGTCATGCATTTGAGATTTTGTACTTATTCGATCAACAATTTAGGAGATTTTAAACTTTTAATTTTTTTAACCGATAGCACTTCCGGGCATGACAACCATTGATGGACCTTGAAAATTGCGAGTCTAGTTTTATCCTCCATTTGTGAAAAAAAAATATTTTTGATATGGGTTTTTCTTCTTGTGCTTTTGATGAAATCTTGTTTCGATCCGACTGCCAGTTTGAAGGGAAATCAAGTTGTTTTCTCCATTGGGACAGTAAAGAGGATTATTTCACCGTGAATGTTTTGTGGCATGAGGGGGGGTATGAAGGTATGTTTGATGTTTTTGGATAGAGGAATGAGCAGAAAAAAAGGTTTATGATGCTGCTATGAATTTACCAGATAACACCCTAGATGCGTTGGCACATCACTCAGCCTAGACTGAGTGCTCACCTGAAGCGCACAAAGGTACCAATTCCCTCTTTAGGGTTCTTGTAGCAATATGTTAGTGTGATGAAAGAAGAAACATATATATCCATAACTAATCCAACATTCTACAATGCATGCCATATTTAGATCTAGGAAAGAATAAGTTTAAACAATAATCATGATTGAATCAAGAACATGCACTACTCAATTACACACAAGAATGACACTTAGATTCAGCCAATATCTTCCATCTATTAATAAACATAGAAGCTCCTTACAATAATGGAAATCTATATCGATGCACACATGGATCTGATACAAGTAATCCAGTCATATGCACATATCTCTTTATGCTTACCTCTTACGCTCTACATATACCTATATCTCTCAACTATGTGATTCACATCATATATATAGGGTGGGGAATTTCCCTTCATCGCTTATCTATTCCAAAAATAGGCCGCATGCTACTAATAGCCACACACCATTTACGGGTATATCCATACATGCAAGTATATTATCTATATGCCTCTTACAGTTGACTGAAGTGACAATCCTATTCTTAGCTTATCTCCATGAAAAACACTTTGATCTGATCCTCTAAAGATAGAAAATGCGTGGCGCGCATGTCTCTTCCTTGTTTATGTTCTTTGTATGCCATCTTCTAAAAATAGGACTTCATGCTCAAAAGTGGCTAAGTCCCGAAAGCTGAAGTTTCCTCTCGTGTGTGGGTTCTTCCTATCCCTTTGTGCCCTTGATCCTAGCCTTCTCTCCCACATGGACTTCTTGTGTGATCTCTAACAAGTATTCTCTTATCAACATTACCCCACACTAATCTCATTGTCATCTCGACAATGGTTATCTCCAAAACTGAAGTAAAGAATGTTGAATGGAAAGAATAAGAAAGAATGTAGATGAATAAAGAATGTTTTATGAGGTAGCCTCCTCTGTATCAGTTTGAAGGATCAACTCTGGATACTCCTCCTTTATTTCAGCCTCCAAGGCCTACCACTTAGTGAATGCTTTCTCTGCCTGCTCTGGTATGTCCACAATAATAGACTCTAGTTCATCTTGGGTAACTTCACCTTTTTCATTCTATAATACCAACATAATGTTGGACATTGTAGTATGTTTTCCTTCTAGTGCATCCATCTTTTATGTAATGAGTTTCCCAAGCTCATCTAATATTTCCTTGTGTGGCTCTTGTGCTACTTTGCTTAGGGCCTCGTGCCTTTGCTTTACAAGAGTTAACCATTCTACACGGCCCAAGGTATCATCCTTCATATCCTTCTGGACTACATTATCTTCTTCCAGAGTCTTTACCTTGATCAACACCTCTGGAGCTATGCATATATTTAAGGCATGATCCACCTTTTTCAATTCTTCTTGGAGCGCTTGCAGTAGGCCTTCGTATGATGCAATATTTCTGACTACTGCAGCCTTATCCCTTTCTACCTCTTCTTTAGGATTCTTTGGTTTTGGCATTCTGATTGTGTCCTCTTCCAATACAAATTCCACCAAAGATCTAACATAATGCATTGTCGAGGGGAATTGTTCTGGTACCTTAGATTTTAGATGTGGGTGTGCGCACATGATCTCCAATGGCCTCTGCCATGAAAATTAATGCACTATTCTTTTTCTACTCCAAGTCCTTCTCTTGGGTCAGAGCACACTATCACTGCATCCTTCATCTTCAACTCCTCGCAGTTGCTCTAATTTTTGCAGCCTTTTCCATGTTTCTTCTTGCAACCTCAGTAGAAACCTTTACTAGTGCATTGCTAACCTGTTCATCTGACATAACAATAGGTTTAACTATTATGTGCCTGGCTTGAGGTGTCTTATTCATTCATCTTGACACGCATGAATCCTCGCATACATAAAAATTAGGCTCATCCATGTGGGTGTTTATTGACCATGAGAGTTTCTTTCTAGTGCGAATGGTCGCCATATCCCCATCCATTAATTCCTAGCCAAATAAATCCTTTTGTTCTATAGTGCTTTGGAAATGGGTGCGGATGATTTTTCCAATGTCCTCTGCATAGCCCATGAGTGGTGCACTATGTTCCCCACTCATCCTCTTCGATCTAGAACCCTTGGGAATTGTAGCTTCAGGGTTAGGATTTTGTCCCCTTACACCTTGAGCAATTGCATACATGGATCCAAATGTTTCCTTCTCTCTTTCTTCTCTTTCCTTCATCTCTTCATATTTTTTCTCTTCCTCATTTTGTGTCTCATCTTTTCTCTTGAATTGGGTAGGAGATGCATGCTCGATCTCCCCTGATTCTTCCACTTTTTCATCCAACTTCAACTTTCTTCTCCTCTTTGCCTTAGCGGTCTCCTTGTGTGGAGAGAGATGAGGTGATTTCCTTACCATTTGTGGGGTTCCACTTTGAATCCTTCTGCATCTGAATACTTTTTAAATCTATGCTCCCCCTATTCAACCTTTGTATCTTCCTCTTCATCGTGTCCCTAAGGTGGATTTTTTGAGCATTGTGACTCTTCTCTCTCATATGGTTTCCTTATTCTGCACTCCAAGCCTCCACTATCTTCATGCTCCTCTTCTTCATCCTCTACTTCAACAGTTTCTGTGGGCCTTTGCGCGGTATGTTTTCCATTATGTGCTTACCCTTCGGTGGCCCTGGGAGCACGAATTCATTCTCCACATACTTATTTTTCTCAATCTTGGGCTCTCCCTGAAGATACACTAATGTTGCCCCTATATCTGTTATAGCGAGACTTATTGTCTTAGTATTCAATACCTTCGAAATGAGACTCTCGACATAGGCACTTCTTACTTGATACACATACTTCTTCCTTAATGTTTGGTAGTCGCAGTCTACCTTATCTACATTGAATATCATTCATCACGTGTTTATGAATCTATGAAATGATTCTTGGAAATACCTTGTAGTGAATGTGTAAGTAAAATTACACCAAAGGCTCTATACTCCATCTCTCATTGGGAAGTGTGTGATGCGAAATGTTGATATACTGAGAGAAAACTAGACTTGTTTCGCCACTACTAATGGTAGGTCTTTTGGGATACACTACTCTTCTTCAAATGCCACTCGGAGCTCCTGTTGTACCATTTTTTCGTCCTTTGCTTATTGTCATCTATCATGGACCCTTTACATAGGTACTTACTGAACCTTTTAGCTAGTGACTTATTCTCCATGGGGTATTCCCATACCTTTTCTTTCGGCCCGTCTAGTACTCCAATATCCATGAATACTAGTGATAATAGAACACCCCCAAAGTTGATCTTCCCTCCTGTGCTTGCTTCCTCGACTATTTTCTCTGCAATGTAGCCTACAATATTGTAGACTGCTCCTTTTGACATCTTGCGTGCAACATGTAACCACATAGTATTTACCTGTGACCACCACTCTTGGTTGTTCAACTTTGTAACAAGGTGTGCTACTACTTACACAACCAGACAGTTCTTCAACTTGTCTATATCCATACTGCGTGCAGACCCTTCGATACCCCAACTCCTATCTAGTCTTTAAGATTATGGCTTTATTTGTGAGATCATTCTTTATATCCTCTCCTATGGCCTTTCAAACCTATCACCATTGAGATAAGTGTGGATTAGATTCTAACTCTACATCCAACAGATTAGAAGAAGTTCTCATGCACCCTGCTCATGAGCCAATAGTATAAGGGCTCATACTTCCCAAAATATGGAAGCTCATATAATTGGTAGACCCTAATTCTCTTCAGAATCTTCTCACCTATATCATCATAAACAAACATGTCATCTGCCATATGTTTGTTTGTCCTATATAGTAAGCAAGGAATCAAGATCCTTCTTGTTCTCTAGGGTCATGTGATTGTATTTTCTTATTTTTCTCTTTCGATGTGTGAATTCCACTCGTGGTGACGATGACTCCTTCTAGATATTGCATTTCTGAAATTTTTCTTTTGGGTGGTATCTCTTCCTCCTCGATGACCACCTTCTTTTTCCTTTTGCTCTTGCTGAAACTACCTTCTTGGGTGTCATTTTTACCTTGCGATTGTCTCCTTCTTAACTCTACGAAATTTGTGAATCAAACCCTAGCTCAATTCAATTGTGCCCTAGGTGGAAACTTCATTCCCTAACTCCTCTTTGTCACCTTGCTTCACTCAAACCCTTCACCACCAGGGATGTAAGCTTCTTTTCACACAGATCTATTTGTCACACTTGGTTTCACACCCTTTGCACCTTAACCCAATCACTTGGCTCTTCATATCTAGCTCTTTCCTCAAATTATCTTAGTTACAACAGTAAAAATGAATTCACATCCCATCCTTATATAGTTATTCAAATTTTGATGCATTTATTGCTTCTTCACCTACCAAATATCCTCTCATTCATTGACCAAATTCATTTGTTCCACATGGTACATCTTCGCGCCCCAGCTATAACCTTCTAGCGTGCCTTCCTACCCTCTAGTCACAAACTTCTCTTCAGCACGTGCCCTTGTGCCCGAGTACCTTGTCACTGTACCTTCTCCTAGTAGTTATCATGGCCTCTTCTTACCTCGCGTTATAATATCCTTTCATTCATATCCATCCTTGGTCACTTTTGAGAAGCAATCTTCTTTTGAATTAATTCACACCCATAGTAGCTTATTCCATTCATCTTTCAATTCCCATAGTATTTTACTTGGATAACTACAACCACTCCACACCAAAAGTATGTGGAGTCCTCTGCGTATAAAAATTCTTCACATAGTAATTAGATTCATGCGCGTAAGCATGCTTATTACACTAGAACAATAACTAAATAGACAAAGCATAATGAAAATGAAGGAAATACATTAAGGAAATACATAATTGAAAACCTAATCTAAATGGCAATATTGCCTTATTACAAACACCAAGAAGACTTATTTATAGTAGGGCTTCAACCTACTCCCGTTAAAGTAACCAGGTAGCCGTGTTCCATCAAGTGATTCTAACTAGAAAGCACCTGATTCAAGTATGTGAATGATGACATATGGCCCGAACCAATGTACTTTGATATTTCGTAGATGGCGTAAGATCTTAAAGTCATAAAGAAGTACCATTTGGCCAACCGCCAACTTCTTATCCTTTATATTTCTATCATGTCATGCTTTTTGCCTAGCCTTTTCTTGCTTCTAACTCCAACGTGCTATGGCTCGTCACTCATCCAACTGAATCATATTTTCAATCCTCTCTTTTAGAGATTTCTCATTAGTAGGACCTCTAGCACACGTAATGCGCCAAGAAGGTAACATAAATTCGTAGGAGAACGACTTCCATGCCAAACACCAACTTGAATGGTGTGGCTTTGTTTAATCTCTTATAAGTGGTTCTATATACCCAAATAATAGTTGACACTTTATCATCCCAATCTTGTCTTCCAACATCACAAATTTTTTCAATTTCGGCTCAAAATCTTGTTGAAAGCCTCAACAATTCCATTTACCCGAGGGTGGTAAGGTGTAGTCTTACCGTGGGTAACCATAAACTCATATAATAGAATCCTTATGGTTTCATTTAAAAGGTGTGTACCCCTATCACTTGTCAAGCTTAAAGGACATCCATATCTTGTAAGAATATTCTCCCTAGACACCTAGTTGTTGTAGTTGTTGAATAGTCCTTCGTAGGTGCTACTTTTACCCACCTAGTGAGATAATATTTACAAGTAATGATATAGCGTGACCTAGTTCTACACGTGGATGGAAAAATAGGTCCTACAAAATCAATGGCCCATTTCTCAAATGGTTCTGCACTGATAATAGGTCTTAGTGGAATTTCATCTCTTTGTCCTAGTTTTCCTAGGTGTTGACAATGATCACATGCCTTACAATATTCTTTATAGTCTTTATACAATGTCTCCCACCATAATCCAGCAAGTAGGATATTTTAGGTAGTTACATCATCTACATAGTGTCCACCTACAATACTACCATGTGCCTCCTCCATTATATCCTTACGCTCATGCTCTAATACACAATGGTGTAATACTTCATCTTTGCCTAACTTGTATAGGTCACAAGTGATCAACATAAACGGTGCCATGCATATGGCAAGTTGTTTATTTTATAATGCCTTCATTCCTTCTAGTGCCACATCAGTCCTTAGAAAGATAGAAATGTCTTCTAATTACGATGGCGCGTGTTGTAACCTAAATAACTATGCATCTGGCATGGTTTCTTCAATTGTCTGTGCTTCTTCTCCCAAGTGAATTTTAGACAAGTGGTCTAGTCCAGAGTTACTTTTCCCTCACTTCACCACAACTATGAAATAAAATTCTTGAAATAGGAGTACCCATCTACATATGCGCCCTTGTAAGATGGGTTTTTTATGAAATAATTTAATGCCATGTGATGTATATAAAACACAAATGGTGTTTCTAAAAAGTATTGTTGAAACTTGTGCAATGCATAGATCATTGACAAAGCTTCACGCTTTGTAGTTGTATGGTTCTATTCAGCAGAAGTTAGCTTCCTACTAGCAAAGAAAATTGGATGATCTACAATACCTTCTCTAGGCTAAGCTAACACAGTGCCAATGGCCATGCCAAAGGTGTCCACATGAACATGAAATGGTTTATCCCATGAGGGAAAGTGCAGAATGGGCGTGGTAGTAAGTTTCTCCTTTAATATCTCAAACACGTGTTGTTGTGGTTCTCCCCAATAAAATGTACCTTTCCCTTTTAGTAATTATTTCAAGGGTGCAACAACTTTGGCATACCCTTTGATGAATTTATGATAATATACAGTGTGACCCAAAAATCTACGCACCTCACTTTGACTAGTAGGTGCTAGGACTTGAATGGCAACCTTAGCTAGATCAATAGGCAAACCTTCCTTGCAAATTATGTGTCCTAATAGTATTCCAAAAGGTGTAGAAAATATGCACTTCTTGATGTTCAAAGAGATACTCAATTGTCTGCACCATTCAAACATCAAGCATAGATTGTCACAGTGATCCTTAACAAGCCCATATATTGTCCAATCATTGAGGTAGACATGTAAGAAGTTGTGAATAAAATATTTGAATGCCTAAAAAACTATGCGTGAGAATACAATAGGTGCATTTTTCAATCCAAAAGGCATCACAGTATAGGAAAAGTTTCCCCATTTAGTAGTAAAAGTTGTCTTTTCTTGATCCTCTTGGGCAATTCAAACCTGATGATACCTAGAAAACCCATCTGTAAAGGAATAGATTTCACGCCCTGCTACTCCTTCCAGTATTTCCTTAGTGAATGGTGTAGGAAAGGGATCTGTGACACATGCTACATTTAGCTCCTGTAATCAACAAAAATTCAAATTCTACCATCCTTTTTATACTGATCACCATAGGACTAACCCATTTTGACTCATCCAAAGGTCAAATGATTCCAGACTTCAACATTTTATCAATTTCTTCTTTTACCTTTTTGTGCAAATTAGGATTCATTCTCAGAAGGTCTCTCTCTCCTTTGGGACGTGTACCTTCCTTAAGTTTTATCTTCATTTCCCCAAGTGATTCATGCACACCTTTAAGTTCATGATACGATCGAGGGAATAAGTCCTAGTAATCCTGTAGTAACTTAATAATCTTTGCCACCTTTGAGTCTAACCAGTAGTCCCCAATTATGGCCTCATTAGGCTCGGCCTCCAATCCTATATTGTTCTTTATCTTCATTGGGTCATGGTATATGCACGTATCCTTATCTCGCACTATCCAAGACCTCGTGCACTCCCTATCAATGGTCAATATCCATGTTTTCAACATCCTCATCATCCACATTGTAAACCCATATTTCCTTTTTCTTTCTCAAGACAAGCATGTTTAATTAGTATGAAGTTAATTTCTTCCTTTTCAAAATGCTCTCGAACTTTGTCTCACCAAATAATTCATGAATATTCTCTTTTCCTTTGCACCATCTCCCATAGTTAAATTCTTAGTTGAGAAGTAGTCAAAGGTCCGGATCATTTCTACGTCACCAAAGTTTGCCGATTTCTAGTCTCTCAATGTATTTCTGTATATACATACTAGGAGCGTGTGCATCCTTGTAGAGTAGAATACAATCTATGCACCAAGAGTGAAGGTGGTAATGCTTCATGTCCCGATGTCAAGAGTCTCTCACACTGCTGAATGTGATCCTAAATAGGTTGATCAAATTTATAAGTGTAGATCTGCATAGGTGTATTGCTCCGTAAAAACCTAGTAGATAGGGATCCTCCCATTCTATAAGATTATCTTTGTGGACTACCCACCAATGCATTTCTATCTGTGTAGGGTATATAATAATGTATCTCTTCTCTTAATTTGATTTTTCCACTATGCTTCCATGGATTTAAAAAATAGATGAAGATATTCGCCTTTGATACCAAGGTCTTTGCACTACCTATCTGATGAATAGAAAAAAGTCCACTCTTGTGCGCACCTACACTTTTTACCTCGCACCCTACTAGTTCATATGTACCATGAGCCCAATTTTCACAAGAAATAATTGTAGTATCACTAATAGAATGAGAATCTTCCCACTATAAGATTCCCTCCTTTGATGGCCCTTGACCTCCGGGTCTGAATAACACATACATAGATTTTTTTAAGTCCTCCTCACTCGGAGGCTCAAGCATATGGTGTAGAATTTCCATATTTCAAAGATATCACAACCCTTTCCTCCTAGTTCTCAAAGCTGATATACCCCTTATTGAATATCAAATTAGCATTATTCGCATAACACCAAGGGCATCCAAGCAAGAATGGAAAAGCTGTCTACTTCAGAAAGTGCTAATACCTCAAAATCCCAGTGAATTTAGCCCCTTGTATTGTTATAGATTCATCCTTCAAGACTCCTATGGGAGTGGCCTTAGTCTAGTTTTTCATAAACAACACATTAGAGGATGGATATAATGGAGGCCTCCCCATTTGTACCCATACATATAATGTAAGCACATTTACTTCCACACTGTATCAATCAATATGTTTCTCAATAGCCATCCATCCACAACAACATTTAGAGTAATTTCCTTGTCATAGTCAATGCTATCAAGGGAATATTTGCATGCAGGATCTGCCATCTGGTCTCAATACTTACATGTGGAGTGTTCCCTTTTAACCAAATTCCTAATAGTGGAATGATGTTCTCCTGGTGCAACATTTTACACACTTCTCTCAGATCATCGATATCAGTTTAGACTGTCTCTAATGCTTTCTTCTGCTCCTTTAAGTATTGTATCTCACCTTGAAGATTCCTTAGCACTTCCATGGTATCTTGATAAACCTCCTTCTAATAGGCAGGATCTGGGTACCAGGCATGAAGGACATCATCCTTAGTGATGGTAGGTTTCTGTTGTAATGCCTCTCTTGTGCGTGTCACTTCAGCTCATGTAGTAATCTTCACAGTTAAGGCCTCGGAGTTCGGGTGCTATCTTGGGCATCCACCGATTCCCTCCACACGTTGGATCCTAACCATCCCCATGCCTTTGTTTCCTACTTATGCTGTTTACTGAGATGCTCATATAATTTCGGGCACTCATCATAGCTATGATTCTTTCCATAGAAATAAAATGTAACATTCTTGGGACATTCATGCCTATAATTATAAGGATATCCACATGTATAGCTTGTTCTACGAGGAAACTTGCTTCTTCCTTCACCACGGCCTCGTCCTCCATATCCACCTTAATATCCACATCCTCTTCCATGACCTCCTTCAAAACAGCGGCATTCTTGTCATAGCATGATTGATTATGATCTTGATCCTAGTGCTAGTTATTGTTCTTAGAGATATTTCATGCCCTTGTCTGTCATACCCTAATGTCTATAGCATCATGAATCGACCAATCAATCGAAAATAGTTAGTATCATGGGTCATGGACCTATAAATATTGCAAAAGTAGGATATATTCTTCCTTATCACGTGATGTAACAAAGGAAAATGGCTAGCATCATGATTCAAAAGACAGATCTCACAATCCAATAGTAATGAGCGTATATATATGTGAGGGTAACTATCCTTGGTGTGACCTTCCACTTCACAATCTATACACCAAATTCTTGAGTGTGTTTCATGGGTTGAATTGGCTGATAAATTCTCTAATTGTTTTTCCATAGCTATAATCTATGCCTCTAAGAATGGACTAATGCGGTGTCAATACTCCCAACTACCTCAAAGCACATAAATATGTTTCGGTGCTTTACGTAGATCGAGTCTATGTCTTATGTGACAATGCTCTTCTGAATGGTGTAATCAATCCACCAACAAACCATTGTGCATCTTTGGCTTGCGTGAATATCATAAGACAACTTATATATACGTGTCTTAAAGTGGGAATCATACTCACGAACACTCTTAGTAGTGCCTTTCTTGATATCCTTGAGCGTGCTTATACTCTTTTGCTCAAATTCTAGGATATATAACGCTTTCAAGAAAACATCCTTTCAGCGCTGCATAATCCATGCAAGTTTAATTAGTGTCAAACTTCCTATACCAGTTGTGTGCTCATCCTTGAAAGGTAGTAGAGAATTGACTTTCCTTACGCTCAGAAGCTATGATCCCTTTCGTGTGCCATAATATTTCACACATATGCACATGTTCGGTAGCATACTCTATACCTCTATACTCTAGGAGATGAAGAGACATCTCCATATAGATATTATGTGGTTGTTGTAGGCCTTGACCACCTAATCCAGAACCTCCTATGTTTCCCCTACCTCCAGAACCACCAGATCCACTAGAACTGGAACCACCTATTCCTCCTGATCCTCCACCCGTAGCTAGAATAGGACATGTAGATATACTCCTCTATGCTCTAATAATAGTACTATACTAAACCCCTATAGTCCTGTGAGGTAGTTCAACTTCCACGGGTGAATCTAATATTTTGCGTGCTTATATTCTGTCAGATAGACGATGCACCTTAAAATGTTCCTCCAAATAACATTGAAATCATCTAACCTACCATTGATGTGCTCGCTCTCTAACTTACTTCGGCTCTCCTACTTCCCAAGTTAGCTTGCTAGTTACTTTTCTTACTAGATACTGGAAAACCAAGTGCAAGGGCTAGGTAACCAGGTGGATTAAGATGCACACCCACGGCCCAGGTAATCTTTGCTTGGTGCACTTATATGTGAAACCAAAGGGGATCTCTGTCATGCTTTCCAATATGGAGGAGTTCCTAATGCTCTTGCTCTCACGTCGTCTACGTGAGCTTCAAATCCTTCATGAGCCATCTCTCTCCTGAATGCCATACTTTCTACAATGGTACGTTACTTCTCTATCTCCCTCTCCCATGTCTCATTATACTTAAGCCTCCTTTCCTCTCTCTTCCTTTTTGCCGCTAGGTCTTCCATCTTTCACCAAACCTTTTCCGACCTCTCACGTGGTGAAGTTTAGTTAGCCATTGGTTTACTCTCCAAGTTCAAAGTTACCATCAAGATCTTGATCACCAGTGGAATACCTTACAGATATGCTCCTCTAGGATACCACAAAAACAACAATTCAGCTACCTCTAGGAAAGAATACATCGAAATTGAATATTCTAGGATATAACTATTTAGAACACCACAAAACCACGTATCCAAAGTGAGAGTCTAGATCATATCAACATCATAAAGAGCCTGAAATTCTTCATGTGTCCGAGAAAAGAGTGTGATACCTCCAATTCCACTTAGATGCATATGTAATTAGCCACTCGTATAATTCTACGAAAGATAGTGAAAAATCTCTCATATAAGCTATCATACATTATGTTCTACCCAAGTGCGTGTGTTAAACTCAGATCCAAAGTTGATCACTTTGTACATATTCTTCCTCTAGATTGTGTATCCACTCCATAATACTTGCTAGAGTTAACCGACATGTCTTCATTGCGAACCATCCTGAAAATAATTGAAATAGATGTCCCGAAAATGAAAGCAATGATGCATCCTAGAATTTACCAGATAACACCCTAGACACGTTGGCACATCACTCCCTAGACTCGAATGCTCACCTAAAGCATGCAAAGGTAGTAGTTCCCTCTTTAGGGTTGCTGTAGTAGGATGTTAGCATGATGAAAGAAGAAACATATAGATCCATAACTAATCCATCATTCTATAATGCATGCCATATTTAGATCTAGGAAAGAACAAGCTTAAATAATAATCATGATTGAATAAAGAACATGCAATACTCAATTACACACAAGAATGAAACTTAGATTCAACCAATATCTTCCATATATTATTAAACATATAATCTCCTTACAATAATGGCAATCTATATCGATGCACACATGGATCTGATACAGTAATCCATTCATATGCACATAAATCTTTGTGCTTACCTCTTACGCTCTGGATTAACCTATATCTCTCAACTATGTGATTCATATAATATATATAGGGTGGGTACTTTCCCTTCACCCCTTCTCTATTCCAAAAATAGGCCACCTACTACTAATATCCACACGTTGTTTAAAGGCATAGCCACACATGCAAGTGTGATATCTATAGGCCTCTTATAGTTAACTGAAGTGAAAATCCTATTCTTAGCTCGTCTCCATGAAAAACACTTCAATTTGATCCTATAAAGATATACGATGTGTGGCGCTCACATCTCTACCTTGTTTATGTGCTCTACACGCCATCTTCTAAAAATAAGTCTTCATGCTCAAAAGTGGCTAAGTTATGAAAATTGACCTTGCCCTTTATGCGTAGGTTCTTCTTGTCCCTTTGTGCCCTTGATCCTGGCATTCTCTCCCATGTGGACTTATTGTGTGATCTTTAAAAATTATTCTTTGATCAACAATTCATTAATCCATGCATCTGTTTGCAATATTTCTTCAAATTTTGATTTCAAGGCAATGGGGATTTTCAATGTTGTTCTTTTTCTGTTCTTCTTTTTTTCTCCTTACCACGATGAAATATTCTTCTAAGAAATTCATATCACCATAGGAAAGGGATTTTATTTCTTTGGTGGAGCTTGTTTGAGCTTTGGAAATGGTGGAGTGGTGGTAGGAAGTTGTAGAGGGAGTTTGCAGATATGGTTGTGCATGGGAATGTTAGATGTTAGAAGCGGGAATCTGATGAGTTTTTTAGAATATTTAAATAAAGCACAGATGGGAGATAGGTGCATTTTCATGTATGTTATATCACTCACCTCAAATGGATGTGAGGGACATCAAATTCCATGGCAATCAAGGTGGTGACATGTGGCGGAGATCCGACGGTAGGGATTAAAGCCAAAAATCAACTTTAAAGCATTGAGGGGCTGGAAGCTGGTCACATGAGAGACCAAAACTCTCCTTAGGTTTCGGTGAACTTTTAAATGTTTTATGTCCCTTACCTCAAAGGGATGTGAGGGACATCAAATTCCATGGCGAGTAAGGTAATGACACAAAGTGTAGAGATCGATGGTTGATAATGAAGGCTTGCAAGCACTTGGGGGCTGAAATGGCGATCCTGGAGGTTGCATGAGGGTCCAGAGGTCTTATGGGGGCTAGGAAATTTTTCCAACCTTTATTTCCCTAAACTTGATGGATGTGAGGGACAAAAAATCTGTCCAGGCTCCTGGATTTGACACGTGTCCTTCTAAAATTTGACTTACTCCCGAACTTGCTTTAAGAGGGTAACTTGAAACGATGATAACTTGAGCTCCCGATGGAGGTTTCTGATGAAATTTTATATTATATTGATTTTAAATTTCCTTCTAAATCTAATTTTTTGGGTATAAAGTCTTAATTCCTCCATTTGATTGCTAAAAATTGGAGTTTTTATTTTGTACTCCACTTGTGCATGAGAAAAAGCTGCTATTAGACCCATTGCACCAATTTTTTGTGAAACAAAAAATTTCACAATCTTTTAGGGCTTGGAATAGCCTTATAGAAGATGTTTTATTTTTCCCCTAACTCCATCTAGAGCTCCTAAAATCACTTTCTGAAGTTGAGCAAGCTGTTTTGGCCTATGACCTGCTTAGGCTTGTGAACCCTAACTTTGGAGAAAATTCCCAAACTTCTCCAAGTCCTTGAATATTCCCAAATCACTTCCATGATCTCCTAAGGAATTTTACTCACCTCCATGTCCAATTTGGATTTTCTATCGCACTCCATGGAGTTGCTCTAGTCCTAGGAAGGCTAGCAATAGCCCTTCCCACACTGCTGCCCAAAGCTTGCAATTTTCAATGAACTCCTAAAATAACCTAGGGGAATGAATGGAATTTCCTAAATCACCTAGGGGATGAGCTAACATTAATTTGGATATCACTTCAACTAATCGGGAAGACCCGGGGTGCCCTGGAATGGTAAAACTCTAAAAAAATAACATAGGGGTATAATTATCATGCTTGGAAACTATCGATTTCCTTGTTGCATATTTGCATGACAACAACTGGTAAACTTGACACAACCTCTAGTCATGTAATTTAAATATCACATGAGATTGATCATAGGTAAAACCTCCAGCTATCTTAGCAAGGCTTTAGCCACCCACTAGGGTACCAAGGAAAGTAAGCACACGAGGATTAAAATTATACATGATATGATCACACCTACACCACCTAGAAATGTTGGTCTCACTCACCCAAATATGCTCCGGGGTTCACAAGATATATTCACTACCTCATAGAATAATTGTAAGACTTGTCTTAGGTATAAAACAAGAAGACAATTAATGAGATTGGAGTATTTTATTTATATGATAAGTGTTTAATACCCTTAAAAAGTGTCAATTTTGGGAGGAGAGATAACGATAGGGAGTATAAATCCTATTTTATTTTGATGGTTTGGGTAGGATGGTATTCTACTTGAGCAATATGAGTGTTAAAGATATAAATCAATAATTAACATAACAAAATATTTTTTAATACTTTCACAACATAAGTATAACATTTTATTACATCTTCACATCAATTTCAACACTTATAAAATATAGCCAAATTGATATGTTCATTTTTAAGATGTACATATGTACAATTATTTGAACAACACTAATTGTCATTATTCTAAGCTAGTAGACATAATGCAAGATGAATACAACTTCTCAATGAAAGCTCATTAGAAGCAACATGTGACATCCGAATTCCTCTTGTTCAAAGTACTTGCAACAAATGTAGGGTCAGTCCTAGGACTAGTATGAAAATCCCCCACACTCAAGCATAAGTCCATGAATCCATCCTTTCAAGAAACTAAAGTACAAAGTAGAGAGAGAGAGAGAGAGAGAGAGAGAGAGAGAGAGAGAGAGAGAGTTTGTTTTTCACACATTCACACTTCCACATTCTATTACATTTTTTAATTCTAGCGAGAAGGGAGAGGAAAAGAGAAAAACTTTAGAATTAATTATCTTTTGTATTCACCATATCATAACCACAAACGTCTTGTATCTAATTTTTCATTTCGTTTCAAACACATACATTTTCAAAACAAACCAAAATTTCATACTTATTTCCAGAGAGAGAAAAGGGAAGAGAGAGAAAGTATAGAATTCATTTTATTTTCTATTCACCATATCATAACCACATACATATCATGTCCATTTTCATTTCATTTCAACCATTTACATTTTCAAAACTAGCCAAAATTTCATAGTTATTTCTAGAGAGAGAAAAGGGAAGAGAGAAACATCATAATTTTTAAAACCATTCAAACAAGAAATTGATCAGTTAATACTTTATAAAGTACCAAAGAGATCTACAAGGTTACATGAGTAGTTAGGATTCAAACAAGACCCTTACAAGGTTTGTCTAACTAAAGTTAAAAATTTGTAAAAATTTGGCTAAAACAACGAAAGAGCTTACAAACTAGGTCCCAAAAATAGTTGTTTCATGATGAAAAAAATTAATTTTGTTGGTTCCTACTTACTATCCATTATACATATAATTCATCACATTCAATGGAAGTTGATTACAAAAATAGGGCACAAGTTACAAACACAACTTAGGGGTTGGTTGTAATTGCGTCAAGAACTCTTATCACATAATGACTAGTGGGATTGAAACCCACATGTAAAACTAGCTACCTAGAGCATTTTAGTTGAACTAAGGGTTGTATAAAAGTCTCTTGTAATTCTAGAGGTATGTGGTGGTGGATTTAATTTTTTCTTGATCTAAGTAGCATCCGTAAAGCTGGAACTAGTTGTGTTTTAGCAAAATGAGCACGTCACGAAAAGTGGTGATATGCTAGACGAGATTCAAAAATTGACTCAAAAGGTATTAAATGAGTTCAAAAAAATTAGTTAAGGTTATCCATGGTGTCCTATATTACCATGGATCATGCTAGAAGTTTTGGATTTGTGATACATTTGGGTGTCGTGCTCCATGCACGTGACTTTCGAGGTCATATTTTTATGTTTTTGTAGTTTTAGTTAAGGTAAGGTTTTATCATTTGTTTTAATTAAATTCTTTAATATTGAACATTTAAATTATGAAAGAAATAAATCATGAAATTGAAATTTATTTAAGAACGAAAGGGAAAACCATACCTATTTTGTGTAAAACTCATGATTTCCACATTCGATGAGAGTGCATCACCTTCAAGTTTTCTGACAAATAGTTTGAGGGATTTCTCATGCGTCTTCCTTTTCTTTACAAGTATTGTAAGACATTTTCAACCACATTGTAAGATGAAAATCCTTTTTAAAAGGAATTTAGTCATACATTTTCCATGCCTCGTGTATGTTTCCACATTTCGCTAATCTATCATCATGGTATTTGTAACTTTAACATATGAAATATCTCTATTTCCATGGTCCTTTGATGATCCAAAGCTCTCATTTTTGGCTCAAGCATGGATGACATCGAAAAATTTCTAGAAGCGGCTTATGGGGACAGTGAATTTCTTTTGTTTGAAATTTTCTAAAGTCTTTTCACACAAATCCATGTTGTGCATATCCAACAATCAACACATTCCACGATACTACATTTGTGTGAGGAATTCGACAAATAATTGGCATGCCTTGTAAGGCCACATTCCTTCAAGGAAAATTTTCAAAATTTTCATGTGCTTTGTATATGCCTCTACATTTTTGTACCCACATACACATGAGATCTTTAAAGATTCGAGAGAAATTGCCTTAGGAGCTAAACACATTAGGATGTTTTATTTTTAGTTATTTATTTTCAAACATTTTTATCCCGAATTTGAAAGAGGTGGTCATGCCTTTGAAGAATTTACACCCCCATCCACATAATCTGCATTACCAACAAATATATCAGAAAGGAAAAAATATAGATTACATGGTCATGGTGTGTTCCCTACGCCTCGACAAAATCTATCCTCCAACTTGTTTTGAAGTACATTTTTTCTGTTCCACAACTCCATTTTATCACGGGCATGGGGTACGTGTGGAGTTTAGATTTATAACTTAAAAGGTCATACATTTCCCTAACTCCGATAAGATAAAGAATAGTAGTACTCAATTTGAACACAAATGAATGGAAATTCATTAAAGATAATGATGATTTGTAAGTACAAATGTCACCACCGGGAAAATTAAAAACATACTAATTTCAGAGATTTGTAATACCATGACATTACCCATAATTACATCTACATAAAAAATCATATGTAATTCAAAGCAACATCTTATATTAAGCATATTTACAGGATCATTTGCACTACAAGTTTTGTTTTATTATTTGAAGATCCCTTGCCCATTATGCTATGGAAAAATACCAAACTTTGATTCTAAGGATCTTGATTTACACAAGATGAAAATATGTTGAAAAAAGTGGTTTGGGTGGATTGGGTGCCTCACATTTTAACATTCACTCTTATCAAGCACGATAGTTGTAACATCCAGAAAAATAATTCCCCATACGCATTGATGGCTACCCATGTTTTCTACAAACTATTTCATTGGTGTGGATGGTAGATACATGTGAGGGAAGGAGTCATTGTAACTAAAATCAAACAATGCTAATCCCATCTAAACCAATATCAATCTCACAAAAAATTGAAATAAGCCTAGCTAGAAGGCAAAGCTAGCAAAGGTTAAGAAGTTAGGATTTTCATATGTCAAATGCTTAGACAGTGTCCTTGCCCTTTGATAAGTTATTTATTTCATTCATTTGGTAAAATATTACACAAGAAGTAAGAAACCACACATGGCTCATTACTTAGACCATACTCCATGCCACTCCACCAAACAATCCACCATTAACCACTCTCAACAACATTCCACCTACCTCTCTCACACTTCTTCCATCTTATCGATTTATTTACCTCATAATTTTAACTTTAAAAATTCAATTTATATTTTATTTTTATTAAGGGTAAATTTTTTTTTGACATGGGACCCTACCACAAATTACAGAGAGGCTCAAAACGCAAAAGAGACATAAAGACAAAACTATAAGAGAAGGCCTAGAAGCAAGAAAAAGAAATAAAGCACAAGGGTAGAGGGAAAACTACCAACAAGAATCCCAAAGACAACTAGGTAGTAGTGGTATAACAGCTGAAAACCATGAGAAACCTAAAACCAAAACCAAAAGACCGGTTTAGGTATGGTCAAGACCAGAGGAAAGCAGATAAAACCTGAACTAGATCAACCAGGAACTTCTATGATTTTCCGCCATGACCTTGGGTCATGGCGGGATGGATAGTATGGGGCATTTTCTTTTTGACCTTTGTCCATCCATCCTCACCATCAAATGAAGTAATTATGCCAACCTTACTGAAGGACTCTATAAATATCGAGACGCATTATTGTTCTTTGTAAGGGGACTCACTTCTTTGATTTTACTATTGTTAACAATGTACTCTACTTGAACCACCTCTTTATTCATCGTACTTATTTTCTAATCCAGTTCGTTGAGCAGGGGAATCCACCATTTGTGCTTCAAAGTTTCTTACAACAGTCTCATTTGAATCACCCCCTTCTTCATGCATCTTGAGGAGGAAGGGCCCATGTTTCTTTGGCTAGAATGAGATATCTTTTCATTGGTGCAAATCATGGCCATTTCAACAGATGTCCCATTATTTTTCCGACGACTGTGGGATCTTTTTAAAATATACATTTGCATCCATATTAAACGTGCCTTACTCATTTGAAATTGAAACAAGTGCGCTCTCCCCACCATTAATGCTTTTAGTAGTTATTGTTTTCTTACCCAAATCCACGTCACCCTTTCTAGATGAAGTAAAAAAAAATTCATATTCGACACTGTTGGGTGGTTGATGTGGCACTCCTTGTCCATGTTACCAAGGATTCTTGGCTTTAGATCATGTCTTCCATAGTCC
Organism: Taxus wallichiana var. yunnanensis; assembly: GCA_018340775.1. Lineage (NCBI taxonomy): Eukaryota > Viridiplantae > Streptophyta > Pinopsida > Cupressales > Taxaceae > Taxus > Taxus wallichiana. The sequence continues at coordinate 761,242,219 of CM031240.1, forward strand.
TTCAATTTCTCTTCCAACGTGTTACTCAAGTCAATCACCAAATCGAGACTAGGGCTTTGAGGCATTATATTAGTCCAGTATTGGTAAGTAGTCGGTCTAACATTTTTTTTGCCTTTACAACTGATTCCCGTGCCCCACTATCACGCACTTGTTACAAAAATTTGGTGAATAATCGTATAATATTTTTGTTTCTAGATCCCATCTCTGCTCTCCAAGTTGATGAACTCGGGAGGGGAAGAACCATATGGGATGTTGATGCACATCCTTGCTGCAATAAATTTGGTCCTAGATAATGTTGTTGGGTCTATAGCAATCAAGTCCCCCATTGCTTTAGAAATTCCTGCTAATACATCTACCACCCGAACTCTAGGGGAAGTCCGAGAGCCTTATCTAGATATGAAAAGTAGTCGAGATGTGAGTTTTGGATCCTAGTTTTCACCTCATCAAAGAGAGATTGGTTCTTCCATAAAACCATGGTCCACCTTTGTGAAAAACATGTATAATATCTTCTTCAAGTGTGAAGATGAATAGTAATCTTCTATCTAATAAAGCGATGGTGTTGACCTATCCTAAAATCTTCCACTTTTTTATCCTGCTCCTAAATTGATCAATATTCAGGCCTGTATGCTAGCAAAATCTCCCATCAATGCAAAGTTTAATCTTCCTTGTTCTCTTTATACCATTGAATCTCGTACTCTCACCATGGCGTGTTTTGTTTCCACTCGGGGTTAGCTTTTGCAAGATCTCCTTCTGCTTTGGCTTTTTAAAAGCTTTGAAACTCATGAGTTTTTCTTTTTCCCTGTTGTCCATGGGATGACCGCCTCTCTCCCTATGTCTATGATTGGTTCTAGTTTCTCCGCATAAAGATCCTCCATTCATCAACTAACTTCTTGATTATAGTTACAAGTTCTTATTATTTACAATTAATTTTATTTGATTAATTAAGTATTATTATTATTTTCATTATTATTTTTATTATTTTATAAAATCACCTTTAATATTACTCATTTACAAAGTCCCTACAATGCGGGAACTACATTTTATTTTGATTCAAGTGCTTAAACATAGTTTTTTTCACATGCCTCATAAAGAGGGCACTAATTTTGGCATATTCTACTCTTACAATAGACACATGAAGAATTTTCAGGTAACATATAGGTACACACAAGTACATATACTCAAAATCTAGTTAAACACAAAAATAAAGACAAAAATGCATGTGTGTAAAGACGTACCAATTGGTCAAGAACATATAGTATGGTAATGGTATAGTCCTAACCCTCCAACAAATTTCTATCCTAGGGTAGTTACATCAACTTTCTCCGTAGATTGATTTAAGCTATAGTTATAGGTTTTGGTATAGTTTCATATCCATTTCACTTAGTTCGGGATAGTAGAGGGGGCATGAACTAATTCACTCCTCCTTAACAAGAAATTTAGTTTCTACTATAATTTCAGGAATCCTATGGCATATGTCTCGCTCCTCCATTAGTATTTCATAAATTACAATTTCTACTTAGTTTTGTGGCACATGTGAAAGGAATAGGGATATTCATTCTCTTTCCTAATATTTTTCCTTATTTATAGAACTTATCCTAAATCCATCTATAGTGGTGTGTTGTGTGGGTTTATTAAAGGTATTAAATTGACTATGTTCTTCAAAGGAAGAATTTCCTTTCCCATTACACTCAAAGGGGAATATATCGATTTATTGAATAGATTTGATAACATGTCTTCTTCTTTAGTGGTTTATTTTTGCACTTCATTTCTCTTTTTCTCTCATTTGCATTTCATGTTGTGATGCACTCTAGTTTTTCCTATGCACAATTATAGAATGGAATCCCTAAATCCTTTGCCAAAGTTTACAAAGTTCAGCCATGTAAATATTCAATCACAAATAAAGCATGAGAGTCTCTCCCTCCACAATATAATAAGTGTATTCCTTCCTTATTTACATATTTTTCGTTGCATTATTATGTAAATACAAATATTTCATGTTACACTTTACTTTTGAGTTAAAGTTAATTATTTATCATGGAAGTTGACTACACTCTTTGTTTTAGGCTTCATCATGGAGCATGTCAACACCAAGCACAACAAAATTCTAAATAATAAAATTTAAGAAAATAAAAGGTGTATCTACACACTCAAGCATCTTTTCCTTTAATCATATCACTTCATTTCATACTTAAAGGAAGGAATGTGGAAACTCAAATCTAGAAATTCACTCTATAACACTATTAGTTCAGACAATGCACTATTGCTAAGATAAATAAAACCTTTCCATTTCCACTTAGAACATTCCTAGGTCTAATGTTTATGTCGTTCATCCGTACAAACTGAAATGTCATCAAATTATGATAACACAATGCATAACATCAATAGAAAAACATGAAGTAACAAGTCCTAAATTTCAGAATACATGTTTTCCTTCAATTTTCAAGGCCGTACATATTGGTGGGGATAATATATCCATTCGTATATGACTTTTATGGTCATGGAACAACATGTCCTCAAAATTTTCTTTTAGTTTTATATTATTTTTGGGTCATATAATTGTTAGGTTGTGGAGCTTGTTTTCATGTGAGAAAGTGTTGAAGATTGTACACTTTCCACAATTATCTTTTCTGGGTTTGGGGTGCGACCCTTGAATATTTTTGGCCTTAAAATGTGCCCGATATACCGGGAAACGTGATTTTCTCATATGGGCGATATTTTTGACCCATAGGTTTATGGGATGGTTTTGGCCCATGGTTTTGATACCCATAGTTTTGTAAAACTACTTAAGAAGTTGTCTACTTATGTGGTTTTTGTATATAATAGGGTTAATGTAACATTGTAGATGTGATTTGAATTTGGGTGTGAATTTTGTAGAGTTTTTGAGCATAGCTCCAAATAGATCTACATATTGTATTGAGAGAGTGGTGACTTGTAATAAAATTTGAGCAAGTGATTCTTGGTGGACGTGGCCCAAATTGGGTGAACCACGTTAAATACTATCTCTTTGTCTTGTGCTATTTTATTACGCACTTTTATTTGAGATCTGTAATATTTTCTACATATTAGTTTCTACTATTGCACTGCATGAGGCATTATTCTGCATATTTTATCCCTTATTTCCTAACAATAATCTCTCTAGGGTGACATTTGTTATATAAATCATCTATGTAACCTTACATAAGAAAGTAAACACTACCTCATTTGCTAACTCGGAAATCCTATGACAGAACATTGATACGATCACCTCCAACACTTACAAACAAGTACCTAAGGCTCCTTAAATATTGCAATAACAAACTTATATTCATTAAGAAAGTAATTTTTATAGGTATAAAGCTTCTTACCAGGTCAAGACATTAGTCTCTCTCATCTACAAGCACTCAAACATCCCTTCCTAAGTATTTTAGAAAGATCCAACTCAACTCAAGAATTATCAAATATGGTTGTCAAATCTAGTTATATTCATTTAGATATCACATGTTAGGTGGAGAATAATGTGGAGGGTCTTTGGAGTGGTGCCAATTTCAATAGTACATGATAGTTCCCACAACCCAAAAAAATGTTTGTTTATAGGAATTCCCATCCATGGCTAGGGTTTGAGATCATGATCAAAATATTCAAAGAGCTTCATGGTATGATTAAAAACTAGGGTTTTGACAATGATACAAATTTCCAAGTAGGATACCATATCAAGAAGTTGTAGAGCCTAAATCCAAATAGGTCCAAAATAGTATAGAATGGTGACACCACTATATGATCTAGTCCTAACTTAGTTTTAAAATTTTGTACCAGATTAGTTTCCAGTCACAATATCTAGAATGAAGCATCAATAATTTTAGATCTTCCTATTTCAGCAATGAATCCTCCCAGAAATTCCCATAATCATTTGTAATAAGATAAGTGCACTCAATTCTTTGTGTTTTTAAGTTTTTAGCTTATTTATCCTATCAATTAATAGTATTGAAGTGTTATTCTAATATTGGTAATTAATGTTAGAAGTTAATTAATCATAATAATCTATTGTTATTAATCCTTACATCTTTTAGTGTAGTAGTTCACTAAAATCATTAGGTTTCACATAAATATAATCGGGGTGTAAATAAATAGTATCTAATGAATGACTATATTTTCTTACAAGAAAATATTTTATAATTTCCTTGTTCCAATGGTTTATTATAAGATAAAATAATACATTTTAAAACATTTATTAGGTGGTCAAAACATCATCTTGGTAACTGAATGGATTTGATCCTTACCACCAATCATATGGTAAGTTTATAAACTTTTGATGCAATTCATGGTTGCATGAAAACTATACACATTCATATGAATGACAATAAGAAACAATCATGTTATTAGTTTTTACATATGACTAAATTTTTCAAAAATTGTCATCCACATCCAATGGGTCAATTGTGTGCATTTCACATAATATAACTTAGGACATCCACCATAACAATAGAATTAAAATTAATTTTTCATGAGAAATCAGGTGTTTTTTGAATCTTAGGATATACACCACAATGTTGTCAAGCTAATACTATAGAACTAGTTGTTGGGATTCAACCAACAACTATCTGGGATGATCTTTACATACATAAAAATTCATTAAAAATATGGTCAAATAATTGTGGTATGTAAGGGTCATTTGGACAAATGTGATTCCATATTACTATCGAGTACTTGTTAATAATAAATATGGTTCACAATAGTTATGCATGAATTTTAAGGATTTAAATAAAAATATAGTCAAGGAAAATTCCCCATTCATGTGATTGATGAAGCGATTGGATAAACCGTAGTGGTTTCTCTTCATCTCCAAGTTATATCTTAGATCTATCTACCCAAACAATCAATTTTCCTGCCTACGAAATCAGATTTTATTCACAAATACACCTTAAAATTTTTTAATCCTAATGAACCCAGGACTATTTTCCTTTATTTCATACATTAATCATTGTTTTATTTGATGATATATTGATATAGAAAATAGATGGATGAAGAATATCATGTTCACTTGAACCACACCCTACAATTCCTAAATGAAAATTAGTTATATTCCAAGAGATTTAATTATTACTATAGAAATAAAGAGGTAGAATACCTTGGCTATATCATCTCACCGAAAGGGGTTAAGGTGGAATATAATAAAATTAGAGGTATGCATTAATTTTACCTAACCTAGATATTTGAAAAGCCTTAGGGGAAAATTTAAGTCTTATATGTTATTATGGAAATTTTATCAAGGAATATAGTAAGAGTGCATCTCCTTTGAACAACATGATAAAAATATATATTCACGTGTTCTTTTCCGGTAGAGTGTTCCTTTTACCCATTCAAGAATGTCATGTCTGCCTCTCTTGTTTTTTTGATAAATTATTTATCTAAAGCATTTATTATTGAAATTTATGCTTAAGGAGATGAATTAGTGTTATTTTAATGACAGAAGGATGACCACTAGCCTTTACTAGAAAGGATTTGGTAGGTTATAATATAGACAAATCTAATTATGAAAACAAAGTTCTAGTCATTCTCTATAAAATATATCACTTGGACACCATATTTGTGCGTTCAAGTTTTTGTATCAATATATCATCATAGCCTAAAATATTTCTTATAAAAATGACTATTATAACTAAAAGATAAATCTTAGTATACTAAAATGATGGGATATGAATATGAAATTCTATAGGGGAAGGAAAAAGAGGATGTAGTCGTAGGTGCATTATCACATACACTTTAAGAACAAGGATGCTTTTGTTTCTTATCCTTATAAATTCCTAGATAGCTACAAGAGGTCAAATAAGAGTGGAAACATGATGCATAAGTTTAATAATCTATTCTATAGATAACAAAGAATCATAAAATCAAGGTTCCGATACTCTTGGGATGGATGTTACTTGTGTTATCGAGGAAAACTAGTTTTTTTACAAAGTCATATTTTTATTGCAAGATTCATATGCATCATATTTTGTAGGGAATTTTAGTTTGTATAGAGTCATGTATAAATGAAATGAACATCTTTTATTATATAATGAAACAAGAGATCAAACTATTTTTGGTGGAGTTAGGAGATATAGTCTTATTTTTAGTGCTCTATAATCTCTACCAATTCCCACTATAGTATGGACTGATGTCTCCATGGACCTAATTAAGGGGTTTCCAAAGTTTGGTGGGGAGTCATTCCCTCTAGGAGGCTGAATATATTTCCAAATTTTTCCATGATTTTGATGAAGGATATTCCCAGATATAGAGAAATGTTGCACAATATTGGCTAAGTGTGGGTGTACGTAATGATGGAGAGTGTAAGGAATAAAGAAAGGTAATGTGGAATAGAATTCTAGAGATTACATGGGAGTGTGTAAAGTATTTTCAAAATGGTTTAAGAAGGAGAGAATATTTTACATGGATTATGTAATAAAATAAAGCATTTAATATTGCATGGAGTAGAGTGAGGTGCACTTGAGTCTAGGGAGAAAGAAGGGAATAAAAATGCATGGAAGAATGGTGTGTAGTGATTTTCTAAAGGAATTTTGGAGTGTCAAGTGATTTGTTAGCCTAGGGAATGTGTAGTATTATTTTGGTGTATGTTAGATGAATAGAGGTATGCAAGATACTTGGAGGAGTGCGATAAAGTGTTGCATGCAATGCTATGTAATATGAAGGATGTACAAGAGGATGAATGAAGTGATTACACAATAATTTATATTATGAGGTGACATGTAGTATATTTTTAAGAGGCCTGATATCCATTTGGTACACATAAATAGTGATGAAAGTGTAGTTCAAGACTTTTATTGTGTGGAAGGAGTATTAAGATACATGATAAAAATATCATGAAATAAAAGTGCACAAATTATTTAGTAGTTGGAAGAACATTTCATAATTAGGTGAGATATTAGGACTGTTTGTAAGTTGATCCCTACTACCACATGTGATGTGGTATAAGAATGAATTTTCTAGATGGTGTGGTAGCTAAGAGAATTAAATGAACTTGTTTGAATTTGAATCTAAGCATATAGTAGGGGAAACTTCTAAAAGGAACTATCCCACCCAAAAATGATTTCAAATGGAGATAAATGGAAATGTACAACTATAAAAGGAGGTTGAGTTCACCATTTTGGGGTTTTGAGGCTAGATGCCATGTTATTGGCTAACTAGCATGGGGTTGCTAAGGAGAAATGAGAAGATACTTACAAATTAGAATCAGTCAAAGAAGTTATAAATAATATAGGTTAGTTGTTTAATATGTAAACCATGTTTATTGATATCTAAGAGAGAGTTTATAAGCTCCACGATAGAGCATGCTATTATAGATGTTGTTAAGGCCATTAACATTAATAGAAATATGTAAATTGTTAATTTATTCTACTTGAGAAACTTTCTAGTAGGGTGCTCTCTAGAATTCGCATTAAGAAAACCTATCCAACTAAGCCAAGTGGTATCAAAGCAAAATACAATCCAGAAAATGAGACAAGGCTAGAATGGAAGGTAGATAAGAAAATCCATGTTTTCCACTATCCAAGGAAGTGGGTAGTGAACATAAGAGAATCCCTTATTATAGCAAATAAATGATTTTTTCTTATGCAAGAATAAAAATGTAACCTAGATGAGGTTCAAAAGAAATGAAAGTGATGAGAATGATAGATGGAATCATGAAGGAGATAGAGGGTAAGGAATAGAGTAGAGGATGCTGAAGAAGATAATTGAAGAGGTCTTAGGGATCATGATGTTCAAAGTAATGGTGAAAGAGAAGTGATGGTGTGTAAGGAAAATGAGCAAGAGATCCATGAAGTAATTAGTGAGGATTTAGTGGTGTAATAATATGAGGTACACATAGATTGTCAAGGAGACATGTAAGAGGAGAAAAGACTCGGTGAATAGTTAAAACAACTAGAAGGATTGTGTGGAGATTGTGCAAGAAATATATAGAGGAAATAAGGAACAAAAAAGGATTCTCTTGGTGAGAAGAAATCAACACACAATATTTTATGGGTGTTGTTATGTTTGTGAATAATGAGGGAATCAAGCAATTAAATTTCCTAGAGCGTGGTGTGGATATGGCTTATGAAATGGAAGAAATTTTACGTAGAACACAAAAAGGAGGAAAAAGAGGTATGGGAATGTGAAGAGCACCCAAGATAAGGAAAAGTGATGTGGATTACAAACAGAGAGTCTCAGAAGAGAGAAAATATATATTCTAGTCAAGGTGTAAGACTAAGGGAAAATGATACTTGGTCAATAATAGGAGTACTAATAAATTAGGGATGAACGAGATGGTGTAGAATTTTGGATTGAAGTGCATGAGGCATCCCAACCCATATAAATTGACTTGGTTGGTTGAAGATCAAGAAGAAATTTTGAGATAGAAATGCAAGGTAGAGATTAAAATTGAGACATTCACCAATTAAGTGATGTGTAACATATTGTCGATGATTTTTTTGTGTTTCCGAGGAGGCCATATAAGTATATGCAAGATAAATTTTATAGAATGGGAGAGAAAAAATGTTAAAGTACATAAATATGTTAAAACATTCTCCTCCTATCACAATTTGGAGATAACTTTACAAAACACAAAATCCACATGGTGATGAAAAGAGGAGATGAATCACGAGTGAGCGCAAAGGTTTAATAAGACATTGTGCGAGAAGAATGGAGAGAAGGCTATCTCAAGAGTTTCTAAAAGTATGAAGGAGAAGATGGAATCACCCATGTGTGGATGACATAAAAGAGGAAAATTAAAGAAGGGAAATGTAAGAGAGTAAATTTAATCTTGATGTCGGTGTGTAATAATATTTCACCATAGAATAAATAAGGAGCTGAGGAGAAGATATTCATTTCAAAAAATGAGCATACAAAAGAGGAATATATGTTTCAAATAAAGGTAATAGAGAGAGAGGATGAAAGTGTGTAGATTCTATGTTATGTAAAAGGATATTATGAAAGCTGTTGGAGCTCAAAATTACAGATCGCCCCAAGTCATAGAAAACTCGGGATTTTGAGGCAACATGGGATTGTCTCTCAGTTGTGGGACCTATGAACTGAGATAGACCTCCGAGAGAAGGTCGGTTTCATCTACCTATTTCTAATGTTAAACTAAGACTCTAAGGGACCATGGGTAAGAAGGAGATGTATAAGGGAAATCCTAAACTAAGGGAAGGTGATAGCACCAAAAAGAGGGTCGATCACTCTCCACAAGGGAAAAAGAAAGATGAAAAACATGGGTAAGAGGGTGAAATAGACATGCCACATTCAAGAAGAAAACAGACCACACATTCCCACATGCGAACAACACATGAAATGGAGTTTACAAGTAAAAAGAACACACACAACACCAATAAATTCAAATGAAAGGAAGGACGTAACAAAAATGAGAAAATGACATTTAGAAGTTCCACAAAACCTGATTTATTTCTTGAAGGATGCAAAAACATTACATTCATGGAAAAAGGTGAAAATACACTACAAAGGAAAAAATCAAGGTTTGAAACCCATGGGAAGTTGGCCACTATTTTGATATGGTGTCATTACAACAAAGAGAGATACGTTTTGATGCGCAAAGCTCTTAAATTTATAGAAAAATAAGGAGAGAAGAAGAAGAGAAAATAAGAGGGAAATCAGATTTCAATTTCAACCACCAACATTAATTTCTTTGAGAAAGCTAGGTGCCTCTCGGTTATCCATTGCAACATGCCTTCTACCTTGATATCATACTACATTAAATGCCGTTATTGTGCCACCCGAATGCACCTTTTGTGTGTTGGATATTTTTCCACATTTATGTGTATCAATCATTAGTTATGGCCTTTTAGTCTCCCACGGAAAACTTTTTTCTTCAATATGGGGATTTTCCTTTCAATTTTGTGCATCTTGTAACTTTCATAGTTCTTTCTTGCATGATGGATCCTTAAATTATCCTCACGGTTCCTTCTATTTTGACGTGGCATATTCCAACTTTGCTTTTATTTGCTTCTTTTACTTGTGTATTGTGGCTTGCTAAAAACATCTACTGACCTTTTAAATTTTATTTTACCCATGGCTTCTTTGAATTTGTTGATTTCTCTCCTTAGACATGAATTCATAGATCCTATCTTTCACTTCATGAAATTCACTCCTTAGGCAATTTTTTTGGCTTTTCATCCACTGAATTTTGAAATACTTCTTGATTTGCGTTGCTTTACCCGTGGCTTACTTAAACTTTGGCGGTATTTTATCCTTAGCCATGAATTTCACTCCTTCATCCTACAACATGCCTAACTCCTCCACGATCCTCATCCCTTAGCCTATGGCACTTTAAATTGCTCTATTTTTTGCAAGGGGTACAAAAATAGACAACAAAAACTAGGTGAAAAGAGTGTGTAGAGGAATAATTACTAGAAAATGAATAGTAGGAGTGCAAAGAAGAGTACGTGAAAAGAAAAGCTATAATGGAAGGAAAAGAGTGTCTATTGAGTACATGGAATTAGGAAATCCTACATAAGTAGAGGAGTGTGTAGAAATTATTGTGCATAGCAATGAAGGTACATTTCAAAGAAAGTAAAGAGATGAATAAAAGAATTTTCCCCAAATGAAATAAATTAAGATCATTCAATAAGGGAGATAATGGGAGTACGTGTTGAGGAATGTGATCATATGAAGAAAGTGATCCTTGAATATCTCAAAGGATGAAATGAAGATGATCACAAAATAAGAGAAGAGTATAACAATGATGATGAAATAAGAGGAGGATTAGATGTTTTACTAAAGGAAATAAATGAAGAGAAGTAGGTGAAGAAGGATACAATATTTATGCAAAGAGAATGATATAGAAGAAACATATATAGCCAAATATCAAGAGATAAGTGAAAGAGAAATTCATTAAGGAAATTATATGTAGTAAAATGAAGCTTCCTAAGAAATAAATTAGAAGAATATGGCTCATAGCTATGGAAAAAGAATGCATAGAGAAGAAGTAAGAGCACGATCATAAGAGGAGGAACATAGGAGAGTGCGCAAAGGATAAAGTGCACCAAAAGGGTGAAGATGACAAAAATACATGAAGAGAAGAGAAAATGAATCTTGTGGATGAGCAGATAGAGGCTTGTTATTGCACGAGGTTAGGTGGAGATGATAGTACTGAGTTGAGAGGAGATGGAAAAATTATGGCCCATCGGGGCCAAGCTAAAAAGGATGAGTGAGGATATAGCATAGGAATAATGGGAATAAAGGTACGTTGAAAGGTAGACACATAAAGGATGAAAACCCATATGATCAAATGACATGAGAAAAAGGAAAGAAAAGGAATAGAAAACCACCGAGGAGGTGGTCGAGTTGATTTTGTTAAAATGAGAAATACCTTGAGTCGAAGCCTACAAGTATGCAAAAGGCATTGTAGATATTTCATATTAGAAATGTGAAAAAAAGATAGATGATGACGAGAGGATGTGTTGGAAGATCCCAATAGGAAGATGAGGGTGTGAAATCAAAGGACATATATGTGAAAAAGTGCATGAAAAATAGACATGGAGAAGATGGGGTCCTAGAGTTAACATGGGAACAAAAGAAGATAAGCCAAAAGTATTTAGGTAGAGGTTATTGGACAAGGGCAAGTAGGAACTCAAAATAAATAAGAGAAATGTTAAGATGAGTTGGACATACTTTTTTGAGATGAAACTCAAAAGGATTTTTAGGAGAATGTGAGGGGATCATATGGAGGTTTTCAAAAAGTATAAAGAAAGAGAAAATAAATGTAAATGATGGTAAAAGGCTATCTAGATGAAGAAGTTAGGACTATTAAACTCAATGGTCAGGTTTAGATGTAGAACAATCCAAGGTATGGAGAGTTCCTATATATTTATTATCTAAGTTTGGGTGCATGTAAGGATCGAGAGCACAAAGAATGAAGAAAGGAAGCACAATGTAGAATTATTTTGATTACATGGGAGTGAGCTCAAAATTTAGATAATGGACAGATAAGGAGAGTGAAGTGTGTATGGATTACAAAATAAAATATGGTGCGTAATAGTGGATGGAGGTGTGTTGATGCATGGAGTAGAGTGAAGCACACAATATTTTGTAGATAAATAAGAGAATAAGAATTATATGGAATAATGGTGTACAATGATTACATAGAACTCTATCGTCAGTGCAAGGTTTTTGGTGATTGCATAGAAGTATTTTGGCATATCATGGATGACTATAGAGACATGAGACATTTAGATGATTACAATAAGGTTTTAAGTAGTGATATAGACTGTGAAGGATGTTTAGGAAGATGAAAAAAGTGATTATACAATAGTATATATTGTGGGGTGACACATAGTACATCTGAGTATGCCTAAAATACCAATGTCGTGTGAGAGTAACGGTGAAGTTAGAATTCAAGACCATGATTGTGGGTAAGGATGTAAAGGAGGTGTGGAAAAGGATTGTGAGAGAGAAATGTGTGGATGACATGGTAATTGGTAGAACATGTCAGTAGTAAGTGGTTAAAAATGACTCAATGATCAATTGATCCCAGCTAATAGATGTGACATGTCAAAACCATGAAACATCTAGATGACATTATATCTCAGAGCATCAAATGAAATATTTTAAATTTAAATTTAGTGGGAAGAAGAGGAAGTTTATAAAAATAAGTAGCCCACCCAAAGGAGTATTTCAAATAGAGAGAGAAATGGGAATGTGTGGCTATAAAATAAGTTTGATTTCACCATTTTGGGATTGTTGAGGCTAAAGGCCATGTTATTTCGTAAGTAGTGTAGGGGCTCTTTGAGGAGAACTAAGAAGGTTGTTGTGAAGAATAATTATCCAAATAAGTTATAAACTTTTTAAGTTATATCCTCAGAAAGTATACCAAGTTTGTAGTGCTCTAAAAACATTTTGTAAGTTCCATAATAGAGCATGCTATTGTATACATGTTATTAAAGACCTTGATATTAATATCACTTTGTAACTTCTAAGTGAAATATATTATGTAACTCTATAGCGGGGTGTTGGATAAGAACTCCCTTTAGGAAATCGTAACCACTTGCACCATTTTTATCACTAGTACACCCTTCCAATTTTTCCATAATGCAAAAATATATATTGAAGAAATTTATGCATCCATATTATGCCCTCGTCCATTATCTCATATCAAGATTTTGATTTCACTAGAAATGTTTGGCAAGAATATTTAAAGAACTAAGGAATGCAACTCAAAATGAGATCAACATAATATAATCACATTGATGATGAAGTAGAGATTGTTATTAAATTATTGGAGACCTACTTTTGTTATTTTCCTAAAAACAACAAATTTGTTATCTCGAGTGTTGACCTCTTGCTAAATGGTGGTGCAAAATTTCTTACCACTCTACACCCAACATACTCTATGAATCTATGTATGGAAAAATTTCACCATCTCTCATGCCCTACCTTCCATGTCAGTCCAAGGTGTAAGCCATTTATTCATAGATATGCCACCAAGAAATTCTAATTAAAGCTTTGAAGATTGATTTGGTATAGGCTTATAACTAGATGAAGTTATACAAAAATCAACACCACTCAAAGTGAATTTTTGGTTCTAGATATGGTTATAATGTATCTATAATAACGCAACTAGAATTCCTTAAATCTAAAAGGAAGAAAACATTTAGGATCAAGATTCTAGCAACCATACCAAATAGTGCAAGCAATTTGAAATGTAGTGTATAAAATGGACCTATCATTATCTACCAAGATTTATCCTATTTTTATTTATCATGTATATAAAATTTCCTTTGGAAATGAGTTCATGTTCAATCACATTTTCCATTGTTGGATGAAGACATTACATCCTCTTTAAACATGAGGTTGTCTTAACAAATATCATATTTATAGTACACACCATACCATTAGGAGAAATCCAGTCTAATGGAAGAACATATATTTAGAAGATGCAACTTGGGAGTGTTGACATGTAAAATGTCTAAACATTTTACTTGACAATGCTATGGAAATTTTGGTTACTTTTTGGTCAAGTGGGTTAACATTTTCAAATTTTCACTTTTCAAAATCAACTTATGGGAAAGGTCTCGAGAACCTTGGGTTGTGTTAGAAGCATACATTGCAATCAATGGAAATGTATCATTGTTTTCTTCTTAACATTATGTTTTAAGAAGGATTTTTGATCTTTATAATTGTTTTGGGATTGATTTCTCTCCTAGCACATTTTTGAGAAATATGCGCATGGGATCATTTGAGAAGGTCAACTTGGGAAAGGTGTTGGGATCCCTAAGTGGTGTTTGGAACCCATATAATAGTCATTGGAAATGTTATAGGGTGTACTACATAATGGAAAATTCAAGATAAATTTCTGGGAATATAAAATTTGAAACCTTTCCAACACTTAGGATTAAGGGTATTTGTGGAAGAAGGAACCTGCTATGAGGGTTATGGGAAAGTCACGTGGAGTTAGGAGCCTAATAAAATGTAAAATTTAAGCATATTGAGTGCCCTCCATGGTCTATGTGCTAAGTTTGTTTTTACCCATCTCAAGCCCATGTAATAAATCCATTCATTATCATGCTTCCTTAAGTTGAATCAAAACTCAAGAATTGCTCCTTTTCAAATTTTCTAAATGCTTGATTAGTTTTTTCCCAATTCTAGTCAAATTCATAAATTGTATGCCCTAGAAAGGGATTTTTTTGTATCAAACCAAAAATTACGTCCCATGTTCTAATTATATGTTGGCATGCTAATGTCATCAATTTAAGTGAACTTGGCACACTTTAGGAGCTTGTCCAAGCATTATCGAGGTGTAAAAAAGTTTGTAAAGTGAATTTTGAAATCCCTCCAACCAAATCATGCCTTCCTCCTATTGGTTGATGGGAAAATTCCATGCACATTTTTGATTGCTTGTATTGTGTTTATCTCTCACATTTATCGCTTATACACCCGATTCCGGTTTGGTCACAGGATCCATGTTTGTCGGTCTTCTCAAAATTTTCATTAGTTGTTTCAAGACACTAGCACCCTAGTGCTCTTATCCAACAGGTGCTCATGTCCTCTTTTTTCACATTTTCACCATTTTTGGGCGGCCTTTTCAGTTTTCTTACTCCTATCCTGAGGTCCTAGTTGGTAAGTCGTGTCACTATTGTCAAAATTCAAGTAAGAGATCCCTATATAAACACAACATACATACCATTATAATGGTGGGTAATTTTATCAAGGAATATCTATGTACATACTATCAAAGGGACTAGATTTTGGGTTTATTACTCTACATACACTACATAGAAAGGGGAAGTTTCTAAATTCCATCCCAAGATTTACATTCTATATAGTTATAGCCTACTATCTTGGTGTCATTAGCATGAGGGAAACCTAGGAGCACTATTGCACACACAAGCACATAGATCTATATGGATTATGAGTTGGAGTGCAACATTCATTCGTAAGTTCACTTTGTTGAGTGACATTTAGGGTCAGTACGATTCCCAATTTGCATCTTTCTCTCTTAGGATTTGATGTAGATTAGGCTTTATTGGATATTATCTATTTTGAAAGTTACCAATGACCTACACATGATCAACATTGAAGGATAGATAAACCCTAGTGGCACTAGAAAAATTATGTTCTTACCCTCTGTGTAGTTAGAGGTACCTACAAAAGGTATTGGGTGCCTGTGTTCCCTCGTCACGGCCAGGTGCCCTTGCCCAAGCTATTCTACAAGTTCTAGAATTTATATCAATTATTTCAAGCATTCTTTCCATCCTGTTCATTAGTTCTTTCTAGTTTGGGTATACTTGAGATAAACAAAAAATTAGATAAGTGCCCTATCTCTTTCATTTGCTTACATAGTTACATTTTTTAGATGCTTAGCATTTTATCTTCTTAGTGACCTATCTCCTCATCACCCTCTTCATATTTGGTAGGTTAAATTTCTCACCTCGCTACCCGATGATGCACTCATGTTTTTACTTTTCTTACATTCTTTGTTGAGGGATCTGTTAAAAGAACCTCGCTCCATGTTTCATTGATCTATTTATATTGCATACACTATCGAACCATTTTCTGATGACACACTCTTGTTCTATGGTTCATTATTTATTGTTGAATGGTCTTATATAAGTGAACCTCATCTTCATACATATATGTTGGGGGCATCACTCTTTTTCCCCCTTCTTCATCATGTTTACAAGAAATTACATACATTTTTATGATTATTTCAATCACATTATTACTTCTATATGTATCTATTATCACTTATCACATCTTCACTCATACATACTATCCAATTTTCACACATTACCTATCTATTTATGTCCTAATCAACATCATCATCCATTTTTCAATATCATCATTTACACAATACAAATCAAACAACTACATATGAACAATAACCATCACATCACATATCAAATAACATCAACACACAATAATGTTAATCATCCAACTATATATATATCTTTAAAAGTCAAAGTTACAGAAAGAAAATTGTTGGGGCGAGCCCCCTCACATTGCTACATTAGTCTATGTCATACATCATCATCATTGTCACTATATAAAACTATAAGACCTCCAGAACTAGATGCTTCACTACTCAATCTACATCATTGGTCACGGCCCCAATATCTCTCCACCTATCTATGTAATAATAATAACTCAAACTACTACTCTAAGAATCAATTCTACAATTCTACATAGCTGTAAACACATCCTATACTAAGGATCCTCCACCTACAACCTCCATATCCCCCTAAGTTTCCATCCATTGCACATCATGCTCACTCAACAATATGGTACATGCACCCTCTAAAATCACCAATGACTCAAAAAAAAAGAGCATGCCCATGTACAATAGTGTTTACTCACTCAAACATCCCACTTCCCATGAGCACATCTAGAGGTACATTATACATAAATGTGTAGATTGATGAATCAATGATCAAAAAAAGACGCATCACACGAAACCATATAGCAATGTACTAGTTATTACACATGATGACCACAATAAATCCACTAATTGACAATCAACAGGCAACAAAAAAATACTCACACTTTGTTATCTCCTCTACTATACCATCACCATCAAAGGAAGGTTCCTTCCCATCCGTAACTCCAATGGGAGGTACTCCCACCGTATACGCAACAGCAAAAAACAATAGCACCCATCAGTGTGCTTCTTACCATACACTATAGGCCTCAATACAACTTGCATCGTCCACCTGTATCAACTCTATGGCCATATCCATCTCATCTACACCTTGGGGCACTAGCTGTGATCCTGTTCTCGCTCCCGACCTTCTCGGTGGTCTTATCAGTTTCACCCATACATATGGCTCGTGAGCTCATCACGATCCATACCAAACTGTCATGATATATGCTCTACCTGAAATATATATCAGTCACTCTAGGAAATCGATCCTCTTGCTACATTCTACGCCAAATACATCATAGCTCTACTCTGTCCTCTATCCACCGTCCATATGATTGATATGGCCTCCATATAATGGCCATTGACCCCATACGATCAAGAAGATATATAAATGTAACGATGCAAGTCTCCTACTATGTGTACCTTTCCACATCGTTGTAAATATCTCAAGCCTTGCCCAATCAGCCATGGCCCACTGAGTGGCCTCAATATCACAATGTGCTCATAGGCCCATACATGTAATAATTTGGTTGTTCCAATTCCCCCAAAAATTCCTCATGTGTAAACATATATAGGTCCTATCCAAATGCACCAATACACATTATTCCCATGAAAATATAGTCCCATCCTCCTCTATACGTTGACAAATATCATGCATCTTATACAAGATGTCCACACCACCACCCTCCACTACTATTGATGAAGTAATAAATATTGTAATGAAATTTCACAATCGTGGAACACTTGATCTCAATATGACATCCAAGCTACTATGGGTCTATGTATGTACCCATGTCACCGTAAAGTATCATATAACAACTCTCATCCGCCACTATGCATCCTTAACATATATCACATGTACTCTCTCACCCATAACAGGTAGTCACAATATGTGATATACATCCTCAAGGGTTCAGTCATCTCCTTAGTAGGTAACCAAAAATTACAAGTCTCCTTGCATAATTAAGTTATCATTGACATATTATGGGGTACTTCCCAATCTCATTAGTAGGTTGGCACGGGTTGGTATACCACTCATCATGGATAACCTAAAGTCAACAACATACTCAAGTGTCGACCTCCATGGAACTCCCTCAAATGAATAGCCCTTTGTATAACACAAACCATCGAAAAAATAACGACATTCAAACCTCATATACATGTAAATACAATACTCATACTACCCAAAGTCATCAAATTTACCGGATAGGACTTCTGAAGAGCCGGGGACAAGAAGTCCTCCTCAGGTTCCCTCATGATTTGTTGGTTAAACTTGGATATTACGAAAGTGTTTTCTATGAAGATCATCAATTACAAAAGGATTTGAGGAAAAGAGTACGGAAAGAGAGAGAAAGGCAACATGCGAGAATTATAGATATCGAGTAATTCTTTATGTATGCGAAAGTCATGAGTGAATTGAAACAAGATCATTTGTATCGGATAAATAAGATGGAATTCAAAGACACAAAGTTACTGTAAATAACATCTGCTTAGAACACAAAGTTTCTTAACATAACTGCAGATTCATTAATCAAGGACACAAAGTTCCTTCTTGGTTATACAAGATCACCAGGCTTGCAAAGTTGAAGAGTATGCAATCGGTGAGACTAACAAACTTGAGACAAATGATCTTCACAAAGAAAATAAATGAAAGCTTAGGAATAACAGAGATCAGATAGACAAAGAATGGAAAGTCCTTCTGTATTGATTTCTTTATAATCTATTTACACTTTTCGGAAAATAAGCCAAGTTCTTCCTCCTTCAAAATGGCGTGGAAAGGCCATTATATAGCTTACAAGTCAGTTACTCTTTGTAACTACTTCTTTTAACTAAAGATTAGTTAAGGATTGCAATCGCATGATACCTCGACTTATTACTGATGAATCCGAGAAAAGAATTAGAAAAGAAGAGAAGAATAAGGAGAAGAAGCAGGTGGTTATGGTCGAGAGGGACCCCTTGACTTCAAAATCCTTTGCTGAATTTCTTTAACGCCTCGGCTATGTCTACGCCACGAGGGGTGCGTGTTGGTCGTAGGCGAGTCCAAAATCCAAGACACTTCTCCATCTCTTTATCAAACTCGACATGAGTATGATAATCTTTGTTTGCTTCTTCAATGGCAGATTGAAGAGAGCAAATCTCCTTCATTTTCTCCTTGGAGATGGAACTTTCCTTGAATAAGTTATCTTTGACAAAAGCTCTGAATTGAGCTTTGATTTCTTGCAAGGAAAGGAGTACACCAGAAGTTTCATCTTGAAGATGGTAGTGTATATCTTTGAAAGCGAGAGACCGGTGTCTTGAAAGCTTCACCCATACTTGCCATTGTTCTTGATTCTCCCAAAGCCTCCTCAAGACTTTGATCTTCCACTCCCACCTTTGTAAACCCGGGATTTTGATAGATTATCCTTTGCATCATCAAAAACCTTATTTTGCCGATAAGATATTCTCATCATCTGTCCCATAAGGCGGAGGTCTCTTATCTGACTACTCGAGTTTGAGCTCTTTATCCATGATCCCGATAGTAGAGGACAGCTTCTGTTGCAAATTATTCACTTTTCCATGGAGTTTGAAAGCTTCATCGATGAAGTTCAACCCTGCAACAAGCATATCATCCACCATGGCTTCCATAGCTCTGCCATAGATGGAATACTTGTGCATGTCTTTGATACTCTGTACTTCATCTTGGCTCAAAATTACAGGTGGTGGAAGAGTGGTCAATGGAGTAGGGTCTAAAACTTTGTCCTTAGACAAAAGAGACTTGATGAAACCTGTGAGAATTTGGGCCTGTTCTTCTAATTGTTCAATAGTTTGCTGCCCTTTCTCTACCCTCCCAATGACTCTTGTGACTGTTTCTGGAGGTTATGGATCTCACCTTCAGGAGTAGACTCTCCCATTGGAATTCTTGAAAGCTCCAAGTCAGATGCCAGCAAGTCTTGCTCTGATTTGTCCACTGTAGGCTTAGCAATCTCCAAGAATTGCTGACCTTGAGCATCAGACACTATTCTAGAGGTAGTTCTGGCTTTCTTGGCACGAGAAGGAGTGGTGCCCAACAAGGCTGCGACAGCATCAAAATTTGACCCTGAACTCCGAGAGGAAAATTTTCTCTTCCTATTGTCAACCAAAGGTTGCACCCACACAAAAGAGGAAGAGGAATCAGCAGGAGGGGCAAGAGGGCCGAGAGACAGAGAGCTCATGACACTCAAGGTCTGTGCAGCTGTTGACTCGAGTTGAGAGGTGAGTGGGGCACTTGGGGCAATTGCGGCAGAAGAGTCAACATCACCTGAAAGCTCAGTGCTCTGGATTTCTTTATCTTTATCAGCTGGGTCTTCAGGAGCATTTGCAGGGGTTGGCATTTCACTTTCTTCACTTTCACTGAGAACAATGATGTTCTCTGGTCCCATAGGCACTCTACTGCTTTCTTTGAGGGTCATTTTCCACAGGCTCCTTCTTAACCTCCTTGAGTTTCTTCTGGTACACTTGAGTGGATGAAGAAGGAGTGGAAGCTGCAGGTCCTTGAGTTGATGAGGTAGGAGGGGTCTTCACTGGTGTTTCCGACCTTGGAATAGATGCTTCTCTTCTTGGTGTTGAAGCATCCTTAGAAGAGGATTCTCTGAATGCCTCTTGAATTCTCGAACTATCTGTCAAACCGGACCTTAGTCGACTAAGGCTGGAGCAAGGATCTCAGCCAGATCATCCCTCTCTTTCCTGTTCCAATCCAGGTCCTCCAAAGGAGTGTGCTTAACCACATTTTCATACTCATACGAGTATAGATCAGAGTTGTCATCCTGGAGACCTTCAGGAACTTGATACAGACCGAGTTCTTGGATCAGTGGCAGAGAGAACCTGCCATAATGTCTTCTCCTGGCCTCAAAATCATCTGCTTTTGATCGGCCCGGTAGTCTTACATATCGCCCTATGATGGTAGATTATCTTGATGTTCTATTCGATGAACTTCTTCAAGTCGAAGCAGGTCCTTGGCTTGAAGAAATGAACGGTGATAGGGACCAGGGTTCTCTCTATGTTCTGAGCATCCAGGGCTGTTTTGCAAGTGTAGTTTCCCAGAGAGATGGGAAAGTGCAAGCCAGAAATCTTCTTATCTCTGCAAGTTCTGTGCAACTTGTCTAGTTGACTGCATATTTCTATCAAGGCCATTTTATCATTGCAGAACATGGGCAGTCTCAGAGGGGTGCCCTCATAGCCGGCGAGCCTGATATAAGAGAATTTCCTGAACTGGATGAAGTAAGCACCGTAGTGCGATATTAGAGTCATAGCTTCATCTGAAAATCTCCTGGCAGTGTCACCTTCGAGCAATCTGACCACGTACATGGTAAAAGCGTCATTGACCCTTCTGAAATTACGATTGCTGGTCTCCAAGGTGAACTGCGGGCAGTAGGCATATACTGGATCGTCTTTGTGTGCATCTATATAAGAAAAACCGAACCACTGCCTTGATCTTTGCTAGAGTATACATCGAGTGAAGTCATATAGAATTTCTTCGTTTGCTGTACATTGGACAGCTGCTCTGCCAAATTCATGCTAATGATCTCGCCCAGTTGATATTTGTGTTCCCTCGCACACCATGCTGATGAGCGGGCACATCCAGAAGTGGAATTCGTTGGTAGAGGGCAAACCCATAACCCGAGCCAGCAGAATTATAAAGTCAGACAATTCTTCATTAAAATCTACCCGGAAAAGGGTTTTGGACAGGCGAGAGGCTCCCTTCCTAGGGTTTTTAAGCCATGACTTCGCCACTCGTGCCTTGTATTTGTCGTTGTCTTGATTAAGCGGGCACATGCTTGATCCGGGAAAACGACTATGGCATTATCCATCTCTGGAATCCTCAGAGCAGTGCTAATGGCGGCAGCATCCGGTTTGGCGATGAGTTCCCCGTGTATATTGGTTAATTCACTTGAAGCAGGGTCAAAGTGAGCTCCGCATGAAAGCACGGTATCGGCGCGCTTTGTCTATGAGATTGGGAAACCTCCGGTGAAAGCCAAACCGCTATCATGAATCATTTGTGCCATTGGTGTAGGGTTTGCGTCTCGCCATCCTTGCCCAAAAATCACCGAAAGTCGAGATGCGAGCTTCGTTATCCCCAATATTGTGAGCAGCGGACTCAAGTGGTGAAATTTGTTCTGTCCACTGAAACTTGATCTTCATATTGATAGTAGCTAGGAGGAGAGCCCATAAACCTAAGACTCGGAAAGGAATTACAGAGGGAGGGGATACACGCGCAGGTTTTCAAATTGCAAGGGTTCGAGCAAAAGATAGCATGGAAGTAGTGCGAAAAATGCAAAGGGAAATGCTCGTTATATAGCCGTTTAGGAGAGAGAAAGGTCATAAATGCGCATTTAATACATACCCACCAATTTGAATAAGCATGATATTCGGGTAGAGCGGGAAAAATAAGCACGAATGACACTTGGTTCACTTGGGACATGTGAGACGCGAATGCGTGAAACACGCGGCTCGGCCGATTCGGGCGAAGCAGGGAGAAGACGCACAAATGCATTTTGGGACATTTGGGACGAAAATGCGCGAAGGACGCGGTTCGGGTGTTTCGGCCGAAAATGGAACAAAAGGCCCGTTTGAACTTTGGGACATTCGGGACGAAAAGTTCCGAAGGGCGCGGTTCGGGCGAATCGGCCGAAAATGGAACAACTTGCATAATTTGATTTGGGACATTTGGAACACGAAAGTGTGAAGTACGTGGTTCGGGTGTTTCGGCCGAAAATGGAACAACTTGCATAATTTGATTTGGGACATTTGGGACACGAAAGTGTGAAGTACGCGGTTCGGGTGTTTCGGCCGAAAATGGAACAGCTCGCACAATAAGTTTGGGACACTTGGGACGAAAAGTTCCGACGGGCCCGAAATCGGGACAACTTCGGGGAAATCGGCCGATCGGGGAACAGAACGCACTTTTGAACTTGGGACAGTTGGGACAAAAAGTTCCGACAGGCCCGAAAATCACTCAAAATGACCCAAAAACGCAGATTTTCTCAATTTCACGACTTAGGTACTTTAGAGAAAACACTTAAACTCAAAATTTTAAAATTTTTTACTTCATCAGAGCAGGGAATTTTGAGTGGACAACAGCTGGCTCCTTCTGGGGATGACTTGGCATAAATTCAAGGAATGAGACAAGGCAAGAACTTAGACAAACTCGGGAAGCAGACCAGTACCTTATCCATTGGGCCACGGAGTCAAAAAGTAGACCAATACAGAGGACAACACACCAAAACAGAAAAGGAAAGAAAAACAAAAACACTGTACAGAATATACAAAGGACTCCCTAATCACCTATGACTTGAACAACTTGAGATACTGCCCACTATAAGGAAGTGGGAGAGAAGAACCATCCATGTAATCAAGATAAAAGGAATTCTCACCAGCAAAGTGTCTGATCTTGAAAGGTCCGAGCCACAGGGAATCAAACTTTCCATGGCTGCCACGAGGTTCATGCCTTTTATCCCATAACGACCTGAGTGTCTCAACTTGGAAATCTCGAACCTAGCTTTCTTGTCAAGCAGGACCTTTACCTTACTGGTGGTGACAGATATCCTATCATGACCTCAATCTGTCCTCATTCGGTTTGTGAAGGTACATAATTCTCTTATCAGAGCATCTTGAAACTAGTATCCTCGATGGCCTTCATTAGATACAAGGTGTGGAGTTCCACTTTATTCTTGGCGATTGAGCTTCTACTCCATATACCACTTGAAAAGGAGACATTCCAATAGCTCTCTTTGGTGTAATCTGTACGCCCAAAGAGCATCATAGAGCTTCTTGTGCCAGTTTCGTTGAGACTCATTGACTAACTTCCTTATAATAGTCACCAGATTTTTGTTAGTGGATTCTGCTTGCCCATTTCCCTGAGGGTAGTAATCTGAAGAATGAGCCAGGGAGATGCCATATCCATAGCAGAAGTCCATTATCTCAGCTGAAGAGAAATTTGAAGCATTATCTGTTACAATCTTATTAGGTATACCATACCTTACCAAGATGTTCTCTTTGATGAAGCTGCATACCACTTCAGAAGTAGTGCTCTTAACTGGAATAGCTTCCACCCATTTGGTGAAGTAGTCCGTGGCAGTTAGTACATGAGTGTGACCAGCACTAGAAGCAGGATTAAGTGTACCAATGAAGTCAACCCCCCTTTGTTGAAATGGTTCCTCAATCACTGGCGGCTTGAGAGGCGAAAAGCCAATTTAGGTCTTCCCACAAAGGTCTGACAAGCCTCACATTTATCCACCCACTTGGATGCATCTCTGAACAAGGAAGGCCAGTAGTATCCTCCACGGAGTATCTTATGAGCTGTAACCGTTGATGAATAGTGCCCTCCACATGCCTGATCGTGAAAAGCTGAGAGCAACTTTCTCTGTTGTTCCTTGTCCACACACTTCAAAAATCTCCCATCTAAGCCACGCTTGAACAAAGCATTTTCCCATAATACATATTGCACTGACCTCAATTTAACAGTCCTCTTTTCTTTGGCAGTTAAATGAGAGGGGCATTCCCCATAGGTGAGAAAATGGGCGATGTCAGCATACCATTCATCAACTGAACTAAGGAAGAGCGGTAGGAAGGTCAACTTTCTCCAGTAATTCATGCTTAGCTCCTTCAGCAATGAGCTCACAAAGGCCTTTTCCATGAACCAGCTTGGTTGGCTTGATGTCAATGTCATACTCTTGGACCTTAGCAACCCAGTTCCCTCTCTTGGATCCAAATTCTTGTTGTGTGAGAATTGACTTTGATTTGTATCGGAACCAACACCATGGAGTGAGAGTTGAGGATATAAAAATGAAACTGCTTAACAGCTTTGACCACTGCAAAAGCATGCTTCTCCATCATGGTGTATTTTAACTCATGATCTTTCAGAATATAGCTCATGAACGCAATTGGGAGTTCATGCTCATTAGAGTCTTCTTGAGTTAAGACAGCAGCCAAGGTATTATCTGTAGCATAGCAATAGATGATGAAATCTTTACTAAAATCAGGACAGGCCAAAACTGGAGTTTTAGCGATAGCTCTCTTGATACCCTCAAAGGATTCCTTTCCTTCAGAAGACCAACCAAATGTTTGCTTCCCTTTCATCATCTGAGAAATATTCAAAGTTAACTCTGCAAAATCAGGGATGAATCTTCTCAAAAAATTGATCTTACCGAAGAAGGAGTGCACGCCCTTTTTACTGGTTGGGAGAGGAATTTGCTGGATAGCTTGTACTCGTTCAGGATCAATCTTAATACCATCCTTGGAGACAATGTGCCCTAATAGTTTTCCCTCTGTAACACAAAAGACAGATTTTTTAGGATTCAAAGAAATTCCATGCTCTCTGCATCTTAGCAGAACTGTCTCTAGGTGATCAAAATGATCCGCTCTTGTCTTGGAAAATACTGTCAGGTCATCAAGATATATGACAATACACTTCCCTTTCAAACTTCCAAAAGCCAGATCCATAGCTCTCTGGAAAGTGGCACCAGCATTAATAAGCCCAAAAGGCATTCTCTTGTAGGCAAAGGTACCCCAAGGAGTAGTGAAAGTTGTTTTGTGTTGATCTACAGTATCAACCTCTACCTGATTATAGCCTGAGAATCCATCAAGCATGGATAACATTTCAGATCCTGTTACTGCTTGCAATACTTGATCCATCATAGGCAAAGGATAATTATCTTTCAAAGAAGCCTGATTCAGGTTCCTGAAATCAACACAGATGCGGATCTCACCATTTTTCTTCCTAACAGGCACAATATTTGCAATCCATGTTGAATGGTGAATGGGAAAAATGATTTTAGCCTTCAACAACTTCTGTATTTCCTGAAAGATGGTGTCAGCTATTTTGGGGTTGTATTGCCTCTGTTTCTGCTTGAAAGGCTTAATTCCAGGCTTAAGAGGAATAGAGTGCTGCATATCTTTTGGTTTGAAAGCTTTCAAATCTTCATAAGAGTAAGCGAGAACATCCTTATACCTCTTTAAAAGAGCAATTGCTTTCTTCCTCTCATCTGTTGTGCAACATTTTCCAATGTTCACGAGCTTAGGGTCAGTAGAACTCCCAATATCAATCTTATCATACTCAGCTGATTGTTGAGGTCCAGTGGAAGCTCTAGATTTCACATACCTATCATGTTTATCAAATAGTTCCTCCAAACTCACCAAACCTTTAGGAATCTTGTTTCCTTTGAGATTGATGCATCCATCTTGATCTGTTTCTTCCCCTTGGGCGACTGCTTGGTCAAAGGCACACTCTCACGAGGTAGGTTGTCACTTCCCTCAAAATACAGTTGTTCGAAATTACCCTTGAGTTCTAGGAAGGAAAGCAAATGTTGATCATCATTGAAAACTTGCCAGTTATTGGTATTATCAGGTACACTAGGCCGATGGACCATTTCAATAGTGAACTTATCCTGAGAGAAGTCAGGATGAGGAATCAGTAGTGACCCTGAGACTGCTAGTGAATCAGCCCTGCTGTTCTTCTCCCTAGGTATTGCCTCAATGGAGAAAGCATCAAGAATTCAATGGAATCCCAAACCTGATTCGGTAATGTTTGACCTCCCATTTTTACTTGAAAAAGGCTTCGACTTGCTTTACAATCAATCTGCATCACCACGAGCGAGAAGATTCTTCACCTTGTTCTTTGGCCACTTGCAGTCCAAGAATGAGAGCCTCATACTCTGCTGTATTATTAGTATTTTGAACTGCAACTTAAATGAAAAAGGATGTAGGCATCCTTCCGGTGACACTAGTAGGACACCAGCTCCAGAACCAGCTGAGGAACAACTTCCATCAAACTCTAAAATCCAAACACCATTAGGATCTTTAGGTGACATTCTGGGAAGTTGGATTTCATCAGGGGACATAATCATGTAATTGCCATGACCCATATCCTCATAGAGTATTTGTGCTTTAGGATCATCCGTTTTTGCACAATATACTCAGATTGCTTCTCAGGCATCAACTTCTTCATTTGTCCATTAACAGGTATGAGTGCATGCGACCAGTCCATTTGGATTTCCCCACCCACATCTTTGCAGAAGTTCCTACTTAGCAACATCCCGTATGAAGGAGGGATATCTGCTACTAAGATGGTAGCCAACACTTTCTTTTCAGGCAAGGCAGCAAAAGCCACTTGTGCATCTTTAATTCTTCCGACCAGGGGCACTTCTTTACTCTCCATGGAGTAACAAGATCCATAAGTGCGTGTGAGGGTCAGGCCTAAAGCATGAGCTACTTTAGCAGGCATCACGTTATCTGAGGCTCCTGAGTCAATGACACAATTACTGAGCCTATGACCAGCTATAAGAAGTGTTACATAAAATGGTTTAATTTTGTCACTAGGCGAGGTGACAACAGCTACCAGACTAGGCTGTGGTGCAGAAGAAGGAGTAGGTAAAAGGCCTTTAGAGGTGGTTTTGGAGTGGGAATTAACAAATTGAATCATTTTGGAAAAAGCTTTGGGATGAGTTTGATAATACTCGGCCTCTGAGATTTGAACCTTAGTCTTTTTCAGATGATCAATAATATCAAAAGACCCAGAAGTGGACGGGCCATCATCATTTGAAATTCTAGGCTTATCAACTTTAGGAGAAAAAGAAGGAACTTTGCTAGTAGGATTGACAGGACTCACCTTTGGTGTAGATGAAGTAGGGATAGGAGATCCTCTTTTTGCAATTACGGGAATAGTTGCCGACTGCTCCTTAGATTTCTTTATGGGCTGCGTCACCTTCTCCCTCTGATTTGTCTGCTCTCGAGTCATGACAGCAAATGATTCGCTATTCATGTCTGCTACCACTTCATCATAATCATCTCCATCATCGATGCCCTCAGTGGTGAAGAAATTAACCCGAGATCCCTCAAGTTCCTCTGCCTCATCATCAAATTCCTCCACAAACTCCTCGCAAGCTTCATTATCCTCATCATCATCTGGCTCTTCAACTTCACAGGTTGCATTCACAGGAACCTTAACAGGAGGTCCTTCAAGTGCTAGTCTTGTTTGAGAAGAAGGCAAACGATTTCTGGGCTGGAAATTTCTTCTTGGAACATCTGCATAAGGGGCATGCTGAGCCAATTGTTTCTTTATAGCAATGAGATCATTCGCAAGCTTTTGGACTAACGGATCAGTATTAGGTCCAGGAGTGGAGGAGGAGGAAGCAACAGACTTAGATTTGGAAGGGTCTCTCCTCAACTTCCCTGACATGATCAGATCATCCTCGACACTAACAGCAAGAGTTTGATCCTCCACCAATGTTGCGAGATTAGCCCTTCTCAGCGCATAACTGACTTCAGACGATTGGGCATTTAAGAAGAAACATTTTTGGATTTGATCAACAGGTCGAGTATTTACAGGAATTTTGTGGATCAATCTATTGAATCGGGCCACAAATTCTCTCATGGGTTCTGATGAATCTTTCTTTATCTGAGAAATTTGGGCAAGCAAGGCATGCACATCTTCTGCTGGTTTGAAACGGTTTTCAAACTGAGTTCTCATTGTGTCCCGATCGGTGATAGCGCCCGGTAGGAAGGTGGTAGAACCAATCAGCAGCATTATCTTGTAACGTCTCAATGAACAGCCTTACGGAGACGTCTTCATGTTCGACTCCCAGAACTCCACATGCAACAATGAAGGCTGCGATGTGTTCATCAGGATGCACTTTGCCATCGCCTTTGAATTTGGGGAAGTTCTTCCGGTTACCTCTGGGTAACTCATGCAAAGGCTGAGGAAGAGCAAGGGGCCCGACACGATGACCCCATGGTAATGGTGCCGCCATTCTTGGAAAAATGGCTTGGAGAGGAGCTGCAACACCAGCAAGAATCAAAGCTCGAAGATTAGGGCTAGCTGGCTCTGAAGGAGTACCACCCGTAGGAATTCTATTTTGAGCAGGTGGAGTGCTTGTCGAACGAGTTCTTCTATTTCTTGTTGAAGGAAAAGGAAAACCTGCTTTGCTCAAAATCTGGGCGAGAATCTTGATACCAAGGGTCCTTCTCCCTCGAGTAAAACGTGGAGTCGCCAGATCAAAGGATGATCGAAAAATTACAGAACTGGAATATGATTTTCCCCAGCGGAGTCGCCAAAAACTGTTGGTCGTCAGATAGGACTTTACGAAGAGCAACAGTCAGGGGACAAGAAGTCCCTCCTCTTTAATGGGAGAGGTTCCCTTATTCAGAAACGAACCTATTTACAAATGTACAAAACATGATTTGTTGGTTAAACTTGGATATTACGAAAGTGTTTTCTATGAAGATCATCAATTACAAAAGGACTGAGGAAAAAGAGTACGGGAAAGAGCAGAAAGGCAACATGCAGAATTATAGATATCAGAGTAATTCTTTATGTATGCGAAGTCACAGTGAATTGAAACAAGATCATTTGTATCGGATAAATAAGATGGAATTCAAAGACACAAAGTTCTGTAAATAACATCTGCTAGAACACAAAGTTTCTTAACATAACACAGATTCATTAATCAAGGACACAAAGTTCCTTCTTGGTTATACAAGATCACCAGGCTTGCAAAGTTGAAGAGTATGCAATCGGTAAGACTAACAAACTTGAGACAAATGATCTTCACAAAGAAAATAAATGAAAGCTTAGGAATAACAGAGATCAGATAGACAAAGAATGGAAAGTCCTTCTGTATTGATTTCTTTATAATATATTTACACTTTTCAGAAAATAAGCCAAGTTCTTCCTCCTTCAAAATGGCGTGGAAAGGCCATTATATAGCTTACAAATCAGTTACTCTTTGTAACTACTTCTTTTAACTAAAGATTAGTTAAGGATTGCCAATATAATACCTCGACTTATTCTGATGAATCGAGAAAAAAAATTAGAAAGAAGAGAAGAATAAGGAGAAGAAGAAGACGGTGGTTATGGTTGAGAGGGACCCCTTGACTTCAAAATCATTGCTGAACTTCTTTAACGCCTCAGCTATGTCTCTGCCACGAGGGACTGACGTGTTGGTCGTAGACTGAGTCCAAAATCCAAGACACTTCTCCATCTCTTTATCAAACTCGACATGAGTATGATAATCTTTGTTTGCTTCTTCAATGGCAGATTGAAGAGAGCAAATCTCCTTCATTTTCTCCTTGGAGATGGAACTTTCCTTGAATAAGTTATCTTTGACAAAAGCTCTGAATTGAGCTTTGATTTCTTGCAAGGAAAGGAGTACACCAGAAGTTTCATCTTGAAGATGGCAGTGTATATCTTTGAAAGCAGAGACAACCAGTGTCTTGAAAGCTTCACCCTTACGCCATTGTTCTTGATTCTCCCAAAGCCTCCTCCAAGACTTTGATCTTCCACTCCACGCTGTAAACCCAGGATTTTGATAGATTATCCTTTGCATCATCAAAAACCTTATTTGCCAGTAAGATATTCTCATCTGTCTGTCCCATAAGGCGGAGGTCTACTATGCAACTACTCCAGAGTTTGAGCTCTTTATCCATGATCCCGATAGTAGAGGAGAGCTTCTGTTGCAAATTGTTCACTTTTCCATGGAGTTTGAAAGCTTCATCGATGAAGTTCAACCCTGCAACAAGCATATCATCCACCATGGCTTCCATAGCTCTGCCATAGACGGAATACTTGTGCATGTCTTTGATACTCTGTACTTCATCTTGGCTCAAAATTATAGGTGGTGGAAGAGTGGTCAATGGAGTAGGGTCTAAAACTTTGTCCTTAGACAAAAGAGACTTGATGAAACCTGTGAGAATTTGGGCCTGTTCTTCTAATTGCTCAATAGTTTGCTGCCCTTTCTCTACCCTCCCAATGACTCTTGTGACTATTTCTTGGAGGTTATGGATCTCACCTTCAGGAGTAGACTCTCCCATTGGAATTCTTGAAAGCTCCAAGTCAGATGCCAGCAAGTCTTGCTCTGATTTGTCCACTGTAGGCTTAGCAATCTCCAAGAATTGCTGACCTTGAGCATCAGACACTATTCTGGAGTAGTTCTGGCTTTCTTGGCACGAGAAGGAGTGGTGCCCAACAAAGTGCTTGCATGACATCAAAATTTGACCCTGAACTCCGAGAGGAAAATTTTCTCTTCCTATTGTCAACCAAAGGTTGCACCCATGCAAAAGAGGAAGAGGAATCAGCAGGAGGGGCAAGAGGGCCGAGAGAAAGAGAGCTCATGACACTCAAGGTTTGTGCATGCATGTTGTTGACTCGAGTTGAGAGGTGAGTGGGGCACTTGGGGCTGATGGTGGCGCGAAAAGTCAACATCACTGAAAGCTCGGTGCTCTGGATTTCTTTATCTTTATCATTTGGATCTTGGGAGCATTTCCAGGGGTTGGCACTTCACTTCTCTCACTTTCTTTGAGAACAATGATGTTCTCACGGTCCCATAGGCAACTCTTCCTGCTTTCTTTGAGGGTCACTTTCCACAGGCTCCTTCTTAACCTCCTTGAGTTTCTTCTGGTACACTTGAGTGGATGAAGAAGGAGTGGAAGCTGCAGGTCCTTGAGTTGATGAGGTAGGAGGGGTCTTCACTGGTGTTTCCGACCTTGGAATAGATGCTTCTCTTCTTGGTGTTGAAGCATCCTTAGAAGAGGATTCTCCTGAATGCCTCCTGAATTCTCGAACTATCCTGTCAAACCAGACCTTAGTCCTGACTAAGACTGGAGCAAGGATCTCAGCCAGATCATCCCTCTCTTTCCTGTTCCAATCCAAGTCCTCCAAAGGAGTGTGCTTAACCACATTTTCATACTCATATGAGTATAGATCAGAGTTGTCATCCTGGAGACCTTCAGGAACTTGATACAGACCGAGTTCTTGGATCAGTGGCAGAGAGAACCTGCCATAATGTCTTCTCCTGGCCTCAAAATCATCACGCTGCACATGATCGGCCCGGTAGTCTTACTGTATCGCCCTATGATGGTAGATTATCTTGATGTTACATTTGATGAACTTCTTCAAGTCGAAGCAGAGTCTTGGCTTGAAGAAATGAGCAGTGATAGGGACCAGGGTCTCTCTCATGTTACGAGCATCAGGGCTGTTTTGCAAGTGTAGTTTCCCAGAGAGATGGGAAAGTGCAAGCCAGAAATCTTCTTATCTCTGCAAGTTCTGTGCAACTTGTCTAGTTGCCTGCATATTTCTATCAAGGCCATTTTATCATTGCAGAACATGGGAAGTCTCGGAGGGTGCCTCTCATGGCAGTGAGCTTTGATATAAGAGAATTTCTGAACTGGATGAAGTAAGCACCGTAGTGCGATATTAGAGTCATAGCTTCATCTGAAAATCTCCTGGCAGTGTCACCTTCGAGCAATCTGACCACGTACATGGTAAAAGCGTCATTGACCCTTACGAAATTACGATTGCTGGTCTCGAGGTGAGCTGCTGCGGGTAGTAGGCATATCTTGGATCATCTTTGTGTGCATCTATATAAGAAAAGCCAAACCATTGCCTTGATCTTTGCCGAGGGTATACATCGGAGTACGAAGTCATATAGAATTTCTTTGTTTTTTGCACATTGGATATTTGCTCTGCCAAATTCATGCTAATGATCTCTGCCCGATTGATATTTGTGTTCCCTCGCACACCATCTTTGATGGCGGGCACATCGAGAAGTGGAAATTCGTTGGTAGAGGCAAACCCATAACCCGAGCAACGAGAATTATAAAGTTAGACAATTCTTCATTAAAATCTACCCCGGAAAAGGGTTTTGGACAGAGGAGAAGCTCCTTCCTAGGGTTTTAAGCCAGGACTTCGCCACTCGTGCCTTATATTTGTCCTTTGTCTTGGTTGAGCGGGGCACTGTGCTTGATCCGGGAAAGCGACTATGGCATTATCCATCTCTGGAATCCTCGGAGTAGTCTAATGGCGGCATCGGTTTGGCGATGAGTTCCCCGTGTATATTGGTTAATTCACTGAAGCGGGGTGAAGTGAGCTCGCATGAAAGCACGGTGTATCAGCGCTGCTTGTCTGCGAGATGGGAAACCTCGTGAAAGCCAAACCGCTATCATGAATCATTTGTGCCATTGGTGTAGGGTTTGCGTCGCCATCCTCGCCCAAAAATCTGAAGTCGAGATGCGAGCTTCATTTGTCCCCAATATTGTGAGCAGCGAGACTCAAGTGGTGAAATTTGTTCTGTCACTGAAACTTGATCTTCATATTGATAGTAGCTAGAGAGAGAGCCGAGCAACCTAGACTCGGAAAGGAATTACGAGAGGGAGGGATACGCGCGAAAGTTTTCAAATTGCAAGGGTTCGAGCAAAAGATAGCATGGAAGTAGTGTGAAAAATGCAAAGGGGAAATGCTCGTTATATAGCCGTTTAGGAGAGAGAAAGGTCATAAATGCGCATTTAATACATACCCACCAATTTGAATAAGCATGATATTCGGGTAGAGCGGGAAAAATAAGCATGAATGACACTTGGTTCACTTGGGACATGTGAGACGCGAATGCGTGAAACACGCGGCTCGGCCGATTCGGGCGAAGCAGGGAGAAGACGCACAAATGCATTTTGGGACATTTGGGACAAAATGCGAAAAGCGCGGTTCGGGTGTTTTGGATGAAAATGGAACAAAAGGTCGAAAAAGTTTGGGACATTTGGGAAGAAAAGTTGCGAAAAGGCGCGGTTCGAGGTTCGGTAGAAAATGGAACAACTTGCATAATTTGATTTGGGACATTTGGAACACGAAAGTGCGAAGTCGTGCGGTTCGGGTGTTTCGGCGAAAATGGAACAACTTGCACAATTTGATTTGGGACATTTGGAACATGAAAGTGTGAAAGTGCGGTTCGGGTGTTTCGAGTAGAAAATGGAGAACACTCGCACAATAAGTTTTGGGACACTTGGGATGAAAAGTTCAGCGGGCCCGAAATCGGGACAACCGGGAAATCGGCGATCGGGAGCAGAACGCACTTTTGAACTTGGGGCACGGTTGGGACAAAAAGTTCGAAAGCGGGCCCGAAAATCACTCAAAATGACCCAAAAACGTAGATTTTCTCAATTTCACGACTTAGGTACTTTAGAGAAAACACTTAAACTCCGAAAGGGGGAATACAATCGGGATCACCCTACGATCCCTCTTAGTATACTCCACAATCACTACACACTCATAATACATTGTTATCAAAAATTTAGTCATACAACATGTGACGTTTTATAATACTTTCTATCTATTACCCCTAACGACTTAACGGGGGAAAAAAGTGAAAAATATCTCCATGAGTAATCTATCGTATAAAATCAATCTCAAAAAAATATTCAATATTATAATAAATTCAATAAATTGGCATAAGAATCATTTCATTATTCCTCTTAGATGACCTAACTTGGGGGTTACATCACTACTTTCCTAAATGAATTAACATGGGAATCATTTTTACATCACTTCTAGATGACCTAACATGGAAGCCATATAGCACTATATGTATTGTGAAACCCATGTAGTGGTAAGCTAAACGAGGCATCATTGCCTTTCCTATATTACTCCTACATGGGTTATTTAACATGGATCGAAATGGAAAAAAAAATTGTCTTTATCTGTCTATAGTGCCTGGACCTTTTAAAGATGTAGTCATAGTTGGAGGGTAAAACTAGACCTCTCTCCCTAACACTCTTCCTCTGGTGGAAGGATGCCCAAATCCTTCAATTTATCAAGCATATAAAATTATTTTGGGAACTAATCACTCCCTACCCCTTCAAATCTCCATCAGTGACAATTCAAAATATTCATATCACTTGAAATCAAATCATCAATCTCTCCAAGTTCTCCTTACAACTAATCATTGTCTCTATTTATGCCACATGGATCAACACGCAAATCCATTATTCACCATGATATATGTTCTCATATAATACACATACTTTTGCAAAGGGCTTCTCCAGACTTCTCACATGTATGTTCCTTACTTTCTTTACACTACTCAAGAATTTCATTCAAATAACATAAGGGGTCATATGCAGACACAAAATCATGCAAATAATATTATTCTACTATAATGCCAAGTATGTTATTTATGTAGGGATCTTGAGTAAGAAAATTATTCACTAGTGACACACTTCCTAGTTCATCTAGTTTCTTTGATTACTTTTATTGAATTTATCTCTCAAATATTTCACTTCTACACCCAATTCTATTCATGTCACAAGGATTCTTGTCTATTAGTATTCTCATATTTGTCATCAATTTTTTAGGACACAAGGACCTGTGCACTCTTGTCCAACCTGGGTGTTCCTTTCCTCTTTGTTTTTGTTCACATTTTTGACATTTTATGGTTGGCCTTTTAAGTTTTCTTACTCCTATCCCAAGGTCTTATTAGACATTTCATGTCACTAGTGTCAAAAATCAAGCAAGAGATCCATAAACACATCATACATACCATTATAATGGTAGGAAATTTTATCAAGGGCTATCAATCTACATAATATCAAAGGGACTATAGTTTGAGCTTATTACTTTCCATACACTGCATAGAAAGGGGAAAATGTTGAAATCCATATGATACATTTGCATTCTATCTAGTTGAACCTTGCTATCTTTGTGTCACTAGCGTGAGGGAAACCTAGGAGCACTATTGAACACACAAGAACATAGAACTACATGGAATCGGAGATGTAGTACAACACTCAGTCATAAGTTCACTCTTTTGGATGACCACCGGGGTCACCAAACACCACATTTGAATCTTTAATTTATATTATTTGATGCATTTTGGGGTTTTACAGGATATTATCTATTTTGCATGTCACTAATGAACTCGTTGATCTTCTAGCGACTTACATGGGATCAACAACGAAGGATAGATAAACCTTAGTCACAAGATAAAAATCAGGTTCGACCCTCTGCAAAGCCATAGATGCCTATGGAAGGACTCATGCACCCAAGTGTCCTTGCCCCTACCCAAGATCCCATGTCTAGGATATTATGTAAGTTCCATAATTTATATCGTGTGTTTCCAACATTCTTCGGATCTTTTTCATCATTATTTTTCAGTTCGGGTACACTTTGGGATAAGTGAAAATCAAATAAGTCTCTTATCTCTTTCATTTTCTTACAAAGTTACATTTTTTAGGTGCTTAGCATTTGTATATTATTGTATATCATTATAGTGACTTTAAAATTAGTTCATGAGAAATCCAATATAGTAGGAATATTCTAGGTAGAGGATTGTTACAAGCTACAATATGATAAATATATTATTAGTGTGTAAGATGTTACCCAATGTAGACATACCAATAGGGTGTTATGATGTAGAGTTTATTCGGTGTTATTTTCATGGGTTAATGTATCTATTATCACTTGATATTTACTTCTTGTTATGTTAAATTTCTAGAATGTAAAATTTTAGTCATGAAAACTAAACCCACACTTGAAAGTCCCTTTCTTGGTCAACATAATCCTTTCCTCCAGCCAACATTTCAATTATGTCACCCTCATTATAGTTGAGAGGAATGTAATAACATGATTTTCAAGTGTGTTTAATGTGTAGATAAGTGTACCTAGCTTGATTCTTGAAGTTACTGATATCTATAAAAGAACAATGCTCTTGAAGGCTTTAAAGGGGCTATTTTTGGTTATTTTGTCACTAGGGAATACCATGTAGAACCTTCATGGGAAAATTAAAACCATTTAGGAGTTTTATGGGAGATAAAATAAGGTTTGAAATAATTTTTAGGAATATTATGTTGAAATAGTACATATTGGGAACAAGTTAATCAAAACCAGTTCTTTTTGACAAGGCGATGGGAAATGCATGTTTCAAAAGATCTAGTCACTTTGTTTGAAGGATTTTAGGATCTAGTTAATTTTTGGGAGCTCATATTCCAAGAATTAGAATGATGAAAAAGCCTAATTCATGGTTAAATAATCAAGATAGGTTTGTAGGAGTAAAAAAGCGGAAAGCTTTGCATCGGTGTGTTGCAAAATAGTTTTTCTATTGGATGAAACTTTCTCAAATGGTTAAAGGAACTGTTATCCAAAAAATATCCTAGTTATTTGGATAACTTATGATTTCATTCTAGCTCTGATGTTTCACATTTCAGGTTGTGCATGCTTCTTGTGTTCCCCTTTGAAGTATTTCCTTCAAAATCGATTGTCCTTGCTCTTCCTATCTTCTGCCGTGCACCCTCTTTTATTTCTATCATCGCGCACCCTTCGCAGTTAGATGCTCGTGCCCTACTTCCATACCTTCCTTCTATGAGTATACCTTCTTTCTTTCTGTGTACATACCTACACACGTGGTTTCCCTATGCTTTCCTTTCCCATGCTTGTATCTTGCTTCATTCCATGTTTCCTCTCTACCATTCTTCTCGCGTGCCCTTGCTTGCCTTCTTGCTCCTCCCTTTACATTATTCTCCTTCTAGTTCCACCTCCGCACCTTCCTTTTGTGCACGTAGATTTTTGCCTTCCTCCCATGCACTCTTCTTCTTTCTTATTCCCTCGTGTCCTCCTTACGTACCCCTTTGAAGACTTGCCTAAAATTGGCTAAGTCCCCGATCTTCTGTTGTGTGCTTGCATACACCCTTCCTGTTGTGAACCTTATTTTCTTTTCTATGACAATGTGCCCTCCTTCAGATGAATTCCTCTTGCGCCTAACCTCCAAACTTCAAGTGGTCATAACTTTCGACCCAGAGCTCCATTTTTTACAAAATTTGACTTTCTGAAATGTTCACGACATCCTCTACGCTTGCAGAAACTATATTTCTTAGTTTTTTGAGGTTAGATGTGTAAAAAATTGGAAAACATCATCAGCACAGAAATACAGGTTTTAGGCTTGAGCACCATAATTAATGAAGTATGGTACCCCATTTCTTCTTCCAAAAGCTAAAGTACGTATGTAAGATGATTTTTAAGGGTGCCCATGCCATTTTTAGACCATTTAATGGTATTTTTTGGTTGGTGAGAGAAGAAATCCGAGTTTCACTCTTTCTCTTTCTCTCATTCATTTTCTATATATTGAAAACACTTCTCATTTGAGAGGGAGATATTCTGGGATGTGGGGAAACTCTGTAAAATTTGTTTCCTAACACCATTAAGCTACAAACACTCTGATGGGCCTGGAAAGTGTATTTGTGCCTCTATTTCAACAAAGTAATGGATTGTACATATTTTAAGAGCAATAAAATTGTGTTTTTGGTGTTCTTTCAACCCTTGCAATGTTTTTTTATCTCCTTTCCCCTCTATTTTTGTTGTTGTTTTTCTATGCATGTATGTCTCATTTACAGGTGCAGGATGTTGTGTTTCATGGAGATTTAGTGGTAAATGAAGATCTGGGTCTGTGTCACATTGGTCTGGCCTCTCTTAACTCCATTTTCTTTCTGTATTCTCCCTCAGCAAGATATTTCACCCCATTTTATTGGTGTTATCACCTTTGTAGTGTAGGATTTCTTAATTTTCATGCTCTCTCTCTCTCCTTGGTCCCTTGGAATTGTTAGATTAGGAGTAGATAGTTGTATTTCCTTCCTTAGAAGTAGTTTAGTGCTAGGATTAGGTAGAGGAACCAGCCTTCTCTGGAGGTCCATCTCAAGTAGCAAGTCCCAAAACTTGAGAGATGGTCAATGTTACCCAAAAACATCGGTTTCTCATTCACACAGGAATGACAAATTAGAGGGTGCTAGTTTTTGGTGATAATAGGAACTTCGGGAATATTTAGGATCATAATAAAAGGTAAAATTTAAGAATATTATAACCTATTCATGGTCTATGAGTTGGATTTATTCATATTCATTATGGACCACGATGGAATCTCATCTTACTCATGCATGTGCATGGGAGAAAGTGGAAAGTGAACAAAAATTAAAATTTAACATCGAATCATGTCTTTAAAATAGTGGTAAGGGACTTAGTGGGTGCGGTGGAGTCAAAACCATATCACGTTGGACCTACGAAATACATGTCTTTCTCCTATACCCGAAACTCCAATCTTTAGTCTATTTTCATGATGTGTTTGATCACATTATCATTCCAAGAAGATTGTGTGGGTTTCTAAGTCCTGGTATCCCTTTTTCCCTTAGTGAAAGGGTATATGGGTGACAAAAAGTGGGATCCCAGTTGAGTGTTATTTTTCATCACATAAGTGGTTAAAAACATGTTATAAACTCACAGTAACTCATTTTTGACAACTTTGTCATAATAACTTGACACATGGCAGCATTTTGGATAGTATATGTCCCTTTTAAATTTTTCACAATGGATAAGGGGATGTGGGGGACATAAAAATGTTCTCCCCTATGGAGGTAACTTTTCGTCACTTAAAAGTGACAACTTGGGTGTTAGAAACATGTTATAAACTCACCATTTTTACAAAATTTGGCCCCATCCTCATGAAGTAAGAACCCATGGTGAAATTTGGAGGGATTTATGTACATTTTCCCTTATGTTATAGGATTTAAAAACACCTCTAACCTCCACCTAACCCGGGTTGAGCTTGTTTGGGTTTAATGTGAGTTAAGGTGTGCAAATGAGAGGGAAAAAAATTGAAAGAGGGAAAATCATTTAAATGCAAAACTTAACCATTTTTAGCCTCATTTGTGTTATTTTCTCTCCTCCATTACTTTTTTATGTTGTTACGTTTCCAAATTTTCTTTAGTAATTCTTCATGCTAAAAACTCCTTTTTGCTCATATGTTCTAAACCCCATGTCCATTTGCCTTGATATTTTGACTATATCTTCCTTGAAAAATTCCTTTAAAAAGAATCCAACATTGTATTCAATGGTTTCGAATTCATTTTAATGGCTGAACTTTTTCTTGAAATAAAAATCATTTTTAGTATATACGAGTTCGACAATTGAAATCCTTCAAAAATTGGAGCAAAGCATCCTTGTGAATTAAGAAAACTTTTGAGACCATTTTTAATCCATTCAAAAATTGATAATAATCACTTATAAAAATAGTAATCCTTTGTAAACATCACTTTTTATAAATATTAAGTGCTTTCA
This sequence comes from Taxus wallichiana var. yunnanensis, assembly GCA_018340775.1. NCBI lineage: Eukaryota > Viridiplantae > Streptophyta > Pinopsida > Cupressales > Taxaceae > Taxus > Taxus wallichiana. Next base: position 761,282,193 of record CM031240.1, read on the forward strand.
TTACTAGATTTTTCATTGCCCCTTGCACATCCGGGGATACTCAAAATTCCAAATCAAGGAACTTTTAACTAAAATGGACTCCTAAAAGTAAGGATTAATAAAATAGTAAGTATCGAGATATTGATTAATAAACAAGGATGTTAAGCCTCTATGTAGATAAAATGTTCATATGTAAAATATAGTTCTAGCTTGTGCACCACATTGTGGATCGAGTTTTAGAAGCATCTCTAGTGAATGACAATCCAATTATGGTAATCCTCATTCTAAATGGTCTCTCTCAATTTTTGTTAATCCCCTCCTGTAACAATGTGGGGATCACATATCAATATCTAACATCACATGAATGGACATAGACATGTTCATACTTGCAAAGGATTGATAGTTGAATTTTGGATCAAGTGGGAGGAAGCCCTCTCGATTCCCAAAATATGCTCTTAGAGTTATTTCCACCTCATCATAAGGTTTGATCAAAATATGGAGCACTCTTAATTTAGTATCCCACCTTTAACCATCTTAGATCATAGGATTTAATCTTGTACTCAGTTGTATCTCCTAGGTCAAGATGTTTATTTGGTGAAGAGATCACTAAGATCACCCCGTATGAGAAATTTATCTCATCACACATTCTAGGTGAAACAAATGCATTAAAGATCAAAGGGATGTGGTAGTGTTTCATAGTTTGTAAGGTAACCTGATAAGGATATGGAATTTTACCACTCAAAGGATTCCTAAAAGAGAATATTTTTGAAAGACCGAGTGTAGTAATAAGCTTCGTCAAGTTCGGAAGTGTTCAATTGTTCGGTGTTCATTGGAGTGCATATCTATAAAGTAACTCAGAGATTCTCCATCCTTTTTCATTCCACATATCTTCTCTATGTTATCTCCCTCTAACTTCTTATTCTCCATTGTAAATTTTACTTTATGGATCTTTCATCCTATTCACGTAAGTGACCATTGTAATTTTTCATTGTAAAAGTCTCATTTTCATTAATAAGGGAAGAGCTTATTTTTCTTTCCTAGAAGAATGATAAAGGTCGTAAGTGGTGGGACTATGAAAGGTCATGTGGGTGGGTAGATGAATAGATAGATTGTAAAGCTCTAAATTTGAATGGCTTCTTTGTTCCAAAGGGTTAGTTGTTCTTGGTTGATAGCTCCCATTTTCTTACTATAAGAAAGAAACTACAATTCTTCTATCTCCTTGTCTTATTTTTTCCTCTTTGTCTCAACTTTACTCCATAAACATGGTTACTTATGTAATAATATGAAAATAAAATTTGATTTAATTATGTTTTATTCCTGTTTCCTTGACAATGCGTTATCATTTTTAACTTAGAAATATTCTAGTTTTATGTCAAGAAACACATGTTGCTGATTATTGATTGAAACTACCTTCTCACTTTCTCCCATCTCTACATACACACACCTTTCATCCACCTCCTTTTTACACAAGGGTTCAAAGTGGAATATTCATATGTGATCCCATTTGAAATTCCACCAATGATGGTTAGAGTAGTATATATATTTCTTGTTTTCAATAAATGGAGGTGCCTCATTCCTAAATAGAGGGATCTAGTCCTAGAGCGTTGGTGAAAAATTGTAATTTTCCCTTGTGAAAATGTTTTTTCCAACATTTTTGGTTCCCATCATGTGGTAGATCTTGTTTTCCTGCACACTAAAATGATCCAGAAAATCCTAAAAATAAGATATAACAAAAATCCATAAAAAGTGAAAAATAAAAAAATATCAAAAAACATGAAACTTGATGCTTGAAATCCACTATTATTTTCAGATGTGTCCTTTCACATTCTTGTTGTAGGTTTTCTCACAAGCTAGATGAAAATAGATACACTAGATTGGATGCGAGGAGAGGCTTTGTTGATCCAATGTTTAAAATCTTAAAAGATAACAATAATATATCTGAAATAGTCTGTATTACTTCTCTCAAGAATCATCTCCATATGGTACATTGAGTGATACAACAAGAAATCTAATTGAGACTCCTCCTAAATCTACAAATGCACCACCACTAGCTATTCTTACCTGACAAGAAGAAGAAAAAGAACAAGGTTAAGAGGAAATGAATGAAACTCAACTACCTATCTAATTGGGAGGGAATACTAATATGCTTTCTCTTACACTACCTCTCCATGAATTACTAAAGGGATCCCACAAATTTTTCGCAAATTCAAAGGTGATGGCACCCAACTTCCTATAAAACATATTACATATTTTACCACTAAATATGGAATTCTTGGAGTTGAGAATGAACATGTTTTAGTAAGGTTGTTCATGGATTCATTTTAAGAGAAAGAAACTAAATGGTTTTACCTCTTTCCCTCTTAATCAATCACAAATTGGAGAGATATATGAACCAGGTTTGAATAAATATTTAAATTAGCTAAATACTCTCAAGATAGTTTTGTTCAATTGGTATAAATGAAGAAATAATTGAATGAACACATATTTTGTGGCCCGATTTAATTTAATTTTTTTAAATACCTATAGAAGCTTCACCATCCAAAGATAATCAAAATATATTCTTCATAAATGCACAATTTCCCAAGATCATATTTATCATATGGAGATCTCAAACTCGATATCGTAAAATTACAAATAATATTCTATCAAAGTAGAATTTGATCTGATTTTATATTGGTAATTGAAACTTCTAAATGGTAAGAAAAAGGGTCAAACCTCTAAAGAAGGTGTCATTGATTCTCTTGTTCAAAAATTGGCCAATGATGTGATTTCATTGAAGAAGAAACTTGCACAAGCCACCTTTCCGAGGGGAGGTTATCCAAATAAAAATCAAAATATAAAAAAATAGGTGGAGGAGAAAGAAGATTAGATCTTGAAGCACCTCCTGTTAATGCCACATGTGAAGCAAGGCCCGAAGAAGAGTATGATGAAGCTCAAATTGAATATGAAAATGATGAGGGAATTTTGGCTATTGATGAGATTGACTCTGCTAGAAACATTATTTTTGTGAATATAACCCTTCTTTAGATGATGAATATGATGAAACCATTGTTGATATGAATAGTCATTCTTATGTAGTGTTCACCCATTTGAAGGCTCAAGAGAGGGATAATTCTTACAAATTCAAATATCCACGAAGTGGCGAGATCTATAAAAATTATAACAAAATGAGGATCATTGCTTTCCTCTCCCATGAAATCAATAAAGAAAAAAAAAAAAAAATTATCCATAATTACATCTACATATTCTAATGTGGGTAATTCTACCTCTCCTTTTAAAGGTTTTATTTTTAATTTCTGCATTTAAATGTAATGATATGAATAAAACTAACATAAATGTCATTCAATAAGTATTTATCCTCTTATTCTGCATCTACACCATCACCCTCCTCTAAGTCTCATTTTTACATAATTGACCATGTTAAGAATTCTAAGGTCCAAATTTCTAAATTTGAGTATTTGAGAACTCATTCCAAGTAATTTGATAGACATGTATGGTTTATCAAAGGAAATAATTAAAAGTTGTGTTACAAAAAAATTGATGCAAAAGATTCACTTCCTCCTATATTAGCATCTAAAATGTCACTTCATGGTATATGACAACCCCATCAAAAATGTTTCCCCTGTTTTGTTCAAACCGGTTAACATAGTCAAATTTCTCAAATTTCCCAAAATTTCTCATTTCGAAAGATCAACTTCTAGGAAGTGCTTTAGGATCCTCGAAGTGTTTGAAGTCTGTTTATATTCAATGGAAATGTATCTAAATTTTATCTATGAATATATGATTTATAAAAAATTATGGGAGCTTCTGCATGGTCTTGGTAAATACTTTTTCCTAAGTAATTTTTGGGAATAAATAGTGTGCATGTTTCCTTGTAGACTCAAATTCTACAAAAGGTTTCAGGAGCCTCGTGAAGTTTTTAGAGATCATATCCCAGGAATTTAAAATCTTATGGAGCCTTCTTCATGATGGACCAAGTGTGATAAAATTCTAGGAATATAGAAATTTGAAACCCTTCCGACACTTGAGTTAGGTTAAATATTTTGTACATAGATTTTTCAAATAAGTTTTGGGCACCCAGAGTGGATTTGGGAGCTAAAAATATCAATATCTATTTCTAATTATCTTCTTGACCCACAAATTTTTTCAATTGGTATTCATTGAAAACAATTCATGTAACACACCTCACCAAAGACACCTGCTTGCCCTAGGCAAAAGGAAGGTATAGGTAAATTTGGTTAAATAACTATTTATAAATATTCCTAAATCATCTCTCAGGATTTATTGTCCCCTTTTCATGCATATTAATATATTATATGATATATTTTAATGGTGAATTGACTCCAAGGTGAAGAAAACACTTCGAGGTGCAAAATGGAGATGTAAAAAATTCCCCAACCTCCAAATTGGCACACTTGCAAAATTTTGGTGTACCATTACACAAAAAGAACAATTATGAGTTTAAGTTTCACCCCACAAGTGTTCTCTCTTCTTATTGATGGAAATTTCATAAGATAAATACATAAGGAGAGACAAAATGTGCATGTGAAGGCTTTATGTGATTTAATGGTGGGACCCATTTTCCCCTCCAAGTGGAACCTCCCTTAAACCTAAGCACACTTATTAGGTGAAATTACACCCCAAAAGTGAACCCATATCTGATTGGATGGGGGTTTTGAATGGTAAAAGTCAAGCTAAAGTCAAAACATAAAAAATGCAAGCATGGGTGCATGTGCATGTGAAAACTCCACTCCAATCTCCCCCCATGCACACTTTTTCACCATCCTTATAACCAAAATGCACTTTTAGGTGTAATTTAACCCCTAAAATATGACAAGGTAAAAATATACCTCCATTCTCCACTTCCCCATTGTCCATTTCACCATCTTCCATTCTCCACTTTTCCACTTTTCAATGTGCACTCCCCCTTCTCCATCTCCACCATATTAAAGCACCAAACATTTTTTCCCACTAAAAAAACATAACAAAAGTTAAAAAAATATGTGGAATCCATTAAATCTCATATTAGAGTTGGTTCATCACGTTCAAGCTTTAAAAACTCATGTTTGTGCCCTAGAGTTACAAATCTTGTTTTCGTCATATATCATGATCTTGTGGGTGGAAAAACCTAAAATGTCTACCATATATTCATTTTGAAAAATTCATAATGGTGATATAATAATTTTTCCATGAGATTACCACATAATAAATATATTCATGACTATTTTTAAAGTCATTACACCTTGGTTTGTTCAAAAAATATTGTTTTTGCAAAGAATATTGTGAAAAATCCCCAAGAGAGAGTCAACCCAAACATGTATCATTCATTCCTATCCTCAATACCATAATTTGGATCTATCTGGAATGATCTAAGAAGAAAAGAAACCATCATTCCTTGCTAAAAATACTTGCAAACCTCATGTGCTAAATGTTTTTTTGCATTTTCTCTCAAACCCCACTACTTAATCTCTTTAAAATTGGAGAATAGTTTCCCCTTACTGATATGGTTGTAGAAAATAAAAATCACTCAAATCGGACAATAATTTCTCCCGAATGATAAATTGATAATTTTCCCACTTTCCCATTTACATCGATTTTCAAGCTTTTCCTATAGCCATAATTCATTTTAAAAATTCATGTTGATTCTAATGAGATAATATCACAATATTTAGAGTGTCTATTTGTCTTGTAAATGGGTTTCTAAAAAATGAGTCACATCTAATTTAAATTTTATTTTCTCTCATTTTACCTCAAATATGAAATCATTTGCTCATAACACTGGAATACACTCAAATTTGTGGGATTTTTGAAATGGTTGCAAAGTCCATTTTCACTTGTACCATAGCATTCCTACCACTTTATAAGGCTATTGGGATCTTAAAAATTCAAAATGAAGCTCCAAAAATCCATATACGAATCTGTTTCAGTTCTAATGGAGCACATGGATTTCTATTACTTTGATGTAGAGGGTGGAAGAAGGAAAAATTATTTGTGGATCGATTCAACGTAAAGCGGGATGATTGTTTACCGAAAAACATATAATTTAATTTATTGAAGTATTTCACAATGGGAATTATGAATTTGATCATTTTTATGTTTACGTAAGGGATTCTCAAGAAGCTCCAAGAACCTTTGCCATGGTTGTCAAGTATGAGGCGTGTGTGGTATAAGTGCATTCCTCATGATGATTGTAATAGGATTATTTTATCATATGGAAGAAATAATATCACGTTCATATGATCACTTTAGCATTTCTCAAATATGGGAAGAGGTGAAATGAGATATTCCAAGATGTAATAAAACATGACCATTCTAGATAAGGCATGAAACATCATGTATAGGGACAAGAAGAGATGTGTTTGAATGAAATAATTATTCATGGAAGATAATGTCTAGATACAAAATTCATATCCACCATGAAAGAAGAGTGAGATTTCATTTTGTAACATATATCTTCTTTCTCTATAATTCTATTTCTTTATTAAGGAGACAATTTTGTAAAAAAGTGACTTAAGTCACTTAAATTTTCTATTTATTTATTGGTGATTGCACTTTAAGTTGAAATTTCACATGGGAATGTGAAGACCCACCATCTTTGGCTATATATTGTAATGTTCTCTCTATTCCAAAGAAACATTTTTTACCTCTCAAGTAAGATGTATTCTTTTATTCTCTTATATTGTAATTTTCTCCAGTATCATCTTGTCACTTGAGTCGAGCACATGTTGGAATTTTTAAGAAGTGGGAGAAATTTGTGTCTTCTTTGTAGAATGAATTAAACCTGATAAAGCTTTGTATTTTTCTTGCAATTATCCATTTCATTATCTTTTGATTATGTGGTGTGCATTCCTATTTCCTCCAATTGAATTGTACATACTTTGAGTTATCAAGCTGATGGAATATATGTTACTACCAATAACATAACTCCCTCTCCTTTTTCCCACTTTGTTTCTCTCACACTCTTACCCCCTAAACCTCATACATTTCTCCCTCTATCACTTGTATTTTCACTTACAATGAGGGTGTTTCTACACTTTCACCGGTCTTCAAACACCCCAGAGAGTTCAAAATAGTATACACAATCCAAATTTCAATAAAAGGAAGTTGCCTCATCTTGAAGCAGAGGATCAAATCCCATGAGTGTTTACAAAGACCATATTTTGTCCTTGAGAAAATATATCACCAAAATTCTCATAGCAATGTCACATCTCAGAAAAATTATTTCCTCCACATCTTCCTCTTCTAGAAAATTGAACCCTTCTACCTCTCATTGTTGGTCAATGGATACAAATTGAATAATTGTATAGTTGAATCTGGTGCCTCAAGTAACATCATACCTATAAGCTTTTCACATGGTCTTGGCCTCAACCTCATCCTTTTTATCGGCCACTTTTATTTTATGGAGATGAAAGAAGTACCTTTTTTTGTTCAAGTTAACAATGACTAGGTATCACTTATGGAATTTCTCGATAAGAAAGTTCATGTCAAAATACTAGTGGAAGAAATTAAAGCTGCATAAGGTATGCTATTGAGTTGAAGCTTCTACAGAGACATTTTGAATATATAAAGATGGATTTGTTCATATGATACAATACTAGTAAAAGGTACCATAAAAAAGTTTCTTCTAATAAGAAAGATGAAATATACTGTTCAGAGGGAAAATGACCCAAGGGAGGACATTGTGTATCAAGATTCAAGAGGTTGTAACTATTTCATAACTTCAGAAGAAAATGTTGAACTTCCTATCTTGATGGAAGAGTTCTTGAAGGTGATGGAGTCTATTAAGGAGCACGATGAGTATTTGGTAGATCTTGAACTGGAGAATGTGCCCTTCCCATTCAAAATGTATATTATTTATTTGTTTTGAAATGATGAGGATAATATATCCTTCAATTACAATAAGGCAACCCATAAATGATAAGAAATGTGGATCATGAGAAAGAGGATGTTTCAAATGAGTTATGGCCATATGATTTCTAGGTTTCCAATCATCTCCCTGAGACCTAATGTGATTGTTTTTAAAATGAACATGAAGGTGAATATGGGGTAGCTTCAAAGAATTAAATCTTTGTAATATATTTTAAAGGTTACAAAATGAGTTAAATAAACTAAAAAAATATTGAAATTTTGACCTATGCTATGACTATGCAAGATAAGTATGAGTTTAATTTTGATTCTTCATTTGATGCACAAATGTTCAATAATGAAATAGAACAAATGGAAGAGCTCAATGTCCCTCTTGAAACATTTGTTGATGAGTATGAATGTGAAGATGAGTCCTTCTCTTTCTTATTTTGTGAATAATATTGTATTCATGATGAATGGAATGAAAAGGAAATGCTTGAATCTCCCATGGATGTCTTCATTCATGAGGATAGTACCTCCATCACTAGAGAGTGATATCGAGGTCAATAATGAGTCAGTGTGTGGGAAATAGAAACATATGGAACAAATTTTAAACATAAATAAACAAGAGGTATATGATGATGTTAAAATTTTCAAAATATCTACTAAAAGTAGTTCTACAAAAACAATATTCATGAGGAACATGACAAGTAAGGAGCAATGTATTTTTAAATATCCAAAGACTAGTTATGAGCATGGTGACCTGTGACATGATCAAGAGTCAATTTTGTGGTAATGTTATTATGAAGAATGTGAAATCTCAATAGTGAGAAAATGTAGAAATGGATTGGTAACTTGAAATGGAATTTTAGGGCAGTGAGAAAAGTGAACTCTTCATAATGATCTTCAGTTGCAAGAGGAGACATGAAATATTATGATTTTTAGGTACTGGAAACCTCCTGCCAACTATCTTTCTCAAGAATTTTAGAAATGGGTCATACTTCATTGAACCATTCAATGGGTTCACAAAGAAAAATCATTCAGCGTTACCCATGCATAGGTAACATCTAAAGGAGAAAAATCAATAGAATGAAAGTGGGATGTTCCCCACATGTACCATAGGTTATTTATGTTGTTTTTTTCTTTCGGTTGCATTTTTTTCTATTATATTGTTTATTCCCTTTATGTTGTGTGTTTTCCTATCCATCATGTATTTTTTTGTTGTTATTTCTTGTGTATTATGTGACTCTATTTTCCCAATGGATAAGGCACGACCTTCTAACCGACGATATAAGCGAGGTTAAAGTTTTCTCCATTTGACCTTTGTCCAATCTAAGGAAATTATCTAAGTAATATCAATTTTTTATCATGCTAAATGTCTATCGTGAAAAATTTAAAATTTTCATATGATAACCAAACCCACACTTGAAATTCCCTTTCCCAGTCAACGAAAACCTTTCCTCTATTAGAATTTCAAATTTTTATGCTCATTATAGTTGAGAGGAATGTTATGACATGATTTTCAAGTGTAGTTTTTATGCATATAAATGTACCTATCTTGATTCTTGAAACTATTGAGATCTACAAAGTAGTTCTCTTGAAGGCTTTAAAAGGGATTTTTTTGTCTTTTTGTCACTCTGAATACCCTCTAGAAGCTTACAGGGAAAATTCAAACCATTTGGGATTTTTATGTGATATAAATGAATATTTATAAGGTACTTTTGAAATATTATGGGAAAATACTTTATGTGAGGAACAAGTTAATAAAATCAAGGTCTTTTTGGGCAAGACATTGGGAAATGCATGTTTCAAAGGAGTTAGTCACCTTGTTTGAAGGGTTTCAAGAGCCTCATGAAGTGTTGGGAGATCAGATCATAGGTATTGGAAATATGATAGAGGATATTTTATGTTGCAATACTCAAGATATAAATATAATACTAAAAAAATGTAGAAATCTGTCCTATTTGAATAAGAGGGTATGTTTGCCAAGATGATATATAGCGTATAGAAAGTGATCAAAGAAGATTAAGTCTAGATATAGAATAAATTTTTATTAAATTGGTGCATGAATATTGTTTTAGAAGATGTATTATTGGGAGTACATAGGCTTAGTATGTGTAAATATACTTGGGTAAAACAAGGGTTATGGGACTGGATGAAGATTTGTCATGGTTTAGTATAGTAATAGAGTAAATAGAAATATTGGTTCCATTAACGGCACAAAAATTGGATAAAATGAGACTAAGATATGACATACAAAAGGGTGAGGGTAAGAAAATGAAAAAAGTAGGTAAAGATATGTGAGTATATGTCCACAAAGGATCGTGTACTATAGATAGTAATGTGGAAACTCGAATTATTCTCACATTATTACGTCAATTGATAGTGACTTTTTATTTGTGAGAAATTGATAAGAGATAGGATGTCACATGTCGAGAATATTTTTGTTTAGGATGTTGATCAAGTATTGAATGTTGTTAAGATGCAAATAGTTGATGAGATAGTAAGTGTTGACATTGTGTAAATGTGTGTAAAAAAGTAGTAATTTTTAGTAATTTTGTAAAATGTTTAAAGAAGCCCAATTTGGTAATTTTACAACTACTTGATTATAAAATAAGTAAGGGATGTGAATTTCCATGTACTCGCTACAATGTTATGCTTTTGAGATTGGTCATATATATATATGGACAATCGATAGGGAAGAGAGGGTTCATCTTTGCCAAAATGTCATTCTTTCGGCCGAATTAGAATAGTGTAAGTAAGAAGTGATGAAGGACTCATGTCACCTATATAATGATTTGAACTAAGTCATAGGATGCGAGACTATGTATATATCCTATAAAGAAATAGTAGAATTTTTAGAATTGAAAATTATATAGGAGATTCCCCTTTCAAGGGAAATATATGATTATCAAGACCGTAATATGCTCCTAAAATTTTTGTATGGTTTTTACTAAAGTTAGAATTTTTCAATTTTGGGTATTTTTGTCTATTTCTAAGGATTTTTGTCGTAGAAAAATATGATATTGTATTTTATCCTCTATCCTTGGAGGTAGAAAGTATCATGATGAATTGGTTGGGTGTTTAGGCTAAATTGATAAGCATAGTGATGATGTATAAACATGTTTGATTAGGAATGAACTTCAATAAATTTTCATTATTGAAGTATCGAGACTAAATCTAGAATCTTGACTTTTTATTATGCAAATATTGTTTTTTTGTAATGATTAGAGTCTATGTAGCATAATTGAGGAGATGTGTTGATATCATCATTTTGTGTGATTTTGTTTTAATTTTGCTACTATTTCTTGGTATTAGGATGTTTACATTGTTAGGATTGAGATGATGTAGATCAAGTGTTGATATTTTTACAAATGTTTGTGAGGTGTAAGAAATTTAATGTAGGTGTTATGATAATACATGTAGATGAATCAAGATTGTGTGATTAGTGAATTGATTGTATGGTCATTGATGGACATACATTGATGAGAAATCGTAATGGGTAGCATTTGTGTAAATTACACATAAGATCCCATAATCATATAAGGAAAAGAAACCTAGTCTTAAAAAGAAGGGTGATCCTCACATTCTTGTAGGGTACTCATTGAAAGGGTAATAGTCATCAAATACATAGATAGTGCATGTAAGATATGGGTGCTTTGAAACATTTTAGTGCAGAAAAAAATTAAACTAGGAGTAAGTAGTCACTTTAGAAGAAAAATATATCCTTTTTGTAAATCAAACATGAAGATATAACTTAATCGAGCATGTTGCCAAAGGTGCCAAAGAAGTTGTATGAGTCACGTGTGTGAATTTGGGTAGAAACTTATATTCTTATGGAGGAATAACTTCATCATGAGAAATATCACTTAATGTATATGTGGAATAATTATTACTAAGAGTAACACTTCTTTGTAGTATGATGTCACATAGGAGGTGAAGTAGATCTGTCAAAATGGTTTTCTCAAAATCAATAATGCATGTTTCCTCAAGTAAGTTAAGTTTCTAATCCAATGAATAGAAATAATTGTCATGGTGTCCATTAATATGATAGAGATTGTAAAGAGGCCTTGCCTTTTATCTTTCAATCTGTGTGAGGGGATGTTGGTCATTATATGGAAACAAAATTAACTTGTTATATATTATTGTAAGTAGGATGTCATGCATCTTATCATTATCTTTGTAAAGATATATTAGTTTACATTTAGGCCTAAGAGGAGCCTTTTGATGACTCTTGGTCTAGTCTCGAGATCATAAAAAGCTTTACCATGACGCAAAATATTCTATTGATTTTTATTAGGTACTAATGGAAAATTTTAGGTGTGAATATTCGTTAATTCACAAATATTATGGATTTTTTAAAAAAAAATTGCTAAATTTTTAGGGGTCAAAAAGTTGTTATTTTAGCTAAATTTTCTAGGTACAATTTAATTTTAAGGGTCATTTCACCAAGTGTTTACACAATAACCAAATTTTAAAAATATTTCCAACATTAGAATGAAGTTGAAATTTGTAAAATTCACCTTCATATATGTAGTGATTACAAACCTAAATCTTTGGATATCAAGTACACATCAAATTTTCTTCACAATTCTTTTACCCATGCTTGTGGTCATGTGGGCATTGAAGTTTGAGATTAAATGCATATCAAAACCCTCCAACATTAAAGGTATTTTAATAGTTAATATTTTATTCTATTGAAGTTGTATATACTTTGGTACCGGCTAGTAGTGTACATTTATGCTATGGTCTAGTATCATGAAAAATGTGTTTGACCAATAGCATAAAATATGCTACTCACTAGTACTAGAAAAAATTGATCTTGGCTAGTAGCGAAAAACAATTCTACCATTTGGTAAGATACAATATGCCACCAAATGGTAGAAGAAAAATGCTATCGATCGGTAGTAGGAAAAATACTACTAACAAGTATCATAGAAAATGCTACTTTGGTTGGTAGCATTAAAAAATTCTATTAGATAGTATCATGAAAAGCTGCTCTAGCAGTAGCATGAAAAATTTCTACCAGATGGTAGTATAAATGTATGTTACTTGTCAGTAGATTATTTTCAGTGATGTCATTAGAGGGGGGAAAGAGTAAGGGAAAAAATTTTCTTATGCAAAATTTTGTGAGGAAATATTTCTCATTGAGATGATTATATTAATTCCTAACATCAAATTTTTTATTTAAAATATCCCATAAAATACTGCAAATGTTTGCTAATTTTTACAAAAAAAAATTTGAATTTTTTTGTTTCCATCATATTTTGTGAGGAAAACGTTCTCATTGAGATGGATTTTGTAATTGTTATTGTCAAAAAAATTATTTTTAAAAAATTACATATGTTATTGGTCGATAGCATATCTTTGTTAGTTGTCGACATATACTATTAGTCAAAAATTACTAATGGTTGAAGCGATTATCAAATGATTAACCAAACCATTTGAAACTCATTTCCTTGATTCATCATCATTTCAAAATTCAATTTCACATCTTCACATTGTAATATCTACGATTGTTTTAAGGGGTCTTAAAATTTACTCGGTACTAATCCTAGTAGTGGATCATAATAATGCATAATAGAAGAAACCAGAATTTTCTCATCCTGGATGCTTAGGTTGATGTGGGAATGTAATATCTCACTCTCAATACATAACACATAAAAATATCAGTAAATGAATCAGGTTTCATAAATTAGTTGTACCTTGAGCGATCATATGAGACCTCGAAAAAATAAATAATGTATCTCTTGGTCAAATGGGTTGATATAATAATAAGTGTATGTTTTCTTTGAAATGAAATATATCGTCGAGATAATGACTTGATATCAATTTTATGTGAGGAGGGTAAAAACTCATATATATCCCTAATGCCTTTATTGTAACTATTTAATGGGCTATAAAAGCATCTTCAAGCTCTAAAAATGTACTAAGATATCCTCTAGAAAGGTATGTAAACCTATACATAACATTTCTAGTGAGAATTTTAGGGATAGCTTTGAGAAGCAATCTATATTTGTTATGTGAATCCATAAGTTCCCTTTAATTCTTAAGATGTAGATAAAGATCGAGGTACCATATAAAAATTGGAGTAAACACATGACAAATTTACTAGGTAAGCGAGATTGGAAGATTTTATGTTGAATATGATTTCCATAGATAGTATCATAATCAATGTTACCATAGTAATTTTCTCTCTTTATAGTTAATGTATGTACTTTATGTTGCAAATATCCTACCACAAGCATAAGAGAGAGGACCTAAAGTGGAGGTATGGCATAGACATCTAGAAGATCATTCAAGGGTTCTACCTTAGCATTAATTGTGGCCATATGTACATTATTTATTTTAAAAGCAATAAGAGGTGATCTATCATCGGGTAAACATTGGAGTTATATAGGATTAATTGCATATTGAGTCTCTAAAGGAGTATTACTTTTATTCACAATAAAATCATGCAAACTAGGAGATGAATGTAGACTATTTTGATCCCTTAAGAATCTAAGTACTGAGGCGTGAAGGGATTTTTCACGTGCAGAGAAGGAGAAAAATCTCACGTAGAAGTAACTTCGGGAAGAACTTGAAGGTTCAAACCCAAGAAGAACAGGCTTGGGGCTTAGTTGTATCTTGGACCACGGTAAAATTTGCAATAAGGAACATGTGGTCGTGTGCCCGAGGAATGATTTTGGATAAGGTTAAAACATGGAAACTTACAGCCCAAGGAAAGCATGTTTTAAGATATGATTATCATGATAAGATTAAGAGTTGTAAAGTGGAGTTAGTTATGGTTTAGCTGGAATTTACATGTTTAGGGTACTTGAGTATGGTGGGGCATGATGACATTTGGCACGCAGTTTTCTCTTGAGTGAAAAATTGGTGGTGGAGGGAAGATTCTAATGGTTCTCTTGTTATGTATTGATTTTACATGACAAGAAGTACTAGAGAGAGAGATAAAGAGTGTAAGGGAGAATGTGAGAGAGATCTAAGGATGAGATGTGTGAGAATGTTGTTAAAACATCTTGAGCGAGTAATTTGTAGGTTTAGAATGTAATTATGTTGATGTATCTGGTCCGTTTTATGGATCTTATCATGTATTTGGCTATTGTAACAATGGTGGATTAATATAATGGTGTTGTTCTGAATATCAGTGCTCAATGGATCTAAGTATTTGTGTTCTTTATTGTGTTCTTGGTTTAGATATGATTACTACTTAATGTTCTTGATGTTCATAGTCATAATAATGTTCATATATGCTTAGATCTAGTTCTTTATTCTTATTATAGGATGTATGCATTTACTATCATGCATTACTCTTCCATTCATGGTAACATTCTTGACAAAGATCACATAGAAGAGGCGCTCGGTGCCTTCACACATATTAGGTGATATCCTAGTTTAGGTTGGGTTATATGTCAGTGTCCCTCATAATTAAAGGGTTATGAAAAGTGACTACATCTTGTTTCCATTGCTGGGACCTATTTGAAGTTGTTGCAAGAATGGTGTATGATGGCAAAACGCTTGACCTTGGACATCATGGAGACTTGTCTTAAGAACATGGAGGATGAATTTTCATAGTGATTCAACATTGGACCTAAGTTTAATACACATACATGGGTAGAGGAAAATTTGTATCATGAGCTCTATGAGACACTCTTTTCATGTTTTCCAGTAGAGTTGTTTAAATGGTTGTCTGCGTATGCATCCAGGAAGAGTTGGTATTTTTGACCTCATGTTTGGACCTAAGAAGATTATCAATGAATTCATGATGCTGATCTGATATGGACTTGTGTTGTTGATCATTGTTGGAGTGGTGTGTTGACTAGCTATACATTGGAATATGTGGTTTATACTTATTATTCAACGAGAGGTTGTAAAGTTTGAGTTCTTATGAGAAGCCGAGAGAATATTTCTTGCATTCATTACTGTTACCCATTAAGATCATGATCATCACTCTGAGTTTCTAAGTGTTTCATATGGCTACCTAAATTCTCACTAGGTGTGGGGAGCAAAAGTAGGTGTGGTAAGAGATGGTGGGTCTTACGGCGAGAAGAGGAGAGAGAATAGAGATGGATTAAGAATAATGAAGTGTGGGAGAGGGAATTGGTGAAATAACATAGGATTATGAGAGTGATGGATATATGAAGGAATATGTTGTATGAAGGATTTGAGGTTCACACAGAGGACGTGGAACCTAAGAAATATTTTCTACCCCATCTTGGAAAACACGTAAGGAGAAACCCCTTAGATTCTAATGATAGCTCGTCATATGGAGAAAGGATATAGACCATAGGCATGCATTTGAACCCACACGACCAAGCCCTTGCACTTAGTTTTCAGTCTCTAAGAAAGGTATGGATAGTCCGGCTGGTTTTGGTGTTGGTGTTGGTATGCAAATAACATCGGTATATATCATTTTTCATTAAATCCATATTTGGCTGTGCAAACATTTCATGTGTTTGGTGGTATCTTGTCAGGCACATCATTTGGACAAGGTGTGGGTGCATAGAACGTGGGTATCACGAATAAAAGTAGTTCAACTTCACATATTGTTGGAGCTCAATTTAGTACAATAGTGGGAATGCATAGTAGCACTACTTCAGGCCCTGTACCTACTACAAGAGGAGGATCTAGTGGATTTGGTGGTGGAGGAAACATAGGAGGGAATCAGGGTTCTAGATCTGGTGGGCAAGGACCACAACCCCATCAATAAGTATTTTATGAGATGTCTCTTCATTTACTTGATTATAAAGGTGTTAAGGATGTTGTAGAGCATGTATAAAAGTTCAAATTACTATGGTGCACTAAGGGCGTGTGCATAGCTGGTACCAAAAGTATGACCCATATCACACGGAAGTGGATTATATGGCCTTTGCATGATTCCTTCTTAGTAGAATTTCATATTCCTGAATTTGAGAAAAAGAGCATCAGTGCACTCAACGAGATTTAACAAGGTATGGCAGAGAGTGTGTGGAATTATGATACATGCTTTAAGACTCTCTTGTCAAATTTATCTTATGACATCCATCTGTCTCAAAGCATGCTAAGTGGTTTATTGGAGGCTTGATAACACCTTTCAGATGAGTGCTCTCACATAAGACTATAATGGATATGTGCAAATCCATGAAGGCTACTCTGTGTCTTGAGGCTGTTAGAAGCATTGATACTGGGGTAAGTCCCTTTTTGGAGACACAGATTGCTTCCATGGAAAAGTAACTTAAAAATTTGTCTGTGAATTTGTCACATTAGACTCGCAACAGAATTTTGTGTACAAATTGTGAAATACAAGGACACACCAAGGATAGTTGCCCTCAAAAGTAGGTGTGTATCATGTTGTTGGATAGTGAGATCTATCATGGGGATCATGATCCAAGTAGATGCTCATTGTTACAACATGCACTCCATAAGAATGTGTCTTGTTATTGTAATATTTGTACATCTACTACTCATGATACAAAGGAATGTCAGTTGATATACCAAATTCATGATGGCATTGACACTAGTGTGCACCAGGCCAACATTGTGAACAATTCTAAAAAATGAGGGGCGTCAGCATGAAGGGCATGAAGATGGAAAACAAAGGGGAATATTTTTTTGTGGAGGATTCAGTGGCCATGGTGGTCATGGAGGAGGAAGGAGTGAATTCACTTGTGGAACTTGTTTCAATTGTGAATCTACGAGAAGACTATAAGCATGAGTACCCAAAATTTCTTCAATGCTCATGGTGTGGAAAGAAACATAAGTATGAGGAGTGCCTAATTTGTATGATCACATGAGCTAGAATCAAAAGAAGGAAAAGGGCATGTGAATGGTTAGTGTGAAATGTGTTGAACCTTTGTTCATGCCTACGATAACGTCTAATCTGAGTTGGAGCTTGTATTAGTAACTATATGTGTTGAAGCTGCATGCACTAAAGTTACACGCGTCAAAGAAATACCAAAGAAGAGGCATATCATTACAAGAGAAGAAGTATTGCATGGAAATTACCCTGATCTAACTTATTAAAAGGAGGTTTACTAAGAGACTATGGAGGTTATTAGGAGTTTACAAGGGGAGATCCAATGCTTGATCGAGTAGTCGCGAGAAGTTGGAACATGAAAATAATGCTAAGATCCCTTAGAAGGACGTGGATGATGTTAAAGAGGTATGTAATATGTGGCATCAGGAAAATATCATCCCTTTGTTAGGAGAGTGGTTGAGAGGAAATATATCATGCACTGGGAATGAGCTCGAGAGGTATATCTTGCATGCTAATTTTCCTCTTCAAAGTCTTGATTATGAAAAAGAGATCATGTTAAATGTGGTAGTTGATGGATAGATTATAAGAAGCATACTAATTGACATAGGTGCAGAGGTTAATGTTCTTACATTAGATGCATGGAATCAGATGGGGAGACCACCATTACAGCCATCTTCAAATGTGTTTTACCTAGAAAATAGAATTAAAGTTACACCCATCGGAGTCTTGAAGGATGCTTCCATAACCATTGAAGGGGCCAAATTCATTTAGGGATTTTAAGTCTTAGCACTTGCTGAGGAAGATATTTTTATAGCCTTACTTGGATGTTGTTATGTTAATAATGCTTATTCGTGCTTTATCAAGGGATACATCAGTTTTGAGAACAAGAAGGAGCGCGTGATGATTCCACTAACATGTGGGATGTCTGCACCTTATGTAGAGCCTTTGGTTGAAGAGAACATAAATAGAATTTATGTGCATACCATCGAGAGATCTATAAGGTATTGAACCATCAAGAGGAGTCATTGGCGGGATGATGCTCGATCCATGAGTGATACGAGTAACATTGCATGTGATAATTGGGTGTATGGGATTCATGAGTTAGTTGAGAGATAATTGAAGGGTATTGTGACTCATTTTGTAAAGGCATGTTTGGTTAGGAATCTAGGAGGAATACGATTTACTAAGTTACACTGTAAAAGGTCACCCTAGTGTTGTTTTATGTGCTATGGAAGTCCAGTGCACATGTGAACTAGAATGGAGGAATATACTTATTTATAAATTTCGTGGGACAAGAATGTGTTGTTGGATGACTCATTAGGATAATTTTATAGAATGACATGAGGTAAAAATCATGTTCTCTATTACATTTCTCCAGAAAAATACATCTTCAAAGATATGAGGATATCATGGGAAGGAATCATCCTTGTACCACGTTCAGGAATATGAGAAAGCCAAGATGGAAGGCCTAAAAGCCTTACCTCCTTCATTCATGGTTGATAAGTTTTATTCCACCTTGCAAGGTTGTGTACGTGCATGGTATATCTATTCATAGTTATTTTGTTAGACAAGAAATTGGAAGGAGTTGACAGTAGGTAATACTCAAACTTTTAAATATCTATCTTCTAAACCATCAGTGAATGAAGCTTTGTAGGTAGAAAAGCTCCTTACTCTAGGAGATAGTACCAAGGCTGAGGACCTCATCCTATATTTTATAGGGAAACTAATTTGAGGGTGCAATTTGTGGAAGAAGAGACAAATGAAGTACGAGTTTTTGGTGGGCCTACCTAGAAAAGAGAAAGGAAAAATGGTGTACCTAATAGAAGATGAAGAAATATAGAAATTATATGTTGATCATACAAAGGAATGCACAAGGTCTTGATAGTGCAGATGAGAAAGTGTGTGCTAACTATGAGCCTTTAAAGACACCGAAGGTCAACATTGTACGAGAAGAGGAACCGGAAGAAGCAATCATTGGTGATTACTAGATAGATTAAGAGGTCTCAAATATAATTGAGTTATTGTATGACTTCTAGGTTTTTCTCGTGTGGATACCATGAATTGAAATGAGTTCATCACTCATTGGGATAGATGCAGATTAAGTTGAAGGAAGGTGCGTGCCCGATTAGGAAAATGCCTTATCGGATGAATCCTAATCTACGTGTAAATGTGAAGTAAGAGATTGAAAAAATGTTAGAATCTGAGATCATTGAGGCCATTGAAGAGTCTGAATGGGTCATCCCAATGGTGATTAGTATCAAGAAGGATGGGAGGATAAGGATATGTGTGGACTATAGATATTTGAATGTTGCATGTGTGATAGATCATTTTCCAATGCCTTTTACTGAGGAAATCTTAGAGGGTGTAGTAAGGTGTGAGATCTACTCTTTTATAGATGGATTCTTAAGGTATCACCAGGTAAGGATTGCAAAAGAAGACCAAGAGAAGACTAATTTCACCACTGAATGGGGAATTTTTTCTTACACGGTTATGCCCTTTGGACTTAAGAATGCACCTATTGTATTTTTGCACATTGTGGTACAAACATTTCAAGACTTTATTCATAAGTTTCTACAAGTCTACTTGGATGATTGGATAGTGTATGGATTAGTGAAAGATCATTGTGACAACTTGAGATTGATGTTTGAGAGGTGCAAATAGTTAAGTATCTCTCTAAATATTAAGAAATGTGTCTTTGTTACTCCTTTTGGTACACATTGCTAGGTCATATTATTTGCAAGGAAATTTTATTGGTGGATCCTACCAAAGTTGTTATTTTGGGTTTGGAGGAGCCTACCAATAAAAGCGTAGTCTTGTGATTCTTGGGGTATACATGTTACTACATAAATTTCATCAAAGTCTATGTGATGATTGACATGACCTTGGAAGAACTATTGAGGCATAAAGGGATATTTCATTGGGGTGAGGCGCAACAGGTGTCTTTTGATACATAGAATGAGAGGCTTACTTTGCACCCATTTTACACTTTTTGTCTTACAAGCCTATCATGTGCATGTAGATGCATCAGGGATGGAAATTGGAGTAGTTCTAACACAACCTAGAGAAGGGATTGTTGATCACCCTTTGTGTTTTACAAGTAGAAAGTTAACTCCAGCTAAGAATAATTACACAACAACGAGAGTGCAAAGCGTTGTCTATGATTTATGCACTGCATAATTTTAGGTAGTACTTGTTGGCTACTCCATTTATCTTTTACAGATCACATGGCTCTTAATTATTTAGTAAATAAACTTGTCTTATAGGGGCGTATATGTCATTGGGTCTTGTTATTTAGGAGTTTGACTTTTCGGTCATAGTAAAACCGGGAAAGTGTAATTTAAGACTTGACCATCTTTCTAGAATTAATTTAGGTGAGGATGCATAGAGAATTAAAGACACAATGCTAGATGCATAGTTATTTAGATTACAATGTGTGCCCTCTGATTTAGAGGATATTGTTATATTTTTACGAATAGGTGTGGCGCTGAAGGAATGAAGAGTATAGAAATAAAACAACATAACATTCATATCATGCCTTATATGTTGATTGGTGGAGATCTATACATGCTTAGCTGAGATGTTAATTTTTGCAAGTGTGTACTAGAACATGAGTGCATGGGTATTATGGAGGAAGCTCATGGAGTGATTTTTGTGGACACTATGCAAGGTTAGCCACCACGCACAAGATTCTGATGGTGGCTTGTGGTGGGAAACATTGTACAAGGATTGCATAGAATATGCCAAGGGATGTGATCATTTCCAATACCTTGGAAAGCTTGGGCATATAGATGAAATTCTTCCAAGGCCTATAACAAGTGTGGAACCATTAAAAAAATGGGAAATTGAATTTTTGGGACCTATTTCCCCTCAAAGTATATGTAGGACTCAATCACGCTACATCATTACTTGTATATATTATCTTACAAGGTGGGCAAAGGCAGCGCTTTATGAAGGATTGTGCTATAACTACTACAACAAGGTTCTTTTGGGATAATATCATAAGAAATTATGGATTTCCATTGATTTTAACAAGTGATAGGGGTACTCATTTCTTGAATGAGACTATTAGAATATTATTGGTCAAATTTATCGTAGCCCATAATAAGACTACACCCTATCACCTAGAATTTTGTGGAGGCTGTATCATCTTTCAATAATATTTTGATCCACACATTGACAAAGATCTGTGATGTTCGAAGGAAATATTGGGATGATATATTTTTATTGTACTTTGGTCATATAGAACAACCTACAAGAGGTTAAACAAAGAAACACCCTTTTAGTTGGTGTTTGACATAGAAGGGTGTTGTCCAGTTGAGTTCATGTTACCATCCCTACATATTACATGCATAGGAGGATTGGCTGATGAGCAAGCACTTGAAGAGCACATATAAAAATTGATGCAATTGGATGAGATGACTTCTATAGTTTGATGGAGTTAGAAGATAGAGAAAGAAAGACAAAAGGCCTGACATGATCGGCATATTAAAAACAAGAATCTAGAGGTTAGACAGATGGTTATTCTGTATGATTCCAAGTTTTTGTGCCACCTTGGGAAGTTCTAATTACATTGGTTGGGATCGTATCTTGTGTGACCTAATTACTTAACTCATCTGCTTGCAGTGAGAAGATTTAGATGGCACATTGTTTCTTGGTTTCTTTAATGGGAGTAGGTTGAATCCCTATTATAAATAAGTCTTCTTAGTGTTTATAATAAGGCAATGTTTCCATTTATCTTAGGTTTTCCTTTAATGCATTTTCCTTTATATTTTTTTCCTTTCATCATTGTTATGCTTTGTATTTTTCATCATGTTTTGTGTTGGGCGTTGGCGTGCTAGTAGCTAATTACATTTTAAGTGATTCCATATGCAAAGGACCACACATTCATTTATCATGGGGTGGATTGGAGTATAGTTCATAAATTGGTTGGTGCATTTATAGGGAGGTTAGATTGATTGAAATCTCATTCTAGGATGTTAGAAAAAGGTATAAAAATGGTTTATAATTCACGTAGTGTAACATGTGGTAGGCGGAGGTATGGGAAATTAATTTTTCGATGGTGTAGAGGTTAATTACTTGAAACAATGAGGTGTGCAAAGGAGTGCATTGTAGTAAAGTAATGTTAGCATTCCATAAGGTTATGACTGTAGCGTGTGAGGTGGAGTCACAAACATTTACTTAAATGGAAAAAGTACTTTGTTAAAAAGTAACATTTAAGTACGTGGGTCAAAAGGATGTTGAGGTCATGAAAAATTATAAATAGGGGGTGAGGGTAGTCATTTTAACTACCTTACCTTCGGAAATTCTCCGAGAGATTGAAATGCGATGAGAGTGTGATAAGGAAGCGAGTCTTTGTGAGAACTAGTGGAAATTTGTAAATTGTGATGAGACCTTGTAGAGTGGAAAGTGGAGTAGACAATGAGGAAGTAGAGGGTTATTTAGGAGTGAATATATTGACGTTGGAGAGCTTGGGAGGAGAAGGAGAATTTGAACACCTAGGGCATGTATTGGAGGAATGGAAATTTCACCTAAGAAAGCTTAAACCAAAAGACCGGTGGTGGAGAATGAGGAACCTATGGAGATATACTCAAAAATACAGTACCCTATGGGTGTTATTAAAATGGAGAAGTGGAGTTCAAAGCTATATAGGTGTAATATTAGTAGTTTTAACCATAGAATAGAAGAACATGAAAATTTGATGTAGGCGTATCTAGTGAAATACATTCCAGAATAGGCGAGCTCAGAAACCCTAGGGTTGATGACTCGATGTAATAGGAGATGGATAAAACAATCCCTACTCTTCAAGTGGTTAATGTCATGGGTGCATAAGGAATTTTTATAGTTTACAGGGTGGAGAATGATAATTATAATCCATTTTATCATGAGAGTTACGAGGCCTACGAAACACTAGTGAAGATATGGATATTGACCTATGTGACAATGTGAAAATTGAAGAATTAGTGAAGTAATTGAATTATGAGAAGGGAGGAAGGGCTCAGGTTATCTTAGATTTTGATGATCTAGTGTTAAGGGTTGTGACCCTCCTTATGAGATACAAATTCGGTGCATCAGAATGGTTGATCGATATCAACAAAAGATTCTTGTACATTGTGTACAGAGTATCAAAATGAGCACACTATAACTTTTCACAATTCATTGTGAAGAGTATCATTGAGGAAGCCGGGGAATAGAAAGATCTTTGGAGAAAAGATAACATGGGGGCCATCTTACTATTAATCATCTTTTGGGAAATTGGAATCCCTGATGGACCAGATGGGAACATGTACATTTACCCACCATCACACTCATCCCTTGAAGTGAAATTTTCCCAGTTCACTCATGATGGCTCCATTACAAACATCTATAAGGTGTGGATGAAAAAATGGTATGAGAAACTACACCTGGATTTAGAGAATGAGTGGCATATCCCATATGAGTTTCCAGAAGGTTTAGGGGACTTGGTGAAGTTAACGATGTAATGCAACACTTCAACTTGGAAAATTTTAAGATGGCTAAGGGATAAATGGGGCCATGGTGCAAACTTCCATTTGCATTCATTACTAAATATATGAAGTGTGCCATCAATCGGTGAAGGATGTACACAGAAGCTGAACTTTGATGTTGACAAAGTGGACTCTGATGTTCACACCCTTCGCATGACCTACAAGTATGATACGAGTCCGGTGTATGTCAAATTCTTGGAGTAAGACTTCCTGGATCTGTAACCACATATCAATGTCACTATTAAGGGCTTCACCATTTGAGTTTTTATATATCTTCACCGTAAGATGCAAGGAGGAGTTAAAGTGGAGGTTATAGAATCCACCTTTCTAAAGCCAAGAGAGGTTTTGAATCCACCCACAAAATTAGTACAGGAAAGAGAGGAAGGAGAGGAAGAATAAGAAGGAAGTGAGGAGAAACTAGACACTTCCAGGACAAGGAAGTGTTATACATGCATGAAAAATGGTGAGGGCATAGATAAATTACAGTAGGGTAGCACCAAGGCTTAACAACAAGAGTGCGTAGAACTTAAGCAACTTGAGGAAAAAGAGTCGGAGAAGAAAAATCCTAAGGTACATGATGTCTCCATTTCTTCGATAGAGATAGGCTCAGAAGAAGGTCACGCCACATTCTGAGAAAAACTCGAGGTAGATATCTAGGAGGAGGATAAGAGAAGGTCTAAGGAGGAGGCCAAGGAAGAAGTTGATGCATGCTCAAAGGTAAAGATGCCTACTGTGGAGGGACATGTGAAGATTCCGGTGAAATAAAATTAACTTACCCATCCCACCAAACCATAAGAGAAGGATAAGGGAGAATCATTTATTATTAAGGAGGATAAAGGGTTTGTTTTAGGCATAAGTACGTTAAGGATACAACGTTATAAGTGCAAGGTGGAGAGGAAGAGGTTGATGCCTAGGTTCCCTCATATGGACTTTGTGTATAATCCTACAAAGATGTTGTGTGCATGATTCTAGAGCACCCTTTCCTCGAAGAAGTTGCATTCTTGGGATATTTTAGACCAAGATGGGGAGTGATAGTGAAAATAAAATGATAAGTTGGAATTTGCATTGTCATGCATAGGAGCCTGATTTCAAGGTCAATGATCATGTGATCAAGACCATCCTTTTGAAGAATAAGAAAGGGACGACTTATAAAGTGGTGGATCTAAGCCACCATACGGATGAGTAGTGATGTAACGTGTTATAGAAGATATCCTCGAGAGGTTGTAAGAAAAATATTAGACCCGGGGTGACTGTTTGGACCTTTTGAAGAAGGTAAAGGAGAAGTTGATAGAGAGACTACACCAAGAGTTGAAGGAAAATAGGCATGGATGAAGGAAGCATATGATCGAGGCGGCTCTTTGGTTGAAAAGATATTGGGATAATGTCGACATTGGTGAGCAAAGCAAAGACATATTATAACGATGAAATGGAATATTTGGAAGACTTGGTGGGGATGTTGTTGGTCAACATCAAGGATGGTGCGGGATCTATAACAAAGGAGCTTACAAGGAGGACAAAAATAACAAGATTGTTTTTAGGTCTGCGAATTA
Organism: Taxus wallichiana var. yunnanensis; assembly: GCA_018340775.1. Taxonomy (NCBI): domain Eukaryota; kingdom Viridiplantae; phylum Streptophyta; class Pinopsida; order Cupressales; family Taxaceae; genus Taxus; species Taxus wallichiana. Next base: position 761,307,806 of record CM031240.1, read on the forward strand.
TCTTGAGTTGGAGGACTTGCTCACCCAACTCAAGGAGGAAAATATATTGGCAGATAGGGGATTCAATAGTTGTTAGAAATGTGAGCCTTGTTTTTATGCACATGTTATAGATGAAGAGGCCATCCTCAAGGCCTTACAGGAGAAGATCCCAAAAAAATATGACCATGTTAGTTTATAATTGAAACCATAGTGTAGAAGGATAAGATAAAAACCAAGCGTGAGAAGCTGGAATTTCATATTGGTGAACTCTGAGATTTTATCACAAAACATATGGATGAGTTCAAGGGAGTTTATGTGGATTTTTTTGTTCATAAAGGATATCAAGGAAAATTTGAAGAGATTACACTAGAACAGGTACCCAACATAGTGGAGGAGGCACTAGAGAAAGCTGTAGATGAACTAGAGGCTTAGAAGAAGTTAAAGTGGGTGATAGATCATGCAGTTCCACTGAGCTTGTCTTGTTAAGCATTTAGATTTTTGCAACATACAACATTTTTTCTTATCCAGGTTTTGGATGAATGGATTTTTGTTTGATAGTGCAAAGGATTGTCATGGGCAACAATCAAACTAGTGTGGGGTAATGTTGAGCCCCTAAGAAGACTAATTACCTGAGGCGTGAAGGTTTTTATCACACACCAGCAAGACACAAAGTCTCATGTGGATATAACTTCGGGAAGAGTGTTGTGGTCATGCCTAGGCATAACATGCTTGGGACTTAGTTGTATCTTGAACCATGGTAAGATTTGGAATAAGGAACACGTGGAGATGCGGCCAGGCTTGATTATGGATAAGGTTTAAACATGGAGACTTGCAGCCCAAGGAAATCATGTTTTAGGATATGATTATCATGATAATATTAAGAGCTATAAAGTAGAGTTAGTTATGGTTTAGCTGGCATTTGCATGTTTAGGGTACTTGAGTATGGCGGGGCATGATGACATTTGGCATGTGGTTTTCTCTTGAGTGATGAATAGGTGGTGGAGGAAGATTCCCATAGTTCTCTTGTTATGTATTGATTTTACATGGTAATAAGTAGTAGAGAGAGAGTGTGTGTAAGGGAGAATGTGTGAGAGAGATAAGGGTGAGATGTATGAGAATGCTATTGAAACTTCTTGAGAAAAGTCATTTGTAGGGTTATAATGTAATTATGTTGATGTATTTGGTCTGTTTTATGGATCTGACCATGTATTTGGATATTGTAACAATTGTGGATTAATATAATGGTTTTGTTTTGAATATTAGTGATCAATGGATCCAATTATTTGTGTTCTATATGGTGTTCTTGGTTTAGATCTGATTACTAGTTGATGTTTTTGATGTTCATAGTCTTAATAATATTCATCTATTCTTATATCTAGTTCTTTATTATTGTTATAGGATGTATGGATTTACTATCATGCATTAATTTTCCATTCATGGTAACATTCTTGACAAATATCACATAGAAGAGGGCCTAGATCCTTCACGTGCCTCGAGTGAGCTCCTAGTTTAGGCTAGGTGATATGCCAACGTACCTAGGAATTAAAGGGTTAGGAAAAGTGACTACAACTATATGTATCACATGCATTTGAATGGGAATCAACATGTTAATGATTGATATAAGAGAAATAAAAGTACTTTTTCACTATGCACATTATCATCTACAAGTGGTGGAGAAGAAGTACTAATAGAATCATTGCATTTTCTTTCAAGATGAGAAGTAGAATTTTTTTTATCAATCATAGTTTTTATAATAGGAATGAAATCATTTATATAATTATTTCATTCAATAATATCATAAAAAAATTAATGGTGCAAGAAATATTATTTCTTTCAGATTTCTTGGGAATAATAGACATATAAGTACAATCATGTACATGTGAAATAGAGATGTTAAAATCAATTGCATTATCTTTGTATTCAAGATGAAGCATAGAAATACAATTGTGTTCATTTGGATCATGTGAAAGGAAATAAAAATCATCATGTCTGTCATCATTAGGGTATTCACTATTAATAGATTCTAGATCATTATGAGAGGCATAGGGAATACCATCAAGTAATGTATAAATATAAGGAATTTCATCCTCGTGTACATTAAATTTTTTTCATCATCACTATGTTATATATGATCTATTGCATTAGGAGGGGCATGTAAAGGTGGAGGGGAGGGTCATATTTCACCATCACTTTCGCAAACATCTACATTACCATTAATGTTATGAGAAAAATTACTAGTGGTAGTGAGTGTGGGGAATACAAGTTCTAGAATATCCTATTAGTTTAGATTGGTGCACAAGATGAAGTATATGGAAGTATCTTATGTATAGTTGTAAAATGAGGTGGCTTATCTCAAAACAAAATGGGATTATCCTTTTGATCATAATTTAATATGATATCATCCTCATTAGGAGAGACTAAAGGAACACCATTAGTAATAATTGTTGAGTTAATGATATTCTCGAAGCCAAACTATTATTTGTATTCCAAGTGGTGGATCCAAAAGTTGTGCAAAACCAAAAGTTGTATGGACATAGTTAGAGGGATGATAACACAAGTTTGGTGTTATAAATCCCTAAGGAAATCCATGGTTATACAAAGAATAATAAATACACAAAAAATTACGTACATGCCTTAGCGAAGCCCTAGAGTTTGGGAAAATAGGAGTTCTAATCAAAGAGGCTACAAAAGAACCTAGTTTAAGTGAAGGCTTAAATCAAAAAGTGGCTTCACCAAAATTTATTAACCCTAATTATACTTTATTTGGGTTTATTTGAATTGATAATGCAATAAATAATATCATTAATACATTCATATTTACACTACATATCGGGAAAGAGAATTTTACAATATAGAAATCAAAACAAAATTTTAATATATGTAATTAGAAGTGAAATCGGGGTAGAAATAAATAGCTAGTTGGTTCAAAAGGTTGTAATAATGATTGATCTAGAAAAATAACAAATCCTCTGAACTAGATAAATCATCTTGTAGAGTTATAGATATTTATGGGAAGGACCATACCAAATGTTTGGGACCGGATGTTCTATTATGAATGAATTATATGGTTTTGCACCTATATAAAATAAAAATATATAAGTTGCAGTATGATTTTGTGTCATTACTTTTAACTCTCTGGTATCTTCAACTTCACATGAAATCCTAGATTTCACACCTGAACCTGCAAAACAAACCCAAGATATCCTACAATACACTCAAGTATGTATTATCTCTAGAAATAAATATGCAAATTCTTGAATTGGACCTACCTTGGTAGTCACACCATTTATGAGTCATCAATAATTTTTCTACATTTTAGACTAAATGAGGTTCTCCTAGTGCTTTGTGTTGATGTGCATGCAAATATGCCTTGATTTAGTTTAACACTTGTTCCTTAACACCGATAGCAGGATATGATACTTCATCCCAATGGAAACCCTTACGTGTAGATGACAAATTCAGATTTATGCCCTCCTATGTTGTGTATGTAGTATGTAAATGTATCTCTTTCTTCCTTAACTCAAGAGATGGTAGATAGATATATGATTTCTAGATAATAAACTCCTACATTATACTTACATATACATGATTTATTACTTTGAAATTCAGACCTTAGTGGTAAGAAAGACCAGCCCAAAAATATAAATCAAATGAAATAAGAGTAACAATTGGGCCCATGAAGAGAAAAATTATTAATTACAAGGGGACAAGACCGTATAGAAGGTTCAAGACCATGGTATGGTCTTTACCCTATTAGATGGTTTTGTACCAAGATAATAAATAACAAAACAACAAAAGGGGACTACCAGAGATCTATGTAAGCTGTCTTAAAATCAAACCAAATATGTAAAACAATAAGAGATAGGGTTAAATCAAGCCATTAAGAGTAGTACAACAAAATAATGATGTGTTTATCTAGTTGGAATTTGAGAACTCTTCAGATTCGGGAAAATGCAGATAATCTTAAGGTCCTTAGGAAGGATGTGCCTCATCTTCTCAGTGATAGAGAAAAGGATAAACATGAACCTACCATTGACATCGAGATAAGGCTTGCAAATATCAGTCGGAAGAAAAATACAATGGAGGAATCTTTGGATAATATTTTTAGCAAACAAATTAATAATTTAACTATGCAAAAGGATTTCCTCGACTTTATTCAAGCTGCAGGTTAATCAAATTTATGAAATTAGTGGCATTCTCTTCGGTATTTGGAAATGGGACAAAGAAACAAAATAGATAATTTATTCCTACAACAAGGACCCCACTCGTGAGATAACACTTAACCTTTTCAAAGCATTGGAGGATGTGAAAAAGGTTTTTAACAAATATCTTAAGTAAAGGTTCATTGGTTCCTTTTTTCTTATGTCTTTTTTTTTTTTTGGTAGTTCTCTAGTTGTTGTTATGATGTAGTGCATCTATGTTTTGGTTCTATGACAAAAAAATCTTTGCCTTTATTTTACTCTAATTTTATCTAGCCGCTTTAGGCCTTTCTTTAGGGGTGTGTTCTCGACATGTCAAAAATCACTTTGTATCTCTTAATTTATCTTGCCTTTGGGAGTTTTTACTTCAGGTATGTTCCCTCCCAAACCATTTACCACTAATATAAAACAAAATAATTATGCCATTAAAACCTTGTTTCATTTTTCAAAACTCACATGTATATAAGTCCAAAAAAATCATGATGTAATAATGATTTTGCATATATTTTAGTGTCTACAGTAGAGTGTAAGATGGTAAAAATGTGTGCACCATGAATAACATGTACACCCATAAAAGGATTTTTTCGCATGGTGGAAACTATGGAATGCAACAAGAGTAATAATAAAAACAAATAGAAATAGTAAATACTACAACAACAATTTTAATAAGGCATGTATAGAAAATAGAGTGCAAAAATAATTAATTCATAGTCGGTGGAATGCAATTAATGTTGCATAAAAGGAATAGATCTTGCAAACAAGGGACACTCACAAAGTGTCACAAGACAACCAGGTCTATATGTCTACCAATAATATCACACAAGATAGGAATGTATCCACAAACATGGGACACCCACAATGTCAAAATACAAGGAAGGTATTCGTGCCACTGATTAGTGAAACAAGAAAGTAACAACACAAATAATAAACATGTATGGAAACAAAGAGTTTCATAACATGATGAAGTGTTACAAGAAGTGATATAAAAAGAAACATATGAAGTAAGAGGTGTCACTACTACACAAGACACACGTGTCAATATTGTTAGCTCAATAAAAATTATGTACACAATATATGTAATCAAGAAACATGAGGAAGTAGAAATGAACTATAATTAAATGTTATCACATGTGTGTAGTATATAATAGATACCCTTATATATATATATATATATATATATATATATATATATATATATATATATATATATATATATATATATATATATATAATTAATCTAGGTAAAGGTCCATCTATTACTGTCATCATGTACTACTATATGTATGTCTGCATCAAACTCAATATACCACCGAATGTGTGTGTAAAGAAGAAAGATATATGTTATTTTTAAAAATCCATCATGACAAATAACATGTGTAATGTAAAGTTCAAATGAACTGAAGCTAAGTATAAAGGTCCTAATTTTTATATTCTTAAAAATATATGAATTTTATTGTATTTTGAAAGTATGTTAATGTATTTTTATTTGTAAAATGTTTAGCTTTGTAAAATAAAGATCTATATGAAGAAGATTAAGTATAATATTGTCAAAAGTGCATAGTTGTCATTGTATTTTTCATAGGTCATCCGTCATGTGTGGCTAAATGATAGACACCAAGGCCATCATGCTCAATGGCCATATATGGGCCTGAAATCCCTTCATTTCTTTCTCAATGTTTGTATTTTTTATTTTCTTTGAGATCAAGGTCTCTTATTTGAATTTTGTGATCATGGACCTTTTATTATATGCATTTTGATGTATTCTTGATACATACAAAGGTTCTCCAATTCCTAAACATGTTTAGTATTAAGCATTTCTAACTCATGTAGTAATAATTGTCTTTGATGATGTATTTTAATGATATGCAAAGTGAATGGATTTATAACTAGAACGGTAACAAAACTTTGATCCCATAAATTAAATTAAATGGAGTAGCATTTGTAGGCATTTTAACATTGGTATAGTAATCCCAAAGGGTGTAAATTATGTTGTTATGTCAGTGGATGTTATATTTATAAATTATTATTTGAAGGATTTTGACAATGGTTTTATTAGTATCCTTAGCTTGGCTATTACCTTGCAGGTAGTAAAGAGTACAAAAAATATATTTGACACAAAACTTCTTGACAATACATTTCTTATAAGATGGATCATTATTTGTAACAATAGTAAAAGGGACTCGAACCATGTTATTATGTTTGTTAGTTAGAATTGGAAAATAATGTCACCTATAGTAGATTCCAAGAGTATGGCTTCTAATCATCTAGTAAAATTGTTAGTGGTTGAGATGATAAACTTATTCCCTGTGAAGATGAAGGTTGAATTTTCCAAGTAAATCACAAATCCATATAGAATTTGATGCCATGGAGAAATAATGGGTTATATTATGTGAGATGGGACAAGATGAAGGTTTTGCATCACTAACATCAATCACAACATTTAGCATATACATGGTACTCCTTTTCCATTATTGGAAAGTAATATACTTGACATAGTAATTTCGAGAGATAATATTTCGCTAAGGTGACCACCACAATAACTATCATGTAATCGGGAAAAATCTCGTTATGCATCATCGGTTCCTATACAACACAACAAGAGGCCATAAAATGATAATTTAAACAAAAATCCTCATATAAGGACATAATATGTATCCTCACATCGTAGGTAGCAACTTTCTTAAGATGAGGAATTCTCGGGTAGTTTTTGACAGGAGAGGTAATTGTGTATATTAGTGAACCATTTAGGATTGTCAATGTTGCAAATGACACAACTATAATATTAAGAGAATCAATAGTGTTGGTATAAATAAAGGCTTTGCATAATTTTTAAATAGTGAATATGGCATAGTCAACATTTATGTCTAAGGTTATTAATGAAGGGACACCGCCATAGAATCAACATGTCAATTATCCTTGCATGGGATATTAGTAATGGAATAATAATTAAAGGTTAAAAGAAAACTTTTAATAAGAGTGTTATGTGGGATTAATCATTCCTCTTTCATGTTGTAAATATCTTGGAGTTGATGAACAATAAGTTTTGAATCTGTAAAAATAAATATTTTAAAGTTGTATCATTATATTAGTATGTGGACTAATATTAATGCTTCATATTCAACGATGTTATTAGTTCCTAAAAACCCTGACCAATAGGAAATGGGAAGGGTCTTTCCTTAAGGAGTAAAAAATCTATTGACAACACCTATCCCTATGGGAAATTGAGACACATTGAAATACATAGTCCATACCTCAAAGTCAATGTTCTAAGAACTAAATTCATCTCAAAATTCATCATTGATAGGGGAAGAATATAAAATTAGAGCTTTGGTGAGATGCTCAACAAGTACTTTTCCTTTAATTTATTTTTAGGAGAAAATATTGAAGTTGAATCTAGTAAACATCATAACCCATCATGCAATTAAACTAGAAATATGTGTTTTTTATAATAAATAATGAAAAGGGTCAAACTTGGTAAGAACATGTACTTTGGTGTTTAGGATCTAGTGTCATAATTTATCCGTGAAAATACCAAGGAAACATAGAGTTTTTAGTAGGGGTTTAATTCTACTCTTAGGGAGTAGAATGCAGATCATATAGTAAATATTCAACTCATATTTGGTATGATCATATTTTCTTAATAAGGTGTTGAGGTATGTTTAGTAGTATATATGTAGAGGTAGAAAGGTTTTTCAGGTATAAGCTGTCACAAGAACTAGTGGGCTGAGTAAATATTGCTTAATTTCAACAAATGTTTGTTAACAAGTGGCATCTTATGTGAATTTAATGTCCTTTTTTAGAATCATGTGAAATGTTGGTTCTTATCAGTCAATTAGGCCACAAGCGATGAATGGCCTCAATTTTACCTTAGAAGGATTAAAACTAATTTATATTTTGAGGTGATGGTATGTCGACAATTATTTGAATCTTTTTAGGCTCAACATCAATTCTATGATGAGAAACAATGTTTCCCAAAAATTAATGGGAAGTGACATGAAAGACACAATTATGTGGGTTTAAATAAAATTTTACAATAGTAGACGCTCAAAGATGAGGTGAATATTTTGGGCATGGTTATGTCAATGTGTTTATTTTGCAATAAAATCGTCAACATAATCTTTGACAATCCTAATAATTTAATCATGAAATATGTGTGTCATTTTCTGTTGATAAGTAGCATTAGAATTATTTAACCCAAATGGCATGTTATTGTAATTAAAGGTACCACATGGGGTTGTGCGGGAGGTTTTCTCCTAGTCGGTATGACTTATTTTGATTTGGTTATATAAGGAAAATCCATCCATAAAAGATAGCATGTCATAATACGTAGTTGAGTAAACAATCATGTCAATTCTTGGAAGTGGGAAGTTGTCCTTATGGAAGGATTTATTTAAGTATCATAAGTTAATGAAATAATGGATCTCACCATTGGGTTTCACCACATGAACTATATTAGATACCATTTTGGGAACTAAACACCATGAAAATAGTTGGCATCTAAAATCCATTGGATTTGTTTTTTTACCGATAAAGCTACCATATGGTGCATATTATGGAATAATTGGTTAATGGTTTAGCATTTTCATGTAATAAAATATAATGCATAGTAAGATATGGGTAATTTTCAGGTATTTTTTTGTAATTATAATCAAAATTATCTAGGACATCGTGTACCCCCTGTTTTATATAATCCCTTTTTGTGTCATTGAGGGAAGTGGTAAGGAGCACTAAGAGAGGGTATTTACTAGTTCTGAATGTAATTAAATTAGTTTCTTCATTCAACAAGGTGGAGTGGTCTTAAATATATGGGTGAGTAAGAATAGTATAGAAAGGATAAAGTTCCATGTTAGAGAAAACCCATTCCCAAAGTATGGATGAGGTTGTAGAGTATGTGAAATTCCTATTCTTATGATAGAATGAAGGAGATCCACATATAACCCAAGTATATGAGGAGGGATTCCTCATTAGTAAATTCATCCAAAGATGGGATATTGTGATTCAATATCATCAATGAGGTATGGTCTTACAAGCTCAAAGGTGATTCTAAATGCATAGTAAAGGATTTGAGTGAATTTTTGCATGATGATGAAAGAAATATTATAGCTAGAAATAGGTTTTATAATAGTCATACAGAATATTTGATTCCTTGCTTAGAATTTTGTAATTTTATTTAAATGGGTTCGTGAATTCCCTTTCCATGATGGGCAAGCACATGTTTGGTAAATCCATGTTGTCATAAATATTGGTCAATTTTTTCATAATCTTGATAAGAAAGGGAGCAGGATTAGATGCAAGGAATAAATATCTCATCGGGATTCATATTAGCACAATATATAAATGTGTTGGAAACCTTGTCATTAATGTTGAGAGAATGATGAAATTAATTGGATCACTTGGATGCAAAGTCATTATGGAACTTATGATGGATATATTCATTTTGTGGGATTTTAATAGGATAGGCCACCATTCTTAAATATGTAATTCATCAAAGTATTGGAACATGCAATAAAATGTTATGGGAAAGTGAAGTTTTCTTGTTTTGGAACAAAGGAATTTATTTGCCAAGGTAAGAGAACAAGGAAGTTTATTTTTTGATGGAATTTTGTTTTAAGGTTCATATAACCTTAAAGAGGAGATACCATGATTTCTTAAAATATAATTTTCTAAAAAAATGGATAAAATTTTTAAATGTTATGAAAGGTTGAATTTTGCATTCCGCAGAACAAAGGAATTCGTTTCACATTGTTTGGTGGGTTTTTCGATGAGAAATGCCATGAAAACAAAGACTATCAATTTGTTAGTGTCTCGTGATTTTTTTAGAATAAAAATGGTGCAATGCAAAGGGATAATGTTTTGTAATGAGTGGAGCGAGTTCTTAGTGTTCTATGGGTGGTAGAAAAGAAATATCCACACAACAAAGGAACTTTCCACACAAGTCCCATGATGGTCGAGAAATGGGAAGACTACAAATGGCACATAACAAAGATAAGATCAAATGAAATTAGCATAAGTCACGAAATTATCAATAAAAAGGAAGAAACAAACCAAAGCCATAAAATACTAGTAAACCCGTGGAACAAAGGAAAAATAGAGTAAGTTTGTGGATGACTTATATTTATCAAAATTTAGAATAAATTTTTTGAGAGACCAACCTAATTTTTGTGCCCAAATGAAATTTTTTATGGCTGACCATTGGAATGTATTTCACCACTTTTTTGGAGATGAACATGATATATAAATGGATTTCACTGCAATGTATTTAGGAAGCTCAAGTATTTTAATCGTGAATTGCTAAGGAAGAGAGAGAGAGAATTAAGGAGAAAAAGGGCATATTTCTGCATATAAATTCATGGAAGATTTGTAAGGAATATTTTTATGTATGATAATAATCAGTTGAAGATTATCCAAGTCATTGAAGGAGTGGAATAAAATAGAATACATTTTAAGAAAAGTGTGTTAAGGAAAGTTAATTATTTAAAGGGTAAAATTGTGAGATGAGTTAAGAGAGAGATGTCATAGTTTTATGATCATTAGGAGGAAGATTTCTGAAGTTGTAAGTAGATTTGAGTCTTGTGAAAATGTGTTTGATTAATTTAATACATTGTATGAGTTGATTTGGAGGTTGGTATTTCCTAAGAAAAGAGATTGGTGTATCTTGCTAAGTTGGTGCTCGAGATGTGGAAATTGGTGTCTCCAGTAGGTTAGTTCCTAAAAACATACTTAGTATGGGGATTGGTGTCTCCAATATGTTTTTGGATATAAAATGAGGTGATTGATGTCTCTTGCAGGTTATTTCCTAAAACTTTATTGTATTTTATTTGAGACTATATTTGGATAGTAGATCCAAAAAATATTTCTCTCTTTGGTTTTCTCCCATACGTGTTTCCACATATATATAGTGTTTTATGGTTGTGCATATTTTTGTTATCATTATTAACAAGTTTGAAAATAATTTAACAATTTTTCTATTCTGATTCACCCCCCTCTTAGTATAATATTTTTCTCTACAATTGGTATCATACCATTCCTTTAATAATAGTTTCACATCTATAAGGTAGAGCTCACAATCACAAATGGAAAATCAAGAAGGGTTCTCCTCAAATAAAGAAACATTTTTGATGGAAAAAACTATGATTTTCATATTATAAGGATGGACACCTATTTAATGGCTCTTGGTTTTGACATTTGGGAATCTATTGTGAATGGTTGTGCAGCTCTAGAAACTCCTCTAATAGATCAAGTTAAAACAAAGGAAAGTGAGAGAAATGCAAATGACATGAATGTAATATTGTGTGGTTTTTCTGAATCGGAATTTGTTAAAGTGATGTATTGTGTTTCATCCAAGGAAATCTAGGATAAACTCAAGAACATCTATGAAGGACATGAAAAAGTGAAGAAATAAAAACTCTAAATGCATAAAAGTCAATTTGAGGGTTTGAAGATGAAGGATGATGAAAAAATTGTATCTTACCTTCTTCGTGTGGATGAAATTGTCAACACCATTAGAGGGCTTGGAGAAGAAGTTAAATATGAAATTATTGTGCAAAAAGTATTAAGATCTCTTCCTTTGAGGTTTGATGCCAAAGTGTTTTCCATTAAAGAAATAAAGGATTTAAATATCCTAACCATGGATGAGTTTTGTGGAATCCTCACAATGTATGAGATGAGAACTGAAAAGAAAAATCATCAAAGTGAGAGGCAGCCTTCAAATCATCAAAAAGATGAAAGGAGGGAATCCTACGCCACATTACTACTCCAGCAATGGGTCAAACAAGGAAGAAGCTCATTTTTTTAGGAAGCTAAGGAAAGGATTTGGAAAATAAAAAGTAAGTTAGCTTTCAAATGTTTTAATTTTGGTAAAGTAGGACATTATTTTTATAGGTTTCCATATTTGGAAAAAGAGAATAGTGATGTTGAAGAATATCAAAAAATGAAGGTAACAAGTATTATCAGTCTAAGAAGAACTATATGTAAGGAAAATATTAGAAAATAAATAAGTTATACAAACACACGAAAAACCTCTATCTTGAGGAGGAAAGTAGTTCATCCGAAGAAATTAATGAAAAAAACACTACGGTGATAAAGATGAATCATTTTTCATGGAAATAGAGTTAAAACAAATAAAAGGAGAGATGGTTTCAAAAATGAAGAAGATGTTGAAGTTGAAGGTGAAGTGGATCTTGAAGAAGAGCTCATTTGTTCCCTAGATGACATCAAGATACTAAAGAAGAAGAATATGAAACAAAAAATAGTTGTTTAAATTTTTTGAAGAAGAGTATGGAGTCTCAAAATATAAAATGTCAGGAAGATCTTAAAGAATATGAAAGGATCATTATTATACTAAAGATTCAACCTAAAGAGATGAAGAATATGGATGAGGTGAGAAGCTATAATTTGACATTATTTCCTTAACAATAGAACTTAACAAAACAAATATAAGATGATAAGATGCCTCACGTTTGAGAAGAGATATGAATTTTAGATGATATTATCAACAACTAGAGATCACCGTTTATGAAGATTGATCTTCGGTAGAATGAATATCAGAGATGTGCCAAAGAAGATCCAAAGAAACACCATATATGAAAAGCAAAGACAAACAAATAAGCTATGTCAATGTACTTAAAAGTAATGACAACAATAATAACAAGAAAAAATTTAATGTTCCTAAAAATACTAGAATTCCTCCCAAAGATAGCTCGGATAAATAGAAAAGCATTTTTACTCCAAGGAAACATCACATGATTAGGTTTAAAAAAAAAAATAATGGTTATTATTTTTATGTAATCATTTTTTTCACGAGAGGTGTAAGTAGTAGATTGGAGAACTCATGTAAAAAATTTTGGTGATAAGAATAATGTAAATGCATGTTTTTATATGTCCTCAAACACAAATTACAACTCAGTTACTCCTTTAATATATTTTAACGTTGAATGTTATAAATTCAACAACTATGGGCATATAGCACATTTTTTTACAATGTTTTTGTGGGATCTACAGCAGTACAATAAGAATGCGAAAACTATGGAAAATTATAATAACGAACTAGATAATAGTTTGGAAGAAGAACCAAGAGAAAAAAAATAATAAAGAAAATTTATGCTCATTTAAACAACGTTTCATTCTCAAAATTAAAGAAATTAGTGGTATATTCATAGTGGTTGTTCAAGTCGTGCGATTGGAGACAAGAAAACGTTTTTCACCTTAAAATAAGTGAATGAAAGTACTACAAACTTTGGATACAATGTTACAGTTAGAATTTTAGGTAAAGGTACTATTAGCCTTAACATGAGCCTTAATGTCACATATTAAAAGTGTCTTGTACTATTAGCCCTAATGTCATAGACTAAAAATGTCTTATATGTTGAAGGGTTGAAGCATAATGTTCTAAACGTGAGCCAAATGAGTGATCAAGGGTATATTGTCACATTTCACATTGAAGGTTTTGAGATCATAAAGGAAAAAATAGGAAACGTTGTTTTTGATGTGTGAGAACTAAAAATAATATTTACATTCATAGTGAGATAAAAGGAGACATGGGAAAAGAATATGATATCTGGTTATGGAATAGAAGAATGGGTCATATAAACTTTTATAATTTAGTAAAAATCAGTTCTAAGAAAAATGTTAGAAGCAATGCCAAATATCACTAAACCAACAAACACTCTTTACAAGCAATGTCAGCATGGGAAGCAGACAAGAGTTACATTCAAGACAAATGAGTACTCAACAAAAAAGTTATTGTAAGTTATTCATATTGATATTTTTAAGCCTATAAGAACTCAAAGCATGTAAGGTGAGAGATATTTCATGTTATTTATTGATGATTATTCTAGAATGACTTGGGTAACTTTTATAAAAGATAAATATGAATAATTTAATAAGTTTATGGTGTTAAAAGTCTTATTTTAAAATGAAACTCATAAGAGAATCAAGTGACTAATATATTACCATGGAGGAGACTTTACTTCAAATGAGTATGAAGAATTTTGGGAGAATGATCAATTAGAAGACACTAATCAATTGGAAGGACTCCTCATAAAATGGTGTTATAGAGAGAGAATATAATGGTCTAGGAGATGACAATAACAATGATAAATGATTTTAAGTTGTTTGATATTGTTTGGAGAGAATAATTAAATGCATTAGTTTACATTTTTAATAAAGGGAAAATTGGAGTAATCAACAACAAGACACGTTATGAATTATGAAAGGGCATGTTAGTAATAATAAAATATTTTAGAGTGTTTGGAAGCAAATGTTATATCAAAAGAGATAATGAAGACTTGGGTAAGTTTGATTCCAAATATGATGAAGGTATTTTTCTTGGTTACTCTTCAAGAAGAAAGGCATATAGATGCTACAATATGAGAACACACAAGATTTTTGAAAGTGAAAATGTGAAAGTGGATGATATCAAGTATAAAAAGAATAAGATATAAGAAAATTATTATCCAAAATGAAGCAAGAAATGAAGATGAAGAAGAAGATGAAATGAAATAAATTGGAATAAAGGATACAAAAACACCATCCAAATCATACATAAGAATCATTCTTAAAATCATACTATTGGATGATACAAATGTTGGAGTACATACTAGAAGAACATTGGAAAATGCATTTAAACATGCAAACCTATCATTACTATCCAAGATATAACCTAAGAAATTCATTGAAGCAAGTGAGGACAAAAAATGTATTGATGCTATGTAAGAACAGATGAATCGGGTTGAGAAGAATGAGACTTGGGAACATGTCGCAAGACTAAAAGGAAAAAATATGATTGGTACCAAGCGGGTTTTTGAGAACAAGCTAAATGAAGACATTGAATTTTGAGAAATAAATAAAGATTAGTTTGTAAGGGGTATGTATAATTTGAAGGAATTTATTTTGAAGAAATTTTTTCTCTTGTTGTAGGACTATAAGCTATAAGAATGTTCTTGGTATTTTCTTATTTTAATAGCTTTAAAATATATCAAATTGATGTCAAATCAAAATTTCTAATTAGAAACTTATAATAAGAAGTTTATATTAAAAAAATGAGAAGGATTTCTGTTATCAAATGATAAGTATTATGTGTGCAATCTAAAGAAATATCTTTATGTATTGAAATAATCCCCCAACACATGGTACTCAATGCTAGACAAGTATCTATGGCTAAAAGGTTTCAAAAGGAAATTTTGGATGTAAATCTTTAAATCAAAATTGAAGGTAACGATCAAATGATTGTTGTGGTTTATGTAGATGATATCATTTTTGGACGTAGATGTGACCAAATGTGTAAAGAATTTTTATTTGAAATGTAACAAGAGTTTGAAATGTCCATGCTTGGTGAGTTTTCATTCTTTATTGTGTTACAAAGTTTTCAATCTGACAAAGGCATATCTATTTCATAAACTAAGTATAATAAGGATATGTTGAAGAAATTTGGAATGAAATATTGCAAACCAATTAGTACACCAATGGTAATAGGTTGTAAATAGAGCAAAGATGGTGAACATCATAAAGAAAATTAGACTTTTTATAGATTGTTGTCATGCAAATGTGTAACAAGGAAATTAACAATTTCCGATCATGACAACTATACCCCTCATTCCAACACACCTCGGGTTTGTCCAGATATTCCAAGTGACCTACCAATTAATTTTATCCCATCCCCTTATGTGATTTAGGAAATTCCATTCATTCCCTAGGTTATTTTAGGAGTTCATAGAAATTGCAAGCTACATGCGGTGTGGGAAGGGCTATCACTCACCTTCCTAGGGCTGGATCAACCCCATGGAGTGGAGAATAAAATCCAAAAAGGACGTGGAGTTTATTAAAATGTCTTGAGACATCATGGAAATCATTTAGGAAGAATCTGGAAGGGCTCAGAGAAGTTGGGGTAGTTTCGCCAGAATTAGGGTTCACATGCCTAGTCAGTGCACATGCCAAAACATTCATTGAGCTTCAAAAGATGATTTGAGAGCTCTGGATAGAGTTAAGAGAAAAAAGAAACATTAAAAATATATAATTCCAAGCCCTACAATATGGTGAAATCATTTTTTTCAAAACACTTTGGCACATTAGGTCGGAAAATAATTTTTCTCGAGCACAAGTGGAGTACCAAATAAAAATCATAATTTTTAGGGAACAAATGGAATAATAAAGAAATTCCACCCCAACCATTAGATTAAAAAGGAAATTTTTAGTCAGTATCATAAAAAATTTGAAGGAAAAATTCCATTGGGAGCTCAAGTTATCATCATCCTAAGTTGTCCTCTTGGAGCGAGTTCTAGAGTTAGCCAAATTTTAGGACACGTGTAGACTCCAGGAGCCTAAGCAGGACTTTGTGTCCCTAAAATCCCTCTAGGTCAGGGAAATAAACCTTGGAAAAATTCACCCATCCCCCATGCAACCTCTAGAATCCCATGCGGCCTTCAAGATTGTCAGTTCAGCCCCCAGGTGTAATTTGGAGCTCAAATTCCCTACTATTGGATCTCTACCTAAGTCAGCTCTAGGATAATCATGAAATTTGATGTCCCTCATGTACCTCAAATTTAAGGGATGTAAAACCTTAAAAATATGCCCATCCCTCTAAGGGATACTTTTCATAACCCATGTGACCTTCTTCCCGGCCCCTCGGTGCTGATTTTCTAGCTCTCACACTTGGGTCATGTCGGATCACTGCCACGTGTCACCTTCTTGCTCACCATGGAAATTGATGTCACTCACATTCCTTTGAGGTGAGGGATGGTGTAAGGAAAATAAGTTCACCCAACCCTCTCTGTGCATGATTTTTATATTTTTTCAAAATCCCCAACTACCACTTTCTTTACGCTTCTTATATCTAAGCTATCTTGTGCACGATTCTTCATGTAAAATCATGTGCAACTTCCCATCATCACTCCACCATTTCTGAACCTCAAACAAGGTATATAATATTATAATTTTTCTCCACTCAATGAAGGCATAAATTTATAAGAAGGAAGTATAAGCAAACAAGGAAAAAGAGCTGAAGAACGAAGTGAAGAAGACAATGAAAGTCGCCATTCTTTGTGAAATGGAGATTCGTAGAAATATTCCAAACTAGTGCACAAAGTCATGAACCATTTTTTCTATTTTTTCCTCTATAAAATACCATAAAAACATACCTTCAAAGTCTCTGCTCATGCAATATATCAATCATAGAGAATAAATCTCCTTTCTGACTCAATGAAGGAAAAATTGAATTTCCCATCAAACCGTTTGCAGATTGAAGCAAAATCTCACATAAAGCACCAGAATAACAAAACCATATCAGAAGTTTTATTTTTTTTCAAATGGAGGAGAAAACCAGACATGCCATTTTTAGGGTCCATTAATGGTTGTCGTCTAGAAGCATTGTTAGGTCCAAAAATTGAAAGATTCAAATCTCCTAGACTATTGAGCGGGTAGGTCTAAAATTTCAGAGGGGAAATATTAGGAAAAAAACCATATCAAAAAAATTCATTTCATGTCAATCTGACCTCCAAAATCCCACTTTCTAAAAATAGTAGGTCTTTTGTATAGGGGACTGCTATTTTGGGAAAGTCATCAACAAAAGAACTTGCGAAGGAGACAAAGACATTGGAGGTTCATTGCACTGATAATTCATCAGAATAAGCAATTTGGAACTTGCTAAAAATAGTAAGTGGTCCCACGAGCACTTGCCAAAAATAGAAAGTTGATCAAGAAGGAGAGAGGAACGTAGGGAGAAGAGGAAATAGGAGTTGCAACATCTAATTGAGGTTCGAGGGAGTTGTTTTTTCATTCTTACTAAGAATACTAAGTTCGTTATTCTAAGGAAAGCATGAAGCAGAAGTGGACATGATAGAAGCTGAAACAACCTTTCAGCTAAAAGTACGAGATAAAAGACATCGATGTCTTGTACATGGAATTGAATGATCTAAGAACTCACATGAATTCTTGAGACCAAAATAATATTGAAGAGCATATATTCACCAGTGGCTTGTTCGCTATCGCAGAACACCTAGTGTCTGTCCAAAGTCTTGAGTTGTTCCTAGCCTTCTCTAACCACTATGAGCCCAAAACATGTACGATCCGAGATGAAAATGCTACAATAATGACATTCATCAGCCCTATAACCATCTCACTTTCTCTGTAGATATAAATATCACCCAACATGGTCAATATCACAAAATACACGGCCTTGCACGATTGGGAAATGATGGATGCGTATGTACAAGGGGTTGCAATTGGGTTGTGGTTAAAAATAGGGATTAATCCTCAATGATGCAAAAAGAACCTTCAATGGTGTGAGTTCGACAAGGATATTTAGGTGTCATCATTATTCTTAGTAGAGTAATGGGAGAAGCAAGCACAAGAGACTTCCAAGACTGGATGGGCCTTTTCATCTTGACATTGAAAAAAGGAAAAATGAGAATTGATTAGGGGCAAATCATCAACGAAAACCTCCATCATAACTACTCCAAGTACTAATGACAAAGAAGTTTCACATGACTTATTACTTGGTCTACCTCCTCACTATATCAATATCATTCAAGGGATTGGCTCTCATGGAAAAAAAAATTTCCAAGGTGCTTGGGTTCAAGAAAATTCCACAGATGGTGATGGAAGAAATCCATAGGCATTTCACTCATGTGAAGCGATGCGTTCATAATGTACATGGTCTAAATATTAGAAGTGGATCTGGAAGTTAGGATGTCGTCACAAGTGGCATCATTGATCAAGAAATATGGTTCTTATTTCATATAATTCTTGACCTTCTCCTACCTACAAGTTTTTGGCTTTGACCAAGCCCCGTTAAGGCTTCCTAAGTATCTTAAGGACCAAATTGTATTGTTCAAACTCTGTAGACAGATGATTCAAATGAATAACAAGATTAGAAGTAGGAGGAAGAATTTGATTCCATTTCCTATCTCTCTTAGGGTATTCATGTGCAAGAGCTCAAATGAGGCATCTCATCTGGAGGTTGTTTTCACTCATTTGAACTTGCATTCCTACATTTTCAAGCCTAATTATAACATCCAAGAAGATATCTTCTCTTCCTATGTCCTAGAATTACAACACAAGCCGCAAATCAAGGACTACTGGGCCAATTACATTGATGAATTTGAAGTGCGTGAAAAGGACCATATGAGGATGACAATCAGTGAGATGAGGAAATTCAATTTTTCTTAGTATGAAGATATTTTTCACAATGATGGGACAAAGATGTCTGATCCTAAGTACACGATAGTCAAGATGTCCCATGTACCTCCAATCAACTGGTATGTTCATGAATTAGGGGATATATTAGAGTGGACTGAGAAGGTGGTGTGGAGAGTGAGAAATTAGTTTCAAAAGAAGAAAGCCATAATCATCTCGTCATGATGAATTCCTCTGAGTTAGAAGCAAGCATCCCATCAATCATCTTCAAAATTCATAGAGGTAACTTCAAGTTTTAAACACTCCAGAGAGAGTTCAAAAAGGAAGGCCACAGAATTAAAAGATTCTCCTCATGAGAAGAAGCCAAAGAAACTTAGAGTAGAATAAGGCATGTTTGCATCACTACGAGAGGAAGATTTGATCATAGAAATGCAGGAAGAACACTCCATGAAAAAGGTGCTAGTGGATGAAGAACACGTGGTTCAAAATTTAGTCTTCAAGCCACCACAAGAGGTTTCCCCTCTTGATGATACCCATGCCTCTCTCATTAAGGATTTTTCTCCTCCTTCGAACATGGTACCATTAGCACACCTATCATTAAACCTAGGTTTGATGAGATGTTTCCTTGGATGTAAGAAATAATTTTCCCTGACACCTACACTATGTAGCATGTAGAAGCCCTTGATCTATCAGTGATTGTCTCATTGGAAAAAGAAAAAAGATCAAGGAAGATCACACATACAACCTCACAGTTCTACAGTGGAGAAATGGTTACTCAATACATTGAAGTGGCTCGTCCCAATGTAATCAAGCCAGTGGATGAGATGACACTAGATGACTATGAAATGAGCACAATTCAACCTGGGACCTGAAACTCATAAAGGTATTTCCACATGTATCAACAATCTTTCACTCGCATGGTAACAAGGAATAAGGAGTATAATAAGATGGTGATGAACTGAAAGGGCATGTGCGAGACTCTATCATTCTATGTGTATCATCTAATTGATCCTAATACCACAAAAAAATCCCACGAGGAATTTTTACTCATTAGTATCTTTAGTCTAGAATCCGTCAGGAAGACACATCATTCACCATACGAAGGTGAGTGAATAATGAATGGATCAACTCAATTTTTGAAAAAGGGAATTCGGTGCTCCATGAAATGGTCAAACTCTTCACTTACATGTGTCGATAGCAAATAGGACACGAACATTCAAGGAGAAATTGGATAGAAAAGGGACTATTGGGAACCTTTAGGCCCGTAGTAGGTGAAATGAGCAACACTAATCACCGGGAGTTGATCGATAAGAAGATCCTTAAAACTCCCACGAGAAGAATTTTCACGTGTATGGGTGAAAGCCTTGGAAATCAGGTTTGAGGCAATTAGTCGGGCCATCACAGAGCTTGAGGAGAAAGAGAAACAAGTGTATAAATTGCAGGTAAATGTAAATTAGAAAATTGAGAAACTTGGAGTACTTGAAATGGGTGAAGATACAACTACCGATGAGTTGATTGGTCCATTTGAAGAATACGTCAAGAAATAGGTAGGAAAACCATATTCCTTCACTAAGGATACCCTCGACTTCATCTAAGAGATTTAGGCCTCCATTGCACTTATTGCGGAAAAACATTCATAATGGTTCGGGAAGTACAAAGACATCAACATGTGGTCGATGGATGGACATATAAATTGAGCTATGTTCACATTCCTCATGCCGAAAATGTGGAACCTGGAGCATCTCGTTTTAGCAAAGGGCTTTGAGGAATAAATGCCTTATCAAGAGCACGAAGGGAAACTAATCAAGGAGCGAGACCAAATCCACTACAATGGCTCACCCTTTTGCATAATTATTCTTCTTTCTTCTTCTTCCTCTTCTTTCTCTCTCTTCTCTTCTCACCCAATGCTCTCTCTCATCAATGTTATATTTTTGCATTGAGGTTTGCACTTTTTAATATAACTTTAAGTGACTTTAGAATTATAATTTAAACTTTAAGTCACCTTTTTATAAAAGGGACTTAAATATTTAAGTGGAATATGAAAAGTTTAAAGTCACATTAAATTATTTTAAAAGTCATTTGGAAGATGAAGAGTTGCCTCTTCTTCTATAAATTGTAACAAGCTCCTCATTTGGGCTTCTTCTTAGACAACTTTTGAGACTTCTTAGATATTGGAGATTTTTTTGTGAATTCATGAGAGAGATATCCTTGTGAAGAGAGAAAAGAGATAGAAAATTTCTTTCATTTCCCCTACTCAAAAGTGTCTTCTATTTCTATGTTATGTACAATTTATGCTTGAGCTTCAATAAAGGAAGAAGGAATTTTAGCCTTTTTGAATGAGGAGTTTAGTGGTACTTTGTGCTCATTAAACGCTATTTGGTCTTGTTGTTGTTACACATATTTGTTTTCTTCTAAATTCAAGTGCATGTAATGAAATTTTTGCTGGTGTATACAAGTCTCTAATTTTCTACTTGCAGCATTAGTTTCTCTTTTCTAACTTTCTCACACCCTTTCCCTCTTTCCTAGAAAATTCCTCTCTTGCAAATATATGCAGATTTTTCTGTGAGGTCAATGGAGTGCCCTATTTGGATCTCCGGCCAAAAGGCCACCGAGGATAAAACTCATTGTTACTCAAGCATGCATGTATGACAAATACCTTTGGTTAAGTAGAGATACTTAGACTCCCGGAGCGTTGGTAATATAATCACCAATTTTCCCCTGACAAATTTTCTCGCCAACATAGATTACGATTAGAATTTTATTATATTTGACATCATCAAGACTAAATGTGATGTAAGAAGTAGGTATGGTAGCACATTTTCAATCTTCTATAAAATAAAATCATGTGTAATATGTCAAATATCTTAAAGGTATGTTGGATAATGGCATCAGTATCTAAGAGGTGAATATTTCACCCTTAAAGCATATGTAGATGTAGTTTGGGCTAGTTGTGTTGAAAGAAAGACTACAAATTTAGGAGAATTATTTTTGGGAAATATCTTGGTATCTTAGTTAAGGAATATGCAGGATTCTTTTTCTTTATCTGATTGAGGCAAAGTAAATTGCAGCATGATGTCATGTTGCACACAGTTTATATGGATGATGCAAAAATTTAATGACATCAAGGTAGAGTTTGATTTTCAAATTTCCATACTTTTTGATAACAATATTGTAATAAATATATCAAAGAACAAATCATATTCCTATAAAATATACTTTTGAGAGAGATAATTACATAAAATTAGGTTAAGTTGGAATATATTGCTATAAAAGAACATATTGTTGATATTTTCACTAAGCCTCTTCCAAAAGAAACATTTGAATATTAAAGAAAAATTTGGGTGTGATATCTTTCTCATCTAGTCACTAAAGGGAAGCATAAACTGGGAGGAAGAATCATTTCATTATCATTTTAGCTCCATAGTGAAGACAATTCAAAAAGAGATCAATTGATGCATATTCCAAGGGAGAGAGTTTTTATAGTTATTCATTTTTCATTGATGTCAAAGGGGAAAATTACGTAAAGGGGGAGAACTAAAGCAATGAGGAGTATTGTAATATTTTTATTCCTTCGTGTACTTATGATTTATATATGTAAACAAAAACTCATGTACTTTGAGTCATTACTTAGTCCTGGTCTCATACAAATATTCATATGGTTCTTAACGGAAAGGAGTAATAACTAACCCATGTCTTTGGCCACTTTTACATTGCTTATTATCGCATTTTTGATATTACACCTACACTTACCAAGTCTATATTTTCATTCTTTGTTTTTCCTATTTTTGAGTGGGGTGACCATTTGGGAGTGGGCGCCTCAGTTCCTTGGTCCCCTCTAGGGCACCCTGATCCTTTTTTGCAATTTACTCTCACCTTTTTGGAAATTTCTATCTATTTAATATTTCTATATTTCTGGTGGTCATCCTTTTCGAGGTTCATTACGAAATTAAAACAAGAGAACACTATAAATATAAAGTTAGGTGATTATAATGAGGACCAAGCACTAAGCATATACTATCACCATTTAGAGTTACATCCATCAAAGGCATATAAAGCTACTATAAACACAAAAATTTACATCCCTTGGCTCAATGAACTTATGGTCAAAAACACCACATTTACGACATTACTTTGAAATGATCCTCCATTAATTAATCAATCACACACCCCTCACATCTAAATTATTTAATTAATTTAATTAAATAATCCCCTTTTACACCTCACTACGACACCTCATTAACCACCTAAACCACCTTCCTAATTAACTACACACTAACTTACTCCTAATTAACTACACCTTCCAAATACACTAACTTACTCCTAATTAACTACACCTTCCATAAATGCTAACTTACTCCTAATTAACTAAATATTCAAAAACACTAACTAATTAAACCTGCTAAAAAGACTAACTCCTCCTATCCTATCCAAATTTTCCCCCACCACCTCTTAACAGCCTCAAAGTTATCTCACTTGAAATAGAAGAACAATTCTTGTTTCTTATCTAAACTACGAAATTTTAGAATCCTTGGCAATTTCCCCGATCATTGGTGATCTATAAATACAAGCATTTACACCTCATTTCGAGAGGAAGAGGAATGGATTAAAAAGTTTCATAGGTATATTCTATCACATTTTCATCTTATCGGGAATTCAAGCATTCTGCATCAACACAACACAACACCATGTTGTCTGAGGAACATCAAATTCGTCAACAAATTGCTCATTTTCCTCTCCAACTATCTGCTTCTATTTCTTCTATCACACCGACATCCTACAAGGTAAATCTTTCATTTTTGTTAATTTTAAAAAAAAATTCATGTACATTTTTGTTTCTACGGATCAATTACACATTGATAGTTCTCTATTTTTGAAAAATTTGATAGCTAAATCATTGATTTTGAATCTATTTATAAAATAGTCAATTTTCATAGTAATTACTAGTGATTAACTAAATCACCTATAATTTCCCTCAATCACTAGTGATCCCTATTTTCTTAGGATTTTTCATTGTTTTTTGTTGAATCTAATAAAAATGAAAATCTTTTTCTTGTTATCTTCTAATATTTAGTCTAGCATGATGTCTTGGATGGCATTAGGAGGCTCTAATGATCCTTGGGTGATATTGGTGCCTTTCCATTCATTCGACAACCACTCTACTGGGAGCAATACAAACTCCTCCATGATCTAGAGCTCTATGTGATTCAAAACACACCCTTTCACCTTACGGAGGAAATATTCACAAAAATAAACATATAAGGGATACCACCAAATAATTCCTGAAAAGCGTACAATAAAGCTATAATGCTTCATGTAGACCTCACATAATACAGTATGCATATGAGACGGACTTGGACTTATCGGATGACCACAACATAACACCAGAATGAAGACCATAACCATATTAGTATCTCAAAGCACCAGCGCTCCCCTCACTCATCTCTTCAACACCCCAGAAGAATCCTTTTACTTCTTTACTGAGAGGATTATATTTTCGTTCCAGATAATGACACCAAGACAAGGGTATAAGAAATTACTAATTTTGTAGCCTCTAATGTGACTGAGAACCTTTACGTAATGCAGGAGTTTAATTTATGGTTTTAAATCATGACTAATGTTATCTATATATGTACTTAATTTAAATAAACGATAGTGACAATGTTATCTTAGTATCTTCTAGCAAGATCACAAAAATAAAAAAACAATTAAACCATCTTTTTGAGAAATAACATTACTTTGTTTAAATGTGATCTTTGTAAGTTGTTTTATAGGAAAATAAGCTCTGATACATTGCTTCACACGGTGCACGATAAAAAAATAATAAAATTTGTGGGTACCCTAGAAACCTTGCCATATCGAGGTTAAGCTTGGTTATCATCCTTGAGCCAAATTAAGACAACCAAAGGTAAAAAGCATGTTAGACATTCTAGCATGCCCGGTGGGACACTAATCCCTGTTTAATTTCATCATTTCTATATTCATTTTTATTATTATTTTCACTTACTGCCAATCATTAGCGATTGGTTCAATGACCTACGATTCATCTGAATTACTAGCGATTTCCTTGTGTTGTTTTCTTAACATATTATCATCAATCAGTAAATATTTCTCTCTATTTCCTACTTCTTTTAATCAAATTGTAGGATATTTTTCTCTAGAAGTTGTACCTTTGGATTTTCTAAGCGAACATTTTGATAATTGCTAAGAAAAAAATTAAAAGAAACAAGGAGCACTTTTGCGGTAAGTTTTAAAGCCATCTATTTAAATTTCTATTTTGCATTCTTGGTTGTTTGTTTTCATCGAAATCAACACTTCATTTCAGGACCTTAAAAATAGAACAATCACATCCTTTTTCTTCACATAGTTTAATTAGGGAGGAAAAATTATTGCATTCACTTATTCTCCCTCACACACAACCAAATCACTATCAAAATCTAAAATGTATTTAAAAATCTCCCACCCAGGTGAAACTGATTAGGATTTCATCACCCAATAAGGAAGTGAATCAATGTTCTGGCCGAGAATAATCTCCTATCTATCGGTATATATTAGCTTAGCACCCAACTCCCTTATCGTAGAGGACTATGAAGTGAGAGGTTAGGCCTAAATACCACACCTGTACCAGCAGTAGTATAGATTTTGGCCTCACATACCTTTGGGTATATCGAGGACTCTTCCCTTAAACACACCTGAAACCATCCCTAGATGACCACTTCCTAGGACCCCTGTTCGCCATCTTACACATTTCATTTTTTTGTAACTAATCAAGATAACTATAAAATCACTCTCTGATTGTTCTTGCTTGTTGTTTGTAAAATAACACATCCACTTGTTTTCCTTTCTTTTGGGTGTTCTTTGTGTGTTTTCTTATTATGGTACTTACTAGACAACAAGCCCATAATCAAATCCCTAAAAACATGTCCACCCCGCCTACATTATGCACTTCAGAACCTTTTACTCCTACACAACAATAACTCCCATACTATCAAACAGACACATCTAACCCCTTTTCAGACCCTCAACAAACTTGGCATGAAGTAGGGGCCAATTATAGAAATACAATAGGATGAAAAATATTATATTCCCCACATTGGTATAATAGTCAAATTCTCCCTCCCCGGATCTCAAGAAGAGGAATACTCTCTTTCTTCTAGTCCTCAAACATCTGAACTCCCTTTCTATAATAGGGGAGACCCCATCTTTGAGGAAATGTTAGATTCAAATCCAATTTTTGTTAATTATAATCTAGCTACAAAAAACATTTAGATGTAACCATTCACACCTCCATCCATCTGACACACCTACAATCCATCTTCTGCCATTGCGGGCCTTATTGATCAAAATAAAGACCATGTTGTCAAACAATTATGTCCATACACCTCAAGTTCATCTAAAACATGGAACAATATTCAACTTGGAATGGATACGAGGTCATGCACACCTTGTTCATATTTACCTAAGCCAAAGCCCTTCCATGCGCATCGATATAAATAAGTTTTTGCAAACATGGGATTCTGTAGACAATCGAACCCTGTTAAATAAGGTTTGGTCCTAGGAGGAGAATCCGGGCGATAGTGAGGCGTGTCAAGTCCACCATAAATGAAATTAGTCTATTGATTGGGCAGACCAATGGTGACAATGCGACCAAGACCTAGCTGATATTCAGGTTGTTTGTCTGGTCTACCATACTCACTAGGTTTGAGATGGTTGTCAAAATAAAGGAGAGGAAGCTCTCCTAGTGAGAAACGCTACAATGTCTCTTCTAAATTTTTACATCCGGTAGTTTGGTTGCAGGTATGGAAGAAGATGAGGCCCTGTCAGGAGAACAAGCATTTTCCTTTAGAGGGGCAGACCTTGTGGTCATGTCGCATTGTGTGGAAGGAAAAGGATCTCCTAGATGAGTATAGATTTTTCCCTCATATTGATATTTTAAGCATCGATGGAGGGTGGATGGGACACAATGCATTGCATGAATCCAGGAGCGTCGAGGATCATATTATAGTGGAATTTCCCTTCAACAATGTAAAAGAGTTCGTGAAGCAGCTTCTTACCTACTCGAATGGGTAGGACCACAGTTCCTAAAGTAACTGCTAGCTGATCGTTAAATGATCAAAGAGCGAAAGGTGGGGGTGACACTACGTTCTTTGGTAACTTAAGTTGCTCGAATGTGTGTGAGGAGATGACGTTGAGTGCAGCACCACTATCGATCATAATGCGTTTTAATGTAGTGTTGTCGATTTGGACTGTGATAAAGAGGGGAGCCTCCAAATCCTCGGAAGAAAGGGAAGGAATTTCTGAATCTTCAAAAGAAATGGCGGTTGATGGTCTATTCAATCCAACAACCATCTCGAAGGGTTGGGGCTCATCTGAATTCACTGCGATGCGACGCAGATTATCAATCAGAGCCTGATGATGTTGCAGAGAGGATTGAATGAGGTCAAA
Organism: Taxus wallichiana var. yunnanensis; assembly: GCA_018340775.1. Taxonomy (NCBI): domain Eukaryota; kingdom Viridiplantae; phylum Streptophyta; class Pinopsida; order Cupressales; family Taxaceae; genus Taxus; species Taxus wallichiana. The sequence goes on from CM031240.1 coordinate 761,335,555, forward strand.
AAGAGACATTTTGACTGGAGCCTGGGTGAGTTGTTTCATAACACTCTCCTCAACTGACACGGGAATTTGATCCCGAGGTGTAGCATGAATAGAAACCCAAGGTCTCGGGGCTAATGAGTAAGGAGGAACTCCTTGGGGCTGCAGAAATGACAACCCTTGGTCGAGATGTTGTAGATGAGGATGGATTATCATACTATTGGGTTCTAGTGGCGATATGAATTATGTCGATTTGAGAAGGTGGAAGATCATTTGGAGTGGAATCACTAGAAGTAGAGGTTTGAGTAGATCGTTGGGGCTCAGATGGAGCTAAGATGACAGGAGATACTTGTTTCTCCTCCTCCAGCAAAAGATCACTTTCTTCCAAAAGGCTGTTGACGATAGATTGAAGAGCTTTACATCCCTCGAGTATCATGACCTAGGGTACGGTGGTAAGCACAAATCAAATCAGAGTTAAACCAGGTAGGTTTAACTCCTTTAGGGTTATAGGGTTTAATCGGAGGAAGAGATATGGATGAAGATTGGATAAGTTGGCGAAGGATTTCAGTATAGAACCCGGTAGACAAAGATGAGGACAGAGATGATGAAGGCACCTCTTTTACTTTAATGACTGCCGAGGTAAAAGAACCTACATGTTAGGTTTGATAGTCTTTTTAAGGATCATCTTGTTTTTGGACATCTGGAGGAGCAGCCTTGGGCACTTGAGATGGAAGTAAGTGAGACATGATTGATTTCGGTGGAGGAGGAGCCCCTAAAATAGATTTTGAAGATGATGGAGATGTGACAAGTGTTGTGGTCTTCAGAGATAAGGGAGGCTGCTTGGTCGAAACTAATGATGATTTAGATGATGTCGATTTAGATGAGGGAGAAGCTTCCAAAGTAGGTGTAATCGGAGGAACATAGGGTGCCCTAGATTTTGGTAACGAAGATGATGATTCTGATAAAAGAGGTGACGTCCTTTTAGTAGGTAAGTCCACTTTTCGGGGTGCTGGTGAAGAATGTGTTGTAGAAGAAGATGGTTTTGATAAGTTTGTAGAAGAAGACACCTTCTCAGCGGACAAATCCAATCTTTTATGAGGCACAGAGAGAGATTTTTGTGGGAAAGCACCAAGAGTCTTGATGGTTCGAAATATGGGCTTTCCTTTTTCAGGAATGGTGACAATTTCAACCGCATAAGGTGATTGTAACCTTTTCGGGGGAAGAAAATGGGGAGGTACTGATGGCGCAACGTTAGATTTCGGTTGTCTCGGTCTAAGTTTAGGAACCGAGCGTATAGGTGTTGGTGCTACTTCTTTAGATTTCCCCTTAATAGGCAAAGTAGCATTGGTGATGGAAGAAGTGAGTGATGAAGAAGCAGTTCCTTGCGAGGGAACTACTTCTAGTGCAGTAATTATGGGTGAAACTACTGTAGGAAAGGAAACAGGAAGAGTCAAAATTGAAGACGCTTCCGTCGAAGTTGGCACAACTATCGGTACGTTCACCAAGGGCATAGTCGCATCAAAAATCGGAGAAACAGAAGTAGATGTATCCGCGGTGGAAACTCAAAGGGATGTAATTTCCTCGAGCATTGAAAGAATGTCTGATGATGACACAGATGAGGATGATACGGTCTTGGGTATGGACGGGAGATCAGACAAAGAAGTAGAGAGAGGTGAATCCGTATCTAACAATGTTGGAATATTCAAAGACGGGCTATCTGAAGATGGTGGAATCCCAGCGATTAACGAAGCGGAAGGAGGCTCTGATTCGGTCGATGTGTTTGCAGATGGCTTAGTTTTAGAAGAAGATTCTTCAGTAGAGATGAAGCTAATAGTATGAGTGTTTGGTTTTTGAGACTCTGAAGCATCATGGTTTGGGGAATGATTGGGAAAAGGTTGTTTGAAGACATCCGAAGTGCTTGATTTGGGGAGCATTTGGGTTATCCGAATGAGCTTGCCTTTATCGATGAATTTCGGACAAGATTTTTGAAGGTCCGACATCGTTCGATGTCATGACCTTTGGTTCTGTGATAATGACTGAAGTCATTTTCCTATACCGAATGGATGTTCTTGGCTTTCATCAATATTCCTAATGGGGGGAAGTTCGATCATGTGGACTTCCAACATTTTTTCCAGGATAGAAGCATATGATTCCCTAATGAAGTGAAAGATCGAGATGATGAGGTCCCTTTTCAAGAAGATGAGGAGTCTCTTCATGGTGTTTGATTAGAAGTGGTATCGGTTCGTGATGTTTTTAATATGATAGCGTTGGTGGATCCCTGATTCTTGTCTTTAGAAGTGGAAGGATTTGATTTGGTAAACCGAGAAAAATCTGATTTAGATTTAGAGTGAAGTTTTAACTTCCCTTGTTTCAATGGCGCGAGATTCAAGTTTACGTGTCATCGTAAAGGCTTCTTCAAATGTATGAAAGGTATGGATCCTTAAAGTGGAAGAAATATGATTAGCACAAGATCGAGTAAACAACTCAATCTGTTGGGATTGAGGAAGGGAGAAAGACAATTGGTTTATTATCCCTCTCCAACGAGTGAAAAAGTCTGCAATAGACTCATCATCGAATTGACAAATGTTATAAAGATCTGTAATCGAGATCTTATGCACGATATTTATTGAAAAGTTTTCAACAAACATCTGAGCCAATTGAGAGAAAGAAAACAAGGAATGTTGAGGAATGTTATTGTACCAGTCTAAAGCAGGACCTGCTAGAGACATAGGAAAAGTACGGAGCATAAGCTCCTGATCCTGGACTATGAGGTAGCAAGCATGTTTGAATGCTCACAAATGCTGTTGAGGGTCCTCCCGACTGTGAAATTTTGAAAATTTAGGAAGTTCCCATTGGGGAGGATAAGGCTTAAAAGCCACTGAGGGGTGAATGGGTTCATTACATACTTCTTCAAAAGAGTATGAAGGACGAGCCCCTTTGGTGGAGGCTTCCAAGTCTACGATTTTCTTGAAAAGAATTTGAACCACATCAGATTGAGGAGGAGGCACACTGGCATGTCCTACATAAGAAGCAAATGGTGGATGTTGTTGAGGTGTCAATGGGGGATTCATCTGTTGATTGATAGGATGATAAGAGGAGTAACCAGGCATTCTGGGTGACGCCTGGTGGGGTATTTGTTGTGAAGGAGCCTGTGTATAGGCAGGCTGTGAGATAGTAAGTGGTTGAGAAAATGAAGGTTGGATGATGGACGGAGCCTGTGATTGGTGGACTCCTATGCTTGTTGACTGAATCGGAACAGATTGAGTAACATGGGTGCCGATTTGATTGGACATATTGGGGAACAAGACCTGAAAGAGGGTTTCTACTACCGGATTAGTTATTAAGGGTGCCGATGCTAGAGGATGGGTGAAGGTCACTGTTGCTGGAACATTGGAAGAAAGACCCACTGGAGGACGAGAAGCAGGAACCAACTGACTAGTCGAAGGGGGTTGACTCATAAAAAGTCTTGAACCTAGGACACAATGGATGGCATAGATGAATTAATAGCAATATGCGGGTGCATGATGCACTCATTATTTTAGAGCAGAAGAGGACCTCTCGAAGTAGGTTGTGGAATATTCGGGGTAACTACGGTGTTAGGAATAGGTAAGACTATTTGAGAACTAGTTGATATTTTCGGTGGAAGAGAAAAAGGAGGCACAGTGCGCCACCCTCCTCTATGGCTCGAGGTGAGAAAAATGATGCTAATCTGTTCTACAAAGGCACTCGGGATGGTTCACGAGGATAATCGTACACTTGCTGGATTGGCGGTCCCCGATCGGATATTTGAATCGGCTTATGTACTAAGTAGTCCATGAGGGCTACCGGATTTCAATCAAGTAGCGCCTGAAATTCGGGATCCCCGTGAGGAACATACTCTGAGTATGAAGCGAGATGATATTTCGAAGGACTAGGGGAAGTTTGGACGTGGTTACTTTGGCACGATAGAAAGGATTATATGACCAGGATGGGGAACCAATTAACAGCGGTCCCGAGGAAGACCTGGGGGGTGCCGAAACATCCACACTAGTGGTGATCTCGGAGGAAGAAGGGGCTAATTGAGCCATTCTTCTAGATTGTAACCGAGTGATGACCGTCATAAACAAGCAGAAAATAAGATTGACCTAACTAATGCACAGACAATTCAAGCAGCGTAGGTGATTATCTCTTTTAAGTTTTTATGCTTTTAAGAAAGAAAATATTAGGGAAGGCCTTTTAGAACAGGAACTACTCAGATAGCCAAACTAAGGATGGTTTGGGGGATGTTTTGGTGAGGAGTCCCGAAGGCACTTCAGTAAAATACCGGTACGTGGCTTGATATAGGGGCCTACCCCCGCACTTCACACACCGCTGCGATAAGGGAGTCGGTGCTTTGCCAATATATACTAGAACTTTCATGAATTTATAGCACGGCCCGAGTTCCGCATAGGCTCTTCCCCTGGATGTCACTTCAAGTAGGCGAGGCCAGGGAAAGAATTTTTGTTTAAATGCTTTATACCTAGTGATTTTGGCTTTGTGTGCAAGGGTGAAAAATAAAAATCAAATAGTGTCACTACCGATTTTGATCAATTTTCCATCCTAATTAAAACTAGATGAAAAACATACAGCAGAAATGATAAAGAAAGAGTTCTTTTTTAAGCACTTAAAAATGAAGTGTTTGATTTCGATGAAGACAAGTCAAACAAATTCTTTCCCAAATGCGATTAAATTCTTTTTAAGCACCAACAATTGAAATGTTCGGATGTGATAGACAACAAACAAAGAATTTTTATTTTTTTTTGTATTTTTTTTTAGTTCCTAAAAAGGAGAAAACATCATAAAGAGAAATACCATGTAGATTTAGCTCTCCAAGGTGTGTGGACTTCAAAAAGCGCGTTTTGAGCTCTCCCCCTCGAAAAATCCCATGAACAATCAAAGTGCTTTGCTAGAAAAGGTTGAGCAAACACCAAACAAAATCCAGAAAGGTATATCCAGATAATGGTGAAACGGAAATTTCTATTTTAAGGAACTAGAAAAGTTTCAAGGAAATAACAATTTCGCATAAATAGCAAGATTGAAATGATGAAAGGAAATGCTCAGCGTAATCGATAAAAATCAGTGAAGAAAAAGAACAAAGCTCAAAACTAAAAAGAGATGAACTTACCAATAAGGGACTTTGGTTGGGTCCCACCGGGCGTGCCAGAATGTTGATCAAGAATTTCACGCTTGTTACCTGTCCAAGTTAATGCACCAAACTAAACACAAAAACCCTGAAAAACTCCAATGAAATCGATACCTGATGGACAAGATCCGAAGATGTAGACGGATAAGGAAGCCGATGTAGATAAGACGGGCGCACACGAGCAATTCTGCACAGTAGATCCAAGTAACCTGCGAGACACCGATGCTTGATAGAAAAAGACCACGTTAAAAGATATTTAGGTGGACTTGCCTAAGAAGCAGATCCGGGAAGTGATAGGCTCCCTCGGTGGATGTCAGTCCACATTTTCAATTAAGTAAAGAAGTATACATGATAAAAGATGTACATACAAGACTAGATTTTCTGATCAAAGTAATAAACAGAATCTAAATAGCAGACAGAAAGCAACAGAAAATAGGGAACTGTGAAAACAAAGCTAGATTTGTGTTACCTGTGTCTTTTTACCTGTCTGCAGGAAGATCGGCGTCGATTATGTAGAATCGGCGTCGACTAGTTAAGATCGGCGTCGACTGATGTAGATCGGCGTCGACTGATATAGATCGGCGTCGATCCGAGACAAAGTGCGAGAAGATTTGGAAATCAGAAAGCGAAGGCCAGATCGTCAACATCTACTGGATCTGCAGAAGCCGGAGAGATATTGGCAAGGCTCCACCTGTGCTGGATGCAAGAATAGAGTCACCAGAAAATCATGGAGACGCAATGTTGATGTGATAAGAGCGAGAGTAATGGTACTCCTCTCAGGATTGATTTGGACAAGATCCACTCTCATTCGATAGATAATGTTCACACATGATGCTAAAAGATCTCTCGTTTTCTCTCTTACAATCTGTGTCTCTATGTCACGATCTATCTCTCTCTGTGTTCCCCCAGAACTGAGTTCTGGGATTCTATTTATAATCGGTGCCGCTCCGAAAAATTGGCGTCGACCGAGTACCGGTCGGCGCCGATCACGGAACAGACTCCCGAGACAGCCAAAATGAGTGATTTCTGGAAAGATAAGAGTGATCCCTCCACCTCAAATACGGAAATATACCACTTTGGGAGAAGGAGAAATAGGGGGATATATGGATAGGATAGATATGGGGTAGATAAGTGGTTAGGATACATGTGAAAAGGTGTAATTAAATAGTTAATATTTAATTACTCTGGAGTAAAACATAATGGGGTGAATTAAACTTAGGATAGGTGTTTAAATCAAAATCAAATAATATCCCAAGGGGATAGTGGTTATATAAACATGCCCGGGTTACCCGAGAGAGCAAGCGCGCACGAGGGACACCAAATTGGATAATCAATTTTAGGTGTCTGCACACATATCCTAAAGCTAAACCGGTCAAACAAAATCTTTGTAAGATGCACCCACGTATAGCTCTCCTTGTCAAACAAGCCAACTTCATCATACCCATTGACTATGCACGGTGGGTCTCTAACATTGTACCGGTAACTAAAACTATAGGAAAAATTTTATCTACACAAAATTCAAGGATCTCAATCTTGCTTTGTGCAAAAGATGATTTCCTCTGCCAAATATATATCAACTCATAGACCTAACAGTCATCCATGAAATGCTTTCCCTTATGGATGGATTTTCTAGTTATAATAAAATTCTTATCACCCCTGATGATCAACACAAAACCACCTTTATAACCCCTTGGGGAACCTTTTGCTACCGCATTATGCCATTCGGTCTCAAAAATGTCGGGGCAACATACCAATGCGCTATGACGTACATTTTCCATGATCTCATTCATAAAATTGTTGAATATTACGTTGATGATCTCCTTGGGAAATCTAAATCATGGAAGGATCATCTCAATGTCCTTGAATCAATCTTCTTTTGTCTCATTCAGTTATGTCTCCACTTGAATCCTACAAAATGTGTTTTTGTGTCCTCACTAAATTTTTTTGGGGATTTATCATATCTCTTCATGGAATTGATTTTGACACATGCAAAGGGTAGAGAAATCATCGAAATTCCTCCACCCTCTAATCTCAAACACTTGTGTAGTCTCTACGGAAAAATATAGTCCATACGGTGTTTCATATCACATCTTTTTGACCATCAACCATTTCACCATCTACTCCACAAAAACATAGTGTTTCATTGGGATCCCGATTTCTAGAAATCCTTCGAAGAAATCAAACAATATCTATTATCACCACTTGTATTGATGTCACCTTGTGAAGCGGAACCATTTTATCTATACACATCCACCTTCAAGCATGCCCTAGGAGTCATGCTCACTCACCATGATAATCAAGGTCATGACTAGGTCATGTACTAAATTATTCACACCGTCCATGAATACGAAATATGCTTCTCTCGGAAAGTTGGAAAATTGTGTTGTAGATTGTACTTTTCTACTTCTAGATTTTGACACTATCTCCTCAATCAAAAACATATGTTGTCACCAGTTTTAATCCACTTAAATCCATGCACACTAAACCCTATCACAATGACCACATAACTAGATGGTTAATGTTTATGACTAAATTTGATCTTGAAATCATACTACAAAATTCTATTAAAGGTCAAGCCATTATCAATCGACTCGCATTAAGGAACTCTCTTCCGGATGATCAACCACACCATGAATACTTTCCCAATGAATCTATCAATAAAATTAATGAATCTAATGATTATGAATCAGACTTCATCCCCATTAAAATGACCCTCTTCTTTGATGGTGCTAAATTTCAAGAAGGTGGAGGGGCCGGTGTCATCATCATACCACCCTGGAACATTCCCATCCCATTATCGTTTAAGCTCAATTTTGAATGTACCAATAATATGGCATAATATGAGGCCTTAATCATGGTTTTAACTATTGCTATTCCGTAGGTGTTCATGATCATGAAATCTATGGGGATTCACAACTTGTCATCAGTTAGGTCAAAGGAGAGTACCAATGCAAAAATGAGGTCCTTCAAAAATACAAGGTCATTATAAACTTTCTCCTTGGCACATTCGATCATTACACCATTCAAGCCATTTTGTGATCTTCTAATAGGTTTATAGACACTATGGCTTCTTTAGGGTCCCTTGTCCCCTTCAAAATGAAAAATCAAAGGATAAAACTAAGATGTTTGTATTCATTCAATGATTAGACCATCATTCACATCAAAATGATCTACCTTCCATAAACATCATTGATAAAAATCCATTAGATCTGTGGTATACTCAAATGTTTGACTATCTCACTAAATTTAAACTTCCACCAGATTTGTCACAAGGAACTAAAATATCCTTCCTTCAACGTGTCACTTGCTTCATTGTCATAGGAGGCATCCTTTATAAACGTAGTTTTGATGGTGTATTATTATGTTTCCTCAAATCACATGAATCAACCAATGTAATCAAAGAGGTCCATGATGGAATTTTTTTTGGTGGCAATTTAAGTGGAAATGCCATCGCCAAGCATATCATATGACTAGGATACTACTAGCCCACTATCACCAAAGATTGTTGCATGTATGTGAAAAGGTGCATTAAGTGTCAACTTCATTATGATCTCATCCATATCCCTAGTCAAACATTGTAACCCGCACAAGACTTGTGGCCTTTCTCTCAATGAGGGTTAGATCTCATTAGTGAAATTAATCCAAAATCATCTCAACAACACCATTCAATCATTCTTGTGAATGAATACTTTACTAAATGTGTTGAAGTTATTCCCTTGAAATCAAAAATTAGGACCCATCATTAACTTTATATATCAAAACATCATATGTCGTTTTGGCATTCCTCATAAGCTTATCATAGAAAATGGTAAATCCTTCAAAAATAAGGAGGTTAAAAAGCTTTGTGATACATTTAACATCAAGCTAAGATTTTCATCATAGTATTATCCTTAAGAAAATGGGAAAGCTAAGGCCTATAACAAAAAACTTAATAAAATCCTCATTAAAATTGTAAATGACAGAGACAAGAATTGACACATTCAAATCCCATTAGCCCTTTGGGATTATCGAACTAGTATCCATACACCTATGGGAATTACACCCTATTGGCACATTTATGGAAATGAAGCCATCATACCCCTAAAAATCCAAATCCCATCACTTCATGCATCCTTAAATGATTACATTCCCGATGAAGAATATAGCCAGAATCATCTTACACAACTAGAATTATTGGATGAAAAGTGTCTAGTAGCCCTTAACAATCACCAGTTTATCAACAATGCATTAGTAGAGCATACAAAAAGCATGTCAAAGAACTTGACTTAAAGATTGGTGACCTAGTACTTAAGGAAAATAAAAATGTGACTAAATTAGAGTGAAGTAAACATGGTAAGTTTTCCCCTAATTGGATTGGCCCCTACGTTATTACTCATAAATATGGGTCAGGAGAGTGTATCGTCTCACTTCTCTTGATGGGGAACCTAAGCAGGAACCTCTAAATGCTTTGCACTTGTGACCTTTCTACTATTAAATGATTGATTATCATAACAATAGTTTTAAAGATCTTATCAAAATAACAACCTTCCATTTTACTAAACCAATCCATTTCTCTTCTTTCTAAATACCTGGGGCATATGGATGAATGCCACCTACACATTTATCCCCTCCTTACAAAAAATTTAATAGGGTCTTTCCTCAGCTCAAAACAAAGTCAAAAACTCATATGGATGCTTCGTTTCAATATCAAAAATAAATAGACTGATCCCTCGAAGGACAACTATTTGAATGTTATATTGTTAAAAATAAAATTAGACCGATCCCTTGAAGGAAAAATACCATTTTAAAGTTATGGACCGATCCCTCAAAGGATGACCATTCAATCTAAAAATTAAATATAGACCATACCCTCAAAGGATGGCTACATATGAAAAAAGGCTTCCCATTTTGATCAGCCTCTACAAACATATATACAAAACCCATACTAGAAAGAAAATCATATTTCCCATAGAAAAATTCCCATACTTGATGAGTTTGATTCTTATCGAGTTGAAGCATTGATTCCAAAGGAGAACCTTCCTTCCTAAAAACACGATGAGTTTGATTCTTATAAAGAGTTGGGGCATTGATTCCTTCTAAAATTGTTTAAAAAGGAGAACCTTTCTTCCCCACAAACACATGCATTTTCCAAAATCCACCATGATCAGTATGAACTATCCATTGATAGTCTCATTTAACATTTTGAAAGGTTACAAGTGCAAGCATTATAAAAACCCATTACGCATATGTTATTCAATGGGGAATTCTTTCCAATTTTACTTCATTTTGTTTGAATCACATTTTAAAATTGATACATTGAGGTTAGGTCACATCTCCTAAAAAGATAATCACACATCAAGACTCATAATCAAAAACATAAAACATCATCATATCCAACACATATTCCATACAACATATGCATAAAAAGAATACCATAAACACCATAGCAATCACAAGAATCATGATCATCATCATATATAAAATAAAATAACCATATCACATCAGGGGCTTCTTTGAGACTAATCAACACAAGAACTAAATACATCATATATATATATATATATATATATATATATATATATATATATATATATATATATATATATATATATATATAAAGTCCTTTGTCCATACAATCAACATAATGCCAAACATAGGAAAAAGGGATTCTATGAGCCTACAATCAAATGGTAAAGTCCATCAAACTAGGATCGGGAGGTGCCTCTCGCTATAACACCACAATCCTCCCCGCACCATCATCCCTCTCGGTGGTATCTCAAGTGTGGGTTCCCCACATTCACACATCACTATCACCCGGGCTGGATGTTGCTATTGTGCCACCCCTTGGGAAGCTATATGATCAACATACAAAGTGGAATTGGGTAGTTCCTAATGATCATATCCACATATTAGTACCTCTCTACTCTCAAAGCCTCATAATGGGACATTGTAATCATACAGAAGTGCCTGTAAATGTCCCTCTCTTTCTAACTAATGATGATAACTTTTTTCTAGAAATAGAATGCTTTGTGATCCCCAAGGTCTTCCAAAAAGTATCTCTCTTACTCTTGTACCAGTCCCTATCAGAGGAGACTGTACAAGCTATGCCTAGAGCCCCATCATGCTCTATGATCAAGTGATCCCTCTCTCTCTAATAAGAGTGTCTCACACTCCCACTAATTCATCCTGCTCTCTCCGAGTGACATCTCTCTCTGCCTCCACTACGACCTTCTCGATCATCACTATAGAAAAATATAGATCTATAATTACATCTATCTCGACTCTCTCCTCATCATCCCCACCACCCTCCTCAACTCCTCCCTCTATTTGAGCCCACACTGTCTAATTGATCGAGCTTCCATCTCCACTTCCCTCATCCTCTCAAAACTCCTCAATAAATGAGACCACCTATCAGAAAAATATGGGGTGACCCCCGCATCATCGATCGACACCACATGACCATCCTCATCCGGACCCATCACACCTAGCTTCTTGATAATAAGTGTAAACACTATCACAAATTCATGTGGGGTATCGGTATCCCCATCCTCCCATCTATATAGAACCAGATCCTCAAGTATATCCTAAACCAACCCAAATGGTCTCATCACCCAAATAAAGTGTACCAACTCATCCTCTTTGGCTCTGTGGCCTTGGACCTAGGTGTCTTACTGTAAGTACAATAAATCTCCAAAAAACTCTAACCAATCATGAAAATCCACATAAAGTTTCCAAATCACATCCCCAACCTATAATTCGGATATCATGTCTCTATAATAGGTAGGCCCCTTGGCCTTCCTTGCTCTGTCGAGACTCACACTCCATCTCATGAAGCTTGGGTGCTCACATCTATAACACTAGGAAATCCAAATGGGTAAGAAATGGAAATGTTCTTGTGGGCCCAACACTATAATAAGAAGCCAACATATATCCCATAACTCTTGTGGTCTATCCAAGCCCACAACTCTTTGTATGTTTGTGCTAACAAGGTAAGGTCCCACTCAAAAATTGTGCGATGCTCCATCATCTCCACAACTACCCCTATCATCATCCATGGAATATCCCACCTCCTGAATGTGGTAGTGTGAAACATGAGATGTCCAACATCATCATACTCATCCATGGGCACCCCTCTCTCTTAGACTCATACAAGGCCTGATAATCAAAATATCTTGATGAGTATTTCACACACCCCGAGCCTCATCTCTATACAATCGCTACATAATATCCCCTCTCTCTACATCTGAAAAATAGTAAACAGGCTCCCCCTAATTGATAGTCTTGTAATGTGATGAACATCCTCCAGGGTGATGGTCATCTCCCCTGTAGGCAGCCAAAATGTGTTGGTGGAAGGATTCCACCACTCTAACAATGCAAGTATCAAGCTGCGACACCTATGAATCCACCTGTAAAATCTCATCCCACCAAATCCCATGCCTCCAAATGATCCTAGTCATCATCAGAAAAATCCTCTCTAACCTCATCTAACATCAAGGGGATGTAATCTCGGATAGTCAACTGAGTGTCCACCTACAAAACAAAAACAAAAGTGAACATTAATAATGATGTAAAATTTCTGAAAAATGATCACTTGTAACCATAAAATATCCTCATAAAGCAAAACATATCTTACACATCCAATAAAGTTAAACACATTGATCAAAAACCACATTTTCTCATTCAAAACACAAAACATTTAAATTGCAGGTGAATCGCTAGGATTCACCTCAATCTTATCGCTCGCCATTGAAGGAATCACTAGTGATTCCTTTAAACTTTCCCTAGGGCATCCGCACGCCTCGATACAGCCCTAAACCCATCTAAATCCATCTAAAACCCTAAAAAATCCCTAAAATCAATGAAAAAATAAATCTAAACATGATTAGAGCTTACCTCGGTGAGCATCGGCTTTCGTTTGTGGTTGGAGGAGGCCATTTAACAACTATTTTCTCAAAAACATGTTTTTTCCCATTCTGACAAGGTCATTGTCATTATACAGTGCAAAGTGATGAATAAACAATCCATTTGGGTATTTATACCCCCAAATTTTCCACAACCTCAATCACTAGCGATTTCCTAATCACCGATGATTTCCCTATTTTGGACTTCCATGTCTATATTGCTTAAAAAACACAACATTTTACCCTCCGCACAAGTGTGCCATGCTCCTAAAAGGGTCCTAGCCCTCAGGATCCCTTGACAAAACAACAAACACAACATCGGGACTTGCCATATGTCTATGAGAGATGACCATTTTTCCCATCACTTGGTTTTCTAGCTCAAAAAATTTTACCTAGTAAGGATCATACATCCACAGGCATCGAGCCCTTTGGCCACCTTGACAATTGATTCACCAACATCTTTCTTTGCACCCTCTCTAATTGGGGAAATCCTTTTTGCATAATACAAAAGCACAATGGTGTTCACTATATTGTGCTACAATAGATTCACCCATACCAACACAATCCTTTTTTATCATTTTTGTCTAGCGAATTGTCAAAAATCACCTAGACAAAAAGGGGAAAATGTAGACACCAAAATTTGCATCCCTCGGCTCAACACACTTATGGTCAAAAACACCACATTTACGACATTTAATTAATTAAAATAATCCCCATTAATTAATTAATCACACACCCCTCACATCTAAATTATTTAATTAATTTAATTAAATAATCCCCCCTTTTTACACCTCCTTTACTGACACCTCACTAAACCACCTCATTAACCACCTTACCTTCCTAATTAACTACACTACAAATTAGTCCTAATTAACTACACCTTCCATAAACACTAACTTACTCCTAATTAACTAAACATTCCAAAAACACTAACTAATTAAACTTGCTAAAAAGACTAACTCCTCCTATCCTAACCAAAATTTTCCCCATCACCTCTTTAACAACCTCAAAGTTATCTCACTCAAAATAGAAGAAAAACACTTGTTTCTTAAGCTAAACTAAATATCTTCCACAATCATCGTGATTTTCCCGATCGTCAACGATCTATAAATACAAGCATTTACACCTCCTTTAGGAGGAAGAGGAACAAATTCACAAGTTTCATAGGTACACTCTATCACATTTTCATCTCATCAGGAATTCAAGCATTCTGCATCAACACAACTCAACACCACACTATCTCGAGGAACATCAAATTTGTCAAAAATTGTTCATTTTCCTCTCCAACCATCTGCTTCCATTTCCTCTATCACACCAACATCCTGCAAGGTAAATCTTTCATTTTTGTTCATTTTAAAAACCAAAATCAGGTATGTTTCTATTTCTGGATCAATTACACATTGCTAGTTCTCTATTTTTGATAAAATTGATAGCTAAATCATTGATTTTGACTCTATTTAGAAAAATAGTCAAGTTTCACAGTAATCACTAGTGATTACCCAAATCACCTGTGATTTCCCTGAATCGCTAGTGATTCCTATTTTCTTAGGATTTTTCACTGTTTTTTGTTGAATCTAACCAAAATGCAAATATTTTTCTTGTTATCTACTAATATTTTGTCTAGCATGATGTCTTCAAATGGCATTAGGAGGCTCTAATTATCCTACAACTGATATCGGTGCCTTTCTGGTCATTCAACACCACACTATTGGGAGTAATACAAGCTCCTCCACAATTTGGAGCTTTGTGTGATTCAAAATGCACCCTTTCACCTTTTTGAGAGAAAACACAAGAACTCAACATATAAGGGATGCCACCGAAGCATTCAGGACACATACAACAAAACTATAATGTTTCATGCAGACCTCACACAATACGAGCATGCTTATGAGATGGGTTTGGACTTATCAGATGACCACAACACAACACCTATAACTGAAGACCATAACCATATCAGTATCTCAAGAACTAGCACTCCCCTCGCTCATCTCTTTGAAACCCCCAAATAATCTTCTTACTTTTTTGTGGAGGATTATATTTTCATTCTAGATAATGACACACGACTACAGGAAAAGAAGAAATAATTGATTTTGTAGCCTCTAATGTGATTGAGAACCTTTACATAGACCAGGAGTCTAATTTATGGTTTTAAACCATGACTAATGTTAGCTATATATGTACTTAATTTAAATAAGTGATAGTGACACTTCTATCTTGGTATCTTGTAGCACGATCACAAAAATCAATAAAATCAAGCCATCTTTATGAGCAATAACATTATTTTGTTTAAATGTGATCTTTGTAAGTTTGTTTACAGGAAAATAATCTCTGATCCATTACTTCACATGGTGCACAATAAAAACATAATCAACATTGCGGGTACCCTAGAAACCCCACCATATCGAGGTCAAGCTTGGTTGTTACCCCTTGAACCAAATCAAGAAAACCAAAGGTAAAAACCATGCTAGAAAACTACGTTTGCATCCATCTAGCTCCATCACAAGGCACACGGGGTTGGTTCATATGCATCACACTTCATAGGAGGGGAATGTATTGTTTACATGCACATATTTACTACATTCTACGTCTAGTTATTTTCTCACTACTTCAAAAAGTGTGAATGACACAAGAGAAACCTAGGGTGTTATTGCATAAACGCACACACACACACACACCTAGAACTACATTAGGTCTGAGATGTAGTGTAGTGCTTAGTGATAAGTCCATCTATTCGGTAGTTATGGATAGTCGACCCATTCATATGAATATTTATTTTTAAATTTTTTTATGCTTTGTCTAGTGTTTTACAGGAGATTCTTCTATCTCCTATTCACAATGACATCTAGCAAAGTTTGGAGAAATTAGTGTGACATGAAGTGAACACAAGTGAACATATAATGACACCTCAAAGGAGGTTTTTCTACCATTTCCATATACCAAGGTTCCAATATGTTAGACCAAGGTTCCCATGGGTGCCCCTATCCCTTTCCAAGAATGCCAGTCTAGTGAGATAGGTCAAATCTGTGCTTTTTCAGGATTCTGTGTAGTCGTTTCCTCCTTCATTCACCGGGTCTACACTACAACATAGTTCTGTGACATCTGCGAATCAGCTAAGGATTTTCTTAACCCTTCTTGCATATTATGATTTCATATTTTACAGCTTAGTTTTCTTGGGTTTATTTCAATATTTTATTGTTCCATTTATTAAATTATTTTTCTTATTACTATAACATTAGATTACACTGGAATAATCTTATTTTAGTTAATCATTTTGGTGAACCCAATCAATCTAGCACTTTCTTCGATCATGTCTCTTCCTATTAAGTCATGGATCAATCATTTTATCCTACTTTTTTGTACCTACTAAGATCTCTAGTATATTCACTACAACTACTAATTTTATGCAAGTGCGTAGTCAAAATCCCCGTCACTTTGTTATGCCTAAGGCAAATCCTTCCATAAATGTAGTATCTACTCTTTATACTCCTCCTATGGCTCCACCCGCCTCTATTCCTCCCCCATCACTTCTATGTATCCTCTTGTTTCTTCTAAAGGCTATGATATCATCAAACAACTTGATAATATGTCTGCTAAGTTTCTCTCTTTGAATTTTTGTGGAATGCACTCAAATGTCGTCAAGCACTAGAAGAATCATGTCATTCCATTTATATAGAAATTGATAACTATACAAGTTGCCTTTACATACCTCATATAGTCTCTTTAAAATCTACCACATGTTATATCCTTCACCAATGAGGATCTTTCACCTTTAATTAAAAGAAATCAATTTGCATCCTTGCTCAATACCTCTATCATTAGCACCACTTACCTCAAGAAAGTACTTCTTCTCTTTTAAAACAACTAGGTATTAGCGATAATATCATTTTTAAGAATTCTACTATCATCTGAGGTTATGACTCTGCCACTCGCACATGTTTAGGGGATATTTCATTACACATATGGGTTAGGCCTAACAATGTTCTCACTAACTTCTATGTTATAGATGCCTCATTTAATTTAAATCTATTGTTAGGTAGACTATGGATTCACTCAATGCAAGTAGTTCCATCTACTATTCACCAATGTGTCAAATTTTTGCATGATGGTTATGAACATACTATTACTATTGATCCTAAACCATTCAAGTTCTATCGCATAAACCCTTTTACTGGTATGCATATTCCTCCACCACAACCCATTCCATATGGTAGTATTGACACATATGACATTGGTCAATCTAGCACCCCACCGTCTTCATCTGCCACTCCAAATACTCCAGCTATTTCTACTCACACTACACTGGAAAATATTTCACCTACTATATCAACTTCTATCAGCACTTCTTCTCCACCTATCAAGGCACCTTTCATTCCTCCACTTAGTGCAATGCCTACCAACATATTTGAGAAATATATACAACATGATAATTCTAACACATATGGTTCTCGGTGATGAAGTTGATGCTTTCTAACTTCTTGATGAAGCATTATGACAACTTAACTTTACTCCTATAGATATCGTGGATGCTTACTTTGAGGACACCTTTGTGTCTGGTGGCCTAGGTGAATAAAAAATTAATACCCCTCCCTTTACTAATGTTATGATACTTTATCAGGGTGCTGTTAGTACTTTAGACTTTATTGCAGCTCCTCTTACACAATCAGTATATCCGTCACCTCCTTTAACATGCACACTATTAATGAACAACTCCTTTCAAAGCATAATATCCGATCGATCATACTTGGTAAGAAACTATTTGCGTACATGAGGGCTTAACAAGGCTTGGCTTGATGTTTAATGACATCTTACCACCAATTCACTCACCTCATCTATATCATGGTTATTGTCACATTACAGCCACCTATGACTTTCGTGTGTTTCACTTGACATTCTTCGTTTCACCTAGCCCTCGTGCTTATCCATTGACACTTGGGAAATCTTGGCTTCACTATATTGGTGGTACTATAGATACCAACCACACTTCTCTTACATTTCCTATGCCATTTGGCAATGTTTCCATCGCTAATGACTTATCTCCTACTTATGCTCTGAATCTTTCTCGTTGGTATCCACATGACTATCCACTATTACCCTTCACTGATGAGGAATATGAAATGAGAATCTACACCCTACATCGCAATGGTTATTTTTATGACCCACCTCATTCTATTTCTTATCATGTCTCCAATGCTGCTCTAGTAGGATTTGATCATGGTAATAATGATTTTCTCTATGGTGTCACATGATCATATTCCTCGCTACACACTTGGGGAATTACATTCAAAACCCCCTTAGCACCACCGATCTAACACTCATGTCATCATACACCAAAATATTAGCATACACATATTCATCTACATATTAGCATTGTCACTACCCGATGACACACTCTTGTGCTTCAATTCACACTTGATTGTTGAGGGCATTCTATACACATGAACCCCACACACTACACAATAGTCATTACACATTAGGCACCACATATCATCACATGATCCTACATCATCTACACATTGTACACCACATTATAGGCTATAAACATTGCACATCTTCATACATTCTACATTTTTCATCCTACATCTTGTCCTACATACATCACCCCATAGCTATCACATATTGCATGTTTTTACACCTCATACATGTCATCTTACATTGCATCTTACATCTATAAGCCTACACATATTAGGTCATATAAAAATTTCTCAAGTACATACCATACACTTTACTACCCACATTATGTGTTTTACATATTCTCCTTTCGTGATGCACTCACTACTCAATGACACATTCTAGTCTTACGGTCCATACTGGAATGTTGAGGGTATACATAAAAAATGGACCTCATCTCATTCACACATTCATCATTCAATCTTCCTTTTCTCATGTGACATTCCTAGGATTAGTGATACACACTTTAGGCTATAGGGTCACTTCTTCTAGCATCATCTCATGATCGGCTACATCATCACATTCACTTACATTGTTTAGTGGTATACACTTTATGCTAAATCACCACTCCTTTATACTCATCTTGTCATGATATACACTTAGGCTACTAGAGTCATGTACAATTCATCTCTATGTCGCATATCATCACCACATACTCATCATAACACGCTACACACAACACATAGTTTGACCATTTCCCGATGATGCACTCTCATTTATGGTTCATTCTTGACTGTTGAGGGGGCATACTAAATGAACCTCATTACATACAACTCCATTCACTTAAGGGGCATGTGAATCCTATCATCCACACTACATTCCATTCCATCCATCCACAACATACTGCATTTTATGGTTACATTTACTCTTTCTCACACTTGCTTTCATATGTACTCTTTACTACACGTGCTAGATAGATTTCTTGTATGTTATTATATTTACCATACACACATGTGCATTCAAGTATTTTTCAAATTTTTATCACAGATATTGAACTTCTACATGCAACACCGAGGTTTGAAACACTACCTTCCGAGGACATCCAAAATTCATATACTACAAAAGTGCTATTGTTTCATTTTGTACTTAGCACTTTCCATTATCAGGTTATACATGTGTTAACATACTTGTTGTATTTATAACATGCTAATGGGAGTATCATGTGCAACATTTGTTAAGTAGGGATATTTTATTCCATACTTGTTTGTTATATTCTCTGTTATTGTATGTTTTTATTTGCAAGCTTTCCCATTTTTCTTGTGTGCACACTTGTTTTTTTGTGGCCACTACGACAATGAGTGTCTTGTGACATCACGAGTGTGTCCATGTTTGTAAATATCCTTTTTTTCCTACATTGTCTTCTTGGATGTTTACGTTGACTATTTATTTTCTAGCTTACACATTTTTTTTTAGCTTACACTTGTCTTCTACATGCATGCTTTTTCATACTAACACTTGTTTCCTAGCCATGTTTTTTGTGTCCCTTGGTATTTACCAAGAAAATTCCCTTCCCCTTGTAAGGAAGAGTTTAAATTTACGTGGTCATTCCTCTTTTGGATTATCTTATTTGTGACATCGAATGTGCCCCCAAAGAGGGGGCATCATTTGGGTTTAGACACTACACAACATAATACTAGTACATTTTAGTTTACACTTTTCATCCATGACCTAGTGATTTATATAGTTAGTGGATTCAAACTATTCTACAAACTCCATACACAATGGATTTTATAAGGCATATTGTCCTTAACATTCTAGGGAGTAGTTATAGGTTGGAGGAACATTGTAATTTCCTCCCTACAATTCTTCGACCAAAGGTGGCGTCAGATCAATTGAAAAAATAGGCAATACAGGGATGTCTTCATACATTCTCAGGGAAGAAGTTATAGGTTAGAGAATAACAAAACTTTCTCCCTACACTTCTTTGACCACAATGGCATGAGATTGCCCAAAAAAATTGCACTTCACCAATAGTTACAGGATATCCTTTCTACCTTTTTACTCATCATAGACTAGGTGTGCATGTTCCTTTTTCATTTTGATACTTTTATTTACATTATTATTACTATATACATTTGTTTTCACACATATATATGTGTGTGTGTATTTTACTACTTGATCATCTTCTCTTTTGTAGGTCTGTCCATATGGGAAGCAATAAGTCAACAACAACACACACATGGAAGGTACATCACACACATGATACTACCCATACAGGTACACTACACACATTAGCATCTAAACACATGTTTGCGCCCTAGGTTCACTTACATCACTTTTTACATTTTTACATCTTTAGACTCCACACTCCATATTTTTGTCACTCGATGCCTCATCTCATCCTTCAACACGTTTGCGACATCTTTCTACATGGATTACAGGTACACATCTCTATCTAATTTATGTTACCAATATTTTCGATTACCAACATAAAGTGCAGGAAAATAAAGACACAAAATCACACAGTTTGAGTCATTATTTTGTCTCAGTCTCATACCACTATTCATATGGTTCTAAAGGGAAAAGAGTAATTACTAACCCATGTCTTTGGCAATTTTTACATTGCTTGTCTTATTTTTGATCTTATGAATACACTTTCCCATCCTATATTATCATTCTACATTTTTCCTAGTTCTAAGTAGGGTGCCCTGTGCATCCCGGTCCCCTTTAGGCCACTTTGATCCTCTTTGCACTTTAATCTAACCTTTTGGGCACTTTCTAGCTGTTTGACATTTCTATATTTTTAGTGGTTGTTATTTTAGGGGTTAGTTACGAAATTAGAACAAGATAACCATATAAATATAAATTTATGTGACCATAATTTGGGACCAAGAAATAAGTATCTACTATCACCATCTAGATTTGTATCCATCAAAGGCATCTAAAGCTACATTTGCATCCATGTAGCTCCATCGTAAGGCACATAAGGATGGTTCATCTACATCACACTTCATACGAGGGGGTATATTGTTTCCATGCACACATTTACTATATTCTACATCTAGTTATTTTCTCGCTACTTCAAAAGTGTGACTGGAATAAGAGAAACCTATAGAATTATTGCACACACACACACACACACACACACACACCTATATCTACATTGGGTCGAGATGTAGTGAAGTGCTTAGTGATAAGTCCATCCATTTGGCGAGATGAGGACAATCGATCCTTCATATGCATATTTATTTTTAGAGTTTTGATGTTTTGTCCAAGGTGTTTTGTAGGTGATTCTTTGATCTCATATTCATAACGACATCGACACAATTTAGAGATATTAGTGTGAAAATAACTAAAAATAGGTGAACATCCAAAGTGATACCTCTCGAGGAGGTTTTCTAGCCATTTTTGCAGACTAGGGTGCCCACATCTCAGACCAAGGTGCCCATGGGTGCCCCTATCCCTTTCCATGAACCTTATTCCAGTCAAATAGCTCAGATTTGTGCTTTCTCAAGATTTGGTGTGGTCTTTTTCTCCTCTTGTTCACCTAGTCTACATTGCGATACAGTCCTGTGACATATGTAAATCAGTTAAGGTTTTTCTTAACCCTTATTGCACATTAGGGTTGCATATTTTCTAGCTTAATTTTCTTAGGTGTTTTTCAGTATTCTATTGTTCCATTTATTCAGTTATTTTACAGCTCTTACAACATTAGATTAAACTAGAATAATATTACTTTAGTTAATCACTATACAAGTTTCCATCAATGATAAAGGGGGAGATTGTTGTAAATATTTTCATTGATGTCAAAGGAATGATGAAGTAAATTGGCTCACTTGGATGCAAATTCATTATGGCACTTATGATGGAAATATTCATTGTGTGGGATTCAAGAGGATAGGCTGCCATTCTCAAATATTTATTGTGTCAAAGGATTAGAACATGCAAGAAAAAATTATGGGAAAGTGAATTTTTCTAGCCGCGGAAGAAAGGAAGTTTATTTTGATGGTATGAGAAAATGGAAGTTGATTTTTTGATGGAATTTTATTTTAAGGTTCATATCATCTTAGATATGATATTCCACGATTTCTAAAAATATAATTTTCTAAGGAAATGCATTAAAATTGCAAAAGTTATGAAAGATTGAAGTTTGCATGTTGCGGAAAAAAGGAATTCATTTTATAGTTTTTGGCGGGTTTATGGGAAAGAAATAATACAAAATAAAAGACTTCCATTTGTTAGTGACTTATGGGTTTTGGAGAATTAATATGCTTCAATGCAAAAGAAGAATACTTTGGAATCAAGGGAATGAGTTTTTTTATTATTTTGTGGGTGGTAGACAGAAATACCCGTGAAACAAAGGAACTTTCCAAACAAGTCCACGGAGGTCAAGAAATTTGGGGAAGACTACAAATTTCTCATAACAAAGAGAAGATTAAATTAAAACCCATGGTAGAATAGGAAACCCGTATAACAAATAAAAAATAGAGTATGTTTGCTTTGATGACTAAGAAGTATTCAAAATTCAAAATAACTTTTCGGAGAGACTAACCTAGGTGTTTTTTTTTCCAAATGAATGTTGTTATAGTCGACCCTTAGAATGTATTACACAAATTTTTTAGAGATGAACATGATATATAAAGTGATTTAATTTCAATTTTTTTAATAAACACAAGTATTATAATGGTGAATTGCTCAAGAAGAGAGAGTGTGAATTAATGATAAGAAGGGCATAGTTGTACATGTAAATTCATGAAATATTTCTATGCATGATAAATCTCAATTAAATATTATACAAGGAATTGAAGAAGTGGAATAAAATAGAAGATATTCCAAGAAAATTATGAGAATGAAAGCTAATTTAATCAAGGGCAGATTTGTGAGATGAATTAAAAGAGAGATTTCAGAGTTTGATGATAATTGAGAGGGTAGATTTATGAAGGTGTAAATGAAGCTCAGTCTTGTGGAGAAGTGTTTGATTATTTTTATACATTATATGATTTGATTTGGAGGTTGGTGCTTCCTAAGATAAGATATTTGTGTCTCTTGTTGATTTGGTGCTCCATTGTGGTGATTGGTGTCTCTAGGAGGTTTGTGCCTACAAATAGACTTGGTATGGGTATTAGTGCCTCTAATAGGTTGGTGCTTATAAATTGAGTGAATTGATGTCTCCTATGTCGTTGCCTAAATTTTTTTGTATTTAATTTGTGGATCTGGATTCGGACATTACACCTAAGCAATCTTTTCTCTAGGTGGTTTTATCCCTTAACGGTTTATACATATATCTTGTATTTATGGTTGTGCATATTATTGGTATCGCTTTTAATAAGTTTGAAAATAATTTAATAATTTTTATATACTAATTCACCCCCACTCAAGACAAATTTTTGATCTTCAAAATGGAGTTGGATTACCTTGGTAAGAAAATTGGAGACAATTATGAATAGTAAAAGAAATTGCATTCATATTATGAATCTAAGGGTGTCCTAATAGAAAATTGTAACTAAGATAATTTGGCATGACATGAAAAATGGTAGGGATAGTATGAGATCCCAAGTTGATTTATAATGTCATTTAACCAATGGTTGATGTGGTACATTATCAAATCCATGGATACTAATAATAGAGAAAGATAAATATTTGGTAGGGATGACTAATTGATATACAAAATAAATACTACAAATGTTGAGGCCAGATCCATTTGTTCATGAGAATTCACCTAACCAAAGTGTTATGGATGGTGAATTACACATGTAGTGGGAGGTGAATGTCAATAACATCTTGAGAAGGTAAATCATCAAAAGTGAATGATCCGAGTTCATCTAGAAATGAAAATATCCTAGTAATATAACCAATACATACTCTTGTGATGTTTCGGGATGAATTTGGATGTGAAAAAGGTTAGTTTGTGAAACATTATAGGTTCGGTTTATCTTTAAATATTTATGAAATGACATAATTCTATCAAGAGAGGAATCCATTGTTGTAACTAGAAATAAAATAAGAAAGCATAGAAGAAGAAAAATAAAAGATTATTCTAGGGCCAATTGAGAGATTGAGTCACAATGTGAGTTCAAAAATAAGTTACGCCCTATTAGGTAATGTGAAATCTAAGAATGATTGAATTGATTACACTAAAGGATGTAAAGGGATCTAAATGATATTTTTTTGATTAATTAACTTCCAAAATTAATTATATAATATCATAACAACACATTAATGCTTGAAAAATAATATATGAAATAATATATGAACTTTAAAACATGAGAGAATGAGTGTAATTAGATATTTATATATGATTACAAGAAGTTTTGGGTGTGTGCACTACTCTAAAAGGGAGATATGATACTAATGAAGCTTTTTTTCGGGAACCTGTGACTAGAAACTAGCCCGAGAAAGGATCACACACTTTTGTAATGACCATTTCTATATATTTTTACCCTTTTATATGATCTTATACATGTTTGGTTTATAGATTTGTTACTCTTTAGTTAATTTCTCCTACTTGGAAATGTTTTTCACTATCAAACCCTAGTATTCACTCATGCTATAAAGCTACTAAACATTCAAAACAAGATCTCAAGTCGTAACCATATATGGGAAGCGTACGTCGAAAAAGCAACAAAGTAGCGTGAGAATCAACAAGTGACTCTTCCACGTACTCGACCTCCCGAGTCGTCGCTGCCGCGAGACAGCCGGTGGGGGTAGAATATGCGAGACAAACTAGTTGGGAGTCTAATGTATTCGATACGCACTAATGGTATTTGCGAATCTAAGGCAAAGAAGGCCCTTCTAACAGGTGGTGTGATAGATCGATCAGCGAGGATGACTGCTCAAGGCTCCAATCAATATTGAGCTCGGGCATGATTCGATCTATGGGTTGTGGGATGCGTGGAAAATGACCGGGATGGTTTCGTGTATTTCTCCCGATAGGGTCATATGGTGAATATAGTCAACTCTATGGACGATTCTCTAGCTTTGTTAGCTGTTGTGTCTAGTAGGGACAACTGTTGAATGATGATAGGCGGAATCGGAGTAGACTGAAATACTAATGTGCATAGGCCAGTGTCTATATCTAACTGACTTGTGGATTCGTTAGGCTGTGGGATTTGTGGATCACAACCGTAGACTCTTGGTTGTTGCGGTCCTGTTATGGTCATACGTGAGATCAAGTTCTAATCCCTAGTATCCAGTAGTCGTAAGCTTTCTCAGCCTCTACGTTTAGAATCAGTAATTGTGCGATTTTCTCAGAATACCTCACAGGTGTTCTAGCAACTTGAATTCTTAAGCTGGTATCTATATCTACGAGGGTGTCTCCAGCGTCTGGCTGTGGAACTAAAGGATCACACCCGAATACTTGTTCTCTTTCAAATCCTTCTACAGTCATGCGGATGTTTTCTAGGATAACCTGTAGTTTGGTTGATTTGACCAAAATGTGTGTGCTTGGTCGTCTTCTACGTTTAACCCTCTCAACTGTGACCTGATCTGTTGGAAGTCTGTTGTTGTTTGGAAGACTTGTATCCTAAGGTTTTGGTCAATATCGCCATCGCCACTACGATATTGGGCTGGGGCACAATTGGCTCGAAAATGTATTCCCTGGGCTCTCTAGGTCCCGTAATTGTCATGCAAAAGCAGTAATGAAACAAACTATAATAAAGTAAAATCTAAGTACACTTCTAGTATATATAATTCCTTTTTTTTGTATTTTCTGGCAATTTATAAGAAAGCAGCTATCTAAAAATATTTAGAATTGACAACTAAACTAATAACGTAAAACAAACAAAATAGCCGAGTGTAGCTATTTGTCTGTGCAATTTTGTATATCTATTCTAAACAACGAAATAACTAATCTATTTGTAAGATTCTCGATCCTGCCTTAGAAGTGAGGAATGAATCATAGTTTCTCAGAAACTATCAATCCCCACAACTTCCCTGGCAATATCGAGAATGGAAATAACTGAAATAAAGTGATTAACTACTTTATTTGATAAGTTCTAACTAAAACTTTGAAAGATGGAACCTGGATTTCGCAGAACAGTGGCGAATCCGACGGTGTGTGTGTTCTTGTCCCCTCAGTATGATCTCCTCATTCTTTGTGTTCACGTGAATCTAGAAAAGCGTGTAATGCTTGCATCAACAGGAATAGATATTTGGATCAATGGACAGCCTTCAGAATGCAGACAAAATAGAATGCGGATAGGAGAGGGATAGCGCAAGAGTACAGAGCTTGGCCTATGCAATTCCTAGCGGGGTCTACTGCGAATCATGCAACAAAATGCATCCAGAACCTGAAACTTGTCTGTATGAAGGGAAAAACCTGCAACTTTAATGGCTGCCTAAACTATTCTACTCCAAAAGCAATAATACTATTTGCACAAGTTGGATCTGTGGCTTACCAACAGCTGAGTAAATGCAACTAAGCATGTAAAAGATTTAAACTATCAAACTTAAGCAAACTAGAAGACTGAACTACTGAAAGTGATGAGTTTTTAAACAAGAATGAGGGGCCCATAAGTAATGTTTGCACTTGCACAAGTTGGATATGTGGCTTACCAGCTGCAACACAATACTAAACAAACATGCAATGAAGAAAACTAAACCTTCTAAGCAAAAGGAAAACTAAGTCTAATGCAAAGAGAAAACCAAGGATCAAACTCCAGAGCAAAACTGAGAGGCCATTTGCTTGAGCTCAAACCATGCATTTATAGGAATTCAAACACCCAAAGATCAAATCCAAACTGAACTCCTAAACAATAAACAAAGGAAAAACACTATTCCAGGGGACCAAAAACATTAATGCATGCTCAAGTCGGCAAGAAAAGCTGGTGAAGCGTTGAACTTTGCGTGCGTTCCGTCAAAAGAACGTTCTGGAAAATGCGTAAAGGACCGCCGCCCTGCTTAGGGTGGCGGTTACAGGACCGCCGCCCTGCTCAGGGCGGCGGTCATGAGACCGCCGCCCTTCAAGGCGGTGGTTTCGTCACTGAAGACCAAAGAGCCAAGAAAAAGAGGAAAAAAAGGGAAAACAAAGCACGCGGGGGCTAAGCGTGGCATGTCAGATGTTAACGCATATCCGTAAAGCTTCTCTGGATCCCGAACACCTTGCGAAGAGACCTGTATCATCATTGGGGCATTTATTACACTGTTCCGCAGTACAGTACCTTACAATTTTGGGTACGTACATATTGCCCCCTCGGAGAAGCGTTTTAGCCATGAAGAGGCATAAAACGGTGGGTCCGAGTATGGCCGTCCCGAAATGGGAAGTTAGAAGTTATACCTTATACGTCCGTGTGTCGAAATGACGCCATCCAAAATTCCCGCTACCTGCAAAATGAAAGGGGAACTCAAGTGCAGATAGATACAATAACTTGGAAGATAAACGCTAAAATAATAGGGGAAGAGGACGTACCATTAGTGCGAGGATAGAAACTTACCTCCGTTGGCACTCCGAACCTGTGAAAAGGGGATTTAAAACGAATTAGAGCGCTATATATATAAAAGTGGGCCCATTTTACTATTCATTTGCGCGAGTCGATTTGATAGATTTTGAGCTCTGGGGCCCACGGTAACGGTTTCTCACGCGAGTAGAGTCAAAACGTCCATAGCGAGATAGTGATCATGCCTCCACGTGCGGAACGCCACCCCGCGAGATCACAGGTTGGTTTTTCTTCAATTTTGTGCTTTTCCCTCTTCAATTTTGAAATGCTAAATTTGTTGTAATGGGGGGGTCATTTTTGAAAATGTTAGGTTTAAAAGGTCCGTCTAGGGGGGGCGCCTACTGGGTAGGCTTTGTTTTTAGCCAAAATGGTCATTTTTGCTAGTTTTTGGCTTTTTGGGGTTAAAAACCCGCGCGGGTTTTCGGACCGCGACCGCCGCCTTCAAGGCGGCGGTTACAAAACCGCCCCCCTGCCCAGGGCGGCGGTTTTGCACAGAATGCAAAAGGACCTCTTTTGAAAACTTACACTTGTATTTTTAGCATTTGTGTATGTTTTTATAACTCTCTTGATATCGTTTAGATACTAACTTACTCTGTTTTGTGTGTTTTTGGGTGTATGCAGGCGAAGGAGGAGTATATTAGATGGAGCCGGGAGAGAGAGTGTGACTGGCTGCCCGGGGTATTGGATGCCCTCTCAGCAGATGAGGAGGACACATTGCAGAGGGCCGGCATATTGCGGATATCACGTGTGCCTCACGTTGCTCCATCTAGTCACATACTCTGTGACTTATTCTCCTACTGGGATGCAGATCGGAACACTTTCCGATTGCCAGGGGTCCGTGGTGAGTGGACCATTACATTAGAGGACGTCTACCGCATTCTGGGGGTCCCGATCATCGGGAGGCGACTCACATTAGAGACAGCAGGCTCACGGGCACAGATTGCACAGTGGGCGACATATATGGGAGATGCAGCTATTTCCATGGGGCCGAAGAAGGGAGTGAGAGTTAGATCCATTCCTTCTTTTCCCATCCCCGTATTTCGACAGGCCATCATGGGGATCCTTGCCTCGAGACTGATCGGGGACAAGGGAGGTGACACTTTGTTATACTGTTGGGCCCCCATCATTGCACAGATAGAGGGGCATGGCCGGATATACGCCTGGGGGGCAGACATTTTGGGGACCACCTATCACGACTTATATAGGGTGGTCCGTTTACAGGGACAGTCGTTGAGCCACCCAACTCTAGTCATGAGTTGGGTGTATGAGCATTTTATTCCTTATGGCAGAGGCGTGGAGGTGGCAGATCCTGGGGCTGTGAGGGCGGCCAGATGGTCAGATATGTCGGTGCTTAGAGCACCTCACCAGCCAGTAGCCTCCCTCACTATAGCAGACATGGAGGCCACACCGTACCAGCTTATGGCCGGCGTATGGGGAGAGGAGGCCATGACATTGGTTTCCTGCTCCATTACAGGGCAGCTTATTGACCGTGTGGGACGGGTAGAGGTACATCCTTTCAAAGAAGGTTCTCTCAGCGATTCGGCCTCCCATATGTGGGCATGCTTCCTCCAAAGAAGTAGCACCGGTTTGTGATCGCCGGGAGGCTAGAGGGGGCCAAGAGGCCATGGTTGGACATGGTTACCCTGGCATTCCTATTCAGCAGCTGGGGATAGTTCGGGCCAGAGGAGAGCTGGTGCACCTCGGGCACCTTTACTTCGGATTACCGCGGGTCCTGCTCATAGTAGCGATGACCCTATAGATATTGACTCCGATTCTGAGGAGTCCACAGAGGGAGGGTCGGAGGAGCAGACGGACGAGAGTGATCCTGAGTGGCATGATACTCAGGATATCATGCAGGCTGAGAGGGCGGAGCAGAGCAGAGAGAGAGACTCTGGTTTCGAGGAGCCACTCTCCCGGGGCCATGGTGGAGATGATGAGTCCGTTGCGGGGCGTCATGTTGCCCCAACTACAGGAGCAGCTCCTCAGTCGGCGGCGGCATCTGCAGCGGGTGCTGGCCCTAGTGACCCATCTTGGAGGCCCGGTGACCCGAGTAAGTTATCCTTTCTCCCTTTCAGTGTTAGTTTGATTTTTTTTGACTTGTTTTAACTGCTATCCCTCCTTATATTTGTATCTTGTATATTTTAGCCTCTTGCCTAGTTTCTAATTCGTCTTTCTTCTTTGTTTTGCAGAGACTGTTGACGAGTGGCGGGATCTAATCCGTAGGGTATGTACTGATTCTCTGATGATCCCTATGGATAAGACCCGTGCGGAGCTATCCGTAGATGCCGGGGAGCCCTCAGCAGCCGGCAGGCATACCGACGTCTTTGCTCCCGTTTGGCATGTGGCCAAGATGGTGTCTACTCTCCGTACAGAGTTGGCAGGCTATAGGACAGCTGAGCACCTTATGAGGAGCCGTTCTCATGGCGAGACCACGACCGCCCCTCGAGACCCTGAGCCTTTCATCCATTCAGAGCGCCAGCATAGTCGTAGTCCTAGGCGAGGGCGCGCACCTTCAGCGGGATCGCGTAGGGGTTGAGAGGCCACTTGGCTTTTATGCACTTTTTGTATTATGGATTCTTTTGTGTATTACGGGCTCTTTGAGCATTTTGACCATGCCTAGTGCATGATGGCATTGTATACAAATATTGACTATTTATATATATGCGCCGATTTTGGATCAAAACTTTGTCACTTGTGTCTTCCCTTTCTGTTTCCAGCTTTTTCGTGTATACTACGATGTATGTTTTATATGCTTTCTAGAATGTATGCAATGGAAGACAGATGATGCAAATGTTTGCTTTCTTTTTGTGTTTCATGATGCTGATACATGATATTGTAGATATATTGTGATCTTGAATCTTAACTTTTGTTTAGCAATTTGGATACCTCATGATTTGTTTTGGCAAAGTGATGAGAACAACCAGTATGATGAACAGATTGACTTGCCCCACCCTTAACTCCACGCAACTAGTAAGATGCGAGAGCTCATCACCAAGAGCCAAGAAGGGCGCAAGTTATGAAATATGGTGAAGTGATAGTGATGAAAGACAGACGAAGCTTTGGTGGAACCAAATTGAAAACTACAAGCTTACTCTACCTGAATGACTTCATAGTTTTGGATGTAACTTACCTTGCGGTTTATCCAGACTTAGACCCGTAGATGGCCACATAGTAGACAAAATCTGGGTTTTTTTAGGATTTTTAACTCTTTTTGGAATTTTGAATATCTGATTCATTCGTTTTTGACTCAAAGTTTGAATTGTTTGTTTATGACCTTTTAACATTTACTTTGTCTAGAGGACCCCCTACACTTTGCCCCGTGCTACCTGTAAGAAGCATGGGCTTATCACCGTGGGCAAGGCATAGGTAGTAAGGGCATTTCCATCCTTTCCCAACCCTACGTCACTAGTAAGAGACGCAAGCTCATCACCGAAGGTTGGTGGGGCAAGGAAATGTGTAAAATAAAATTTTCTGTTTAATCACTTCTTGACTTGTTTGTTTGAGTAAGATGTCAGTATATTCTTATTTCCAAAGAGATGTGCATATGGGATAGATGTGACACCATGAAGCTTCTAGAACAGACCATAGGCAAGACACCTATCCTAAGAAGAAACCAAAGCGAGAACAAACTTGCAGAGCTTGGTATGGTTACCGTTAGGACTTCGTCATGTCTGATTTTATTAGATAAAAGATTCTGAATTGATTGATGATATCGAAGATGGAGAGGTATGATTAAAGAACTTCATGCCAGAAACATCACGAGTTTGAAATAAATTGCTTTGAGAATAGATTCCTTGATCACAATTTGTGTAAGAACAAGTGGACAAAATGATCCTAATTTATATGAAAATGCGATGTAGATAGTTATATAGGCAGCGCTTGCTGCTTATGCGTAGAAACGTTTGAGGTGGAGGGAATTGACTGTTTCGCCAAACTCCTCACCTTCTAGCGTGCATAAGAGATAAGCACCATTCCCATAGTCTTTCATGACTCGGTATGGGCCCAACCATTTGGGCCGGAATTTCCTTCCTTCGCCGGTCTTCTTGTCGATCCGGCTGTCTAACCTCAGAACTAGGTCACCTTCGTATATGTCACGTTCATAGACTTTCTTGTTATACTGCCGGCACATTCGGTCGGCATAGACTCTATGTCGTTGTTCAGCATTTAACCTAGCTTCATCCAGGCTTTCTAATTGAGAAAGACGTGCTTCTCTGTAAGCGTCCTCATCCAGAATCCCTTGTAGCGAAATGCGGAGACTGGGGATTTCAACTTCGAGTGGGAGAACTGCTTCTGACCCAAATACCAGCGAGAAAGGAGTTGCTCCTGTCGGAGTTCTTATTGAGGTTCGATGGGCCCACAAGGCCGGATATAACTTCAAATGCCAATCCCGCTTGTTTTCTTTCACTGTTTTAAGGAGAATGGCTTTCAGTGTTTTGTTCGTTGCTTCAGCCTACCCATTGGCTTGGGGATAGTACAAGGAAGCCGTATGATGGCTAATTTTAAATTTGTTGCATAGCTCATGAACTTCTTCATTCTTGAAGGAAGTTCCATTATCTGAGATAATAATTTGTGGGATACCATACCTGCAAATGATTTGGTTCAAAATGAACTTAGCGATTACAGTAACTGTGCACAGCTTGTAAAAGGCATGGCCTCTACCCATTTAGTGAAATATTTAGTGGCCATGATTATAAAATTGTGGCCGTATGTGGATGAGGGAGAGAACTTCCTATCAAGTCCGTCCAGGCCCCATGTAGAAAAGGGCCACGGAGTAGCGATCGGTTGCAAAGCTTGTGTCGGCATGTGGATCTCATGAGAGAACTCCTGACATTTATGACACCTGCGTACAAACTCTATTGCGTCATGTTCTAGAGTGGGCCAGAAATAGCCCATTCGATGTATTTTTCGAGTGGTGGCGTGGCCGCCGAAGTGGCCTCCACATATACCGCTATGAGATTCATGGAGAATCTTCTTGGACTCTTCTGTGTCAACACACCTTAAGAGCATTCCATCGAATGCTTTCCGATAGAGCACTTGCTCTATAATGACGTATTTAGCTACGATAATGCGTAACCGCCTTCTTTGTTGAGGTGTAGCTCCTTCTAGGTACCTATGGTCCATGATATAACTAATGATATCAGCGTACCAAGGGCACTCAGATATAGCAGGTCGGGTTTCGACGTAGTACACGCATTCGTCTGGAAAGTCTAAGTCTACTAAGTCGCCTCCGTCTAGCGGGTTATCAGCTAACCAATCTGCGATGATTTGCCCTTTAACTGACTTTTGGTTTACAAAAGTTAATTCGAACTCTCCCATTAAGGTTATAAAGCGTCCCACCTTTTTAGACAGGGACCCTTGTGTGAGGAAGGTTCGTAAGTGGTCAGTTTTTACCATGACCCTTGTCTCTTGATTTAGCATGTAGTGTCTTAGGCGTTTGGTTGCGAAAACTATGGCAAGGCATTCTCGTTCTGCTTGTGTATAGCGTGTTTCGTAGTCGAGCAATGTTCGGCTAATGAAATAAATTGCACGCTCTCTCTTGTCATCGTCTTCTTGGGCTAGCATGCAAGCTAACGAAACATCGGTAGCCCGTGAGTATAGAATTAACGGGTGATCTAGCTTAGGTGGCATTAGCGTAGGTGGTGACAGTAAGAAGCATTTAACTGCGTTGAAAGCTTCGTTGCAGTCTTCAGTCCAATCAATGCTATAGTCTTTCTTGAGTAAATTATTGATTGGATGAATAGCGAAGCTTAAGTCCGGGATGAATCTCCGGATTGCGCCCAGCTTCCCGAGAAATGATCTGATTCCAGATTCACTCGAAGGTGGGACCATTTCGAGGATAGCCCAAATTTTGGTTGGATCAACGTCGATCCCTCGTGACGATATGATGTAACCTAGGAGCTTTCCTCCTGTTACACCAAAGACACATTTTTCCAGATTTAGTGTAACTCCGTATTCTATTAAACGTGAAAGAATGACACGGAGTACTTCGGGATGGTCACAACGCTTCTTGGCTTTAGCCAACAAGTCATCTACGTAGGATTCCATGATTTTATGAATTAAATCGTGAAATATATAAGTCATAGCCCGCTGGTACGTGGCACCGGCGTTCTTGAGACCGAATGGCATAACAGCGTAGCAATAGGTTCCCCAAGGAGTTATAAAGGTGGTTTTAGCTTGATCTTGCTCGGATATTCTGATTTGATTGTATCCCGAGAATCCATCCATGAGAGACAAGAGCTCAAACCCAGCTGTTGCATCAACAATGACATCGATAGATGGCAATGGGAAGTCATCCTTAGGACATGCTTTGTTAATGTCCCGGAAATCTATGCAGATGCGTATCTTTCCATTCTTCTTGAGAACGGGAACGATGTTTGATACCCATTGGGAGTAGTCAACTGGCTTGATGAATCCTACCTGAAGGAGTTTTATTACCTCCTCTTTTACCATAAGGGCTACCTTGGGCTTCATAGGTCTTGATTTTTGCTTAATTGGCTTCGCATCTGATCTAGTGACGAGGTTGTGCACCGCAATGTGGGGTGCGACTCCTGTCATCTCTTTGTAATTAAATGCAAATGCCTTCTGATGTTCTTTGAGAACCTGAGTATGTATTTCTACTTCTTCTGGGGTTAATGAAGAACCTAGTTTCAATATCCTTGGTTCATTTTCTGTCCCAATGTTGACATCGATTGTTTCTTCGATTAAAGAGGCGTTACCCTCTTCGAACTCAGGTGGTGCTGGAGGTAGATCTATATCATCCCCATTTTCTATTGCGTATATGCTAGGTTCCCTTTGCGAGGAAAGATCCGTTACGGGATTTCCGAAGTAGGAAGATGAATGCGGGATCAGAGATAAATCTAGTGTGTGACAGGAGCGATGTAATGCTGCATAGGCATTTAAGTAATCCAAAGTAGCCGCATCATTTCCAACATGGTCTAGAATGGTAGATTCATTTCCGCTTGAAAGAGGATTTGTCATTGTTTTTATCAATGGTTCGTTACGAATGGATACTGTGAAGTGAGTATCTTCTAGCTCATTGCTTGGAGTGAAGCGTGATGCCGAAGTTGCTATTGAATCGGCGAGAAGATTTTTCTCTCGTGGGATTGCTTCAATGGATATGAAATTAAACGCTTTGCTTAAATCTAACACAGCGTCTTTGTAGAGTTGTAAATGTTCGGCTTTAGTTTCATATATTTCAGAAACTTGGTTTGTTACTAATTGCGAGTCTCCTAAGACTTTGATGTTATCAATACCAATTCTTTTGGCTAAGGTAAGGCCAAGGAGGAGAGCTTCGTACTCAGCGCCGTTGTTTGTGCATTCAAAGTTCAACTTGAAAGAGAATGGGAGGACCTTTTCCTCGGGCGAGGTAAGAATTATACCTGCCCCCGCTCCATAGCGGCATTTAGCTCCATCGAAATGGAGAGTCCAATATTTAGCCGGGAGCATAGATGTAGGTGTATCTACTGTATTTGCACATTCTACTTCGACCATGCAAAGATCTTCTGCTGGAAGAGAGCCAACCCCTAAGGAATATCCTATACCTACCGAATCAAATGGTAAGAACATTGGTAAATCTTGTTCTATTAATTCAACGATTTTTGCAGTAGTCCCTAATGATACAGTTTCTTTAGCTTTACCGCCAGGAATTGGGGTTGTTTTGGCTACGCTGATGGTTTCAAGATCCGTCGTAGGTACCAACTTTTCTTTTGACTTTGAGTCAGTGGGTTTATTTAGTTGGTTTGTTGGAAGCTCGAATTCTGAGTGTACACCTGGTCTCTTCTTTAAATCAGCTAGGTGTACGTCAAACGGCTTTGGATCACCTTTGGCTACAAATACCTTTCCCAGATGCAAGAATCTTACTTCTTGAAATAGCGTGGAAGGGATTGCCTTCATTCGATGTATCCACGGCCGGCCGAGGATCATATTATAGTTAGTTTCCCGATCTATAATATAAAACTCAGTCAGGATTGTTTTAGGTCCCAAAGTGACCGGTAGTATTATAGTTCCTATCGATGTGGCCTTAAGGCTATCGTAGCCTCTCAAGGTATTTCGAGTAGTGGAACAGTTTGTTTCACCATATCCCAATTTTTGGAGAAAAGAGAAAGGGACTATGTTAACCGCAGCTCCATCGTCAACCATTGCCCATTTTACATAATTATTATAAACCTGTACTTGCAAGTGTAGGGCTGGATCACCTCAAAGCACGTGATCTCGGCATCCGTAGGCATTTTACTTATTTCGAATATGAATTCGGCATCCCTATCCACCTGTCCCGGAGGATAAACATCAAAGTCTATATGATTTACTTGTGCTTCTAGTGGTGGAGTGATACTAATTAAATGACCCAAACCTAACGCCTCTAAAAGAGCAGCCCTGTGAGTAGGGGAATTCTTTAGTAAATCAAGGAATGAAATATGCGAGAAGGTTTTTGTTAGATCATTAATTAGATCATAAGCACCCATAGGTTTTGCTACGGTTTGCTGGATGTTATCTGCTTCCGGCAGATGGCTTGGACTTGGTTGAGAGAAATACTCTCGTGTCCTCGTAATTGCTTCAACGGGTAATTCGGAGTCTAACTCCACTAATCCAACTACCTTAGGTCGCGGCTGACTTCCTAGTTGTGGCGCGACTAACGGATTTAGCGAAGTTGAGGCCTCGTGATCGTTGTTTCCTGTTATTGCGCCTTTGTTTGTTCCAGTTGGTTTCAACCCATCGTTATCATGATTTGGGAGTGGATCATTAAAGATCTTGAGAGGGGCATTCTGAGGGGAAACTGCCCCTGCGAAGGTACTTGCCGTTGGTGACGTAGGATCTGCTAAGAACATATCCATAAAAAATTGTTTTTGTTCATTTGGCAAGCGTTGCATGAATTTGTTGTAGTCACGACACGTTCTAGTGTCATGACCCCGAATTTTATGGAAACCACAATAAGAATTGGGATTATAATTCCCGTTTTGTTGGTTTGGTGTGTATTGTGGCCTAAAATTCCGATCAAACTGTTGCCTATTAGGACCAAAGTTTTGGAATTGTTGTTTTTGGTTTTGACTTTGGTTTTGGTAACCAAATGAGTTTTGGCTTGGCCCTTGCATGGGATTTCGCCGTTGTTGTTGTTGTGGATTATTAAAATCCACCGTATTGACCGTCGGGGTAAAATTGTTGTTTCTTTGGTTGTTTATTTGTGACGGAGTATTAACAACATTTACCCTCTTGGGCTGGTCAGTTACCCCATCTGTTGTTACCCCACGATTTTTGTTAAGGATTTTGGGTCCTTGATTGACATTTGTGGTAGTTGTAGTATTTTGAGTGGAGGTGATTAACCTCCCATTTCTCCATACGTCTTACGCTACCACTATCTATTACCTTGCCCTGGTCTATTCGTAGAGCGCTCTCAAGTACTTCGTCATAAGTCCTGAGTGGGAACTTCTTGACTTCTTCCTTCACTTCTTTGCTAAGAGAATGAAGGAATAAATCGCATAGCTCCATCTCGATTCATGTTTGGAGCGCTTGTCGAGGAATAAAGGACTCGTGTGCCACCTTTGGATGAAATGGGCGACAGACTCGTTATGTTCATGCTTGATGTGCAAGAACTCCCCGATTCCTGCCCCTTAATAGTTTGTTCATGTCGAAGGCTTTGATGAACCGAGACACGAGTTGTTTGAATGAATGTATGGAAGCCTCGGGGTATTCTGTAATACCAATCGAGGGCAATGCCTTCTAGCGTTTTGGGAATATTTTAAAGCAACGGCCCCATCCCATGGGAGTAATTCTCGAATGGCTGTAGCGTAAGCTTTGATATGCGCATTCGGATCTCCTTCTCCTTTGTATTTGGGAAAATCGGGAAGAGGCCTTGGAAGCATAACGCTTCTTATGGTGAAATCTAAGGGCTCCTTTAAATATTCTGAATAAGTCCCTATTGCATACGTCTCAACCATTGATGGTGCCTGTTGAGGAGGTGGTGGCGGAACGGGTTGTTGATATGGCGTAACGTACGCGTTGGCAGGGGCATAAGGCAATCCCTGCATTTGAGTAAACATGCCGGGGGATGAGTACATATCCCCTTGTGGTGATTTGGAATACATGTTTAAGTACGAAGGGGTACTATCCAGGAATGGATTGCTCTGTACCGGACCAGGAGGAACTGTGCTAGCGATAGTGGGTCTAGTTGGTACTTGTTGTGAATACTGAGGAGTCATACCTAACGTGCCTACTCCTGTGAGGAGATCTACTTGGCTAGGATGGTGCGGAGGATTGGAACTCCCTGTTTGTATGAATTTTGAATTTTGATTTGCTTGGGCAAGTTCTAATCCTCTAACCTTTTCTATTAGAGTTGAAATGACTTCGTTTGGTGAAGTCACGATATCGTGCCTTGGTGGCGTTTGTTGTATATCCTGGTGTTGTATAGGCATGTGATAGCCTGTCATGAACTGATTGCTATCTTGCCAAGTTTCTCTGAGAGTATTTTCTATACGTGATGGCATAGAGGTATTTTCTTGAGGAGAGAACTCGGGCTGTATTTGCAAAATTCCTACAGGTGGGTACATGCCTTGAGAGCGTTGTTCATTCCTAGGATAACGTATTGAGTACTCGTCATCTAGAACTGAGTATGGATCTGATTGTCTGCTAATATGTGGTCTAAGTAGCACCTGAGGAGATGAAGCAGATTCTCCAGTCAATGTCATATTGTTTGAGCCTGAAGGCTCTGTTTGTGTTTGAGCGAGTTGTTGCTCCCCTCTCGCTGGAAGGACGAACTATATCTAATCCTTGGCATTTGCGTTGACAACTGATTAGTTGAATAGTTGTCGCCCCACATTGAGAGTGAGGGTGATGATTCCCTATTCTGTTGGGCATAGTATGCCTCGAGACCCAGGAGGGGTCTTCCATATGCATCGAATCCCGACATATTCGGGGGGTATATGAATACCCGCAGAATAATGGGAAGGAGCGAAGGTGATTTGGATAAGATGAAACTTCTCAGAGAGAAGGTGAAGCAATTGTAAGGTTCACGTCGGGTTCACCAATTTTGTACGTCGGAAAAGCAATAGGTGAGCGTGAGAATCAACAAGTGACTCTTCCACGTACCCGACCTCCCGAGTTCATGCCGAGACAGCTGGTGGTGGGGTAGAATATGCAGAAAAACTAGTTGGGGAGTCTAATGTCTTTGATACGCACTAATGGTATTTGTGAATCTAAGGCAAAGAAGGCCCTTCTAACTTGGACTGGTGTGATAGATCGATCAGCGAGGATGACTGCTCGAAGGCTCCAATCAATATCGAGCTCTGGCGTGATTCGATCTATGGGTTGTGGGATGCGTGGAAAATGACCCGGGATGGTTTCGTGTATTTCTCCTGATAGGGTCATATGGTGAATATAGTCAACTCTATGGACGATTCTCTGGCCTAGTCCAAAATTCTCTAGCTTTGTTAGCTGTTGTGTCTAGTAGGGACAACTGTTGAATGATGATAGGTGGAATCGGAGTAGACTGAAATACTAATGTGCGTAGGCCAGTGTCTATATCTAACTGACTTGTGGATTCGTTAGGCTGTGGGATTTGTGGATCACAACCGTAGACTCTTGGTTGTTGCGGTCCTGTTATGGTCATACGTGAGATCAAGTTCTAATCCCTAGTATCCAGTAGTCGTAAGCTTTCTCAGCCTCTACGTTTAGAATCAGTAATTGTGTGATTTTCTCAGAATACCTCACAGGTGTTCTAGCAACTTGAATTCTTAAGCTGGTATCTATATCTATGAGGGTGTCTCCAGCGTCTGGCTGTGGAACTAAAGGATCACACCCGAATACTTGTTCTCTTTCAAATCCTTCTACAGTCATGCGGATGTTTTCTAGGATAACCTGTAGTTTGGTTGATTTGACCAAAATGTGTGTGCTTGGTCGTCTTCTACGTTTAACCCTCTCAACTGTGACCTGATCTGTTGGAAGTCTGTTGTTGTTTGGAAGACTTGTATCCTAAGGTTTTGGTCAATATCAGTTACTGCCACTACGATATTGGGCTGGGGCACAATTGGCTCGAAAATGTATTCCCTGGGCTCCCTAGGTCCCGTAATTGTCATGCAAAAGCAGTAATGAAACAAACTATAATAAAGTAAAATCTAAGTACACTTCTAGTATATATAATTCCTTTTTTTTTTGTGTATTTTCTGGCAATTTATAAGAAAGCAGCTATCTAAAAATATTTAGAATTGACAACTAAACTAATAACGTAAAACAAACAAAATAGCCGAGTGTAGCTATTTGTCTGTGCAATTTTGTATATCTATTCTAAACAACTAAATAACTAATCTATTTGCAAGATTCTCGATCCGCCTTATAAGTGAGGAATGAATCATAGTTTCTAAACTATCAATCCCCACAACTTCCCGGAAATATCGAGAATGGAAATAGCTGAAATAAAGTGATTAACTACTTTATTTGATAAGTTCTAACTAAAAATTTGAAAGATGGAACTGGATTTCGCAGAACCGTGGCGAATCCGATGGTGTGTGTGTTCTTGTCCCCTCAGTATGATCTCCTCATTCTTTGTGCTCACGTGAATCCAGAAAAGTGTGTAATGCTTGCATCAACAGGAATAGATATTTGGATCAATGGACAGCCTTCAGAATGCAGACAGAATAGAATGCGGATAGGAGAGGGATAGCGCAAGAGTACAGAGCTTGGCCTATGCAATTCCTAGCGGGGTCTACTGCGAATCATGCAACAAAATGCGTCCAGAACCTGAAACTTGTCTGTATGAAGAGCAAAACCTGCAACTTTAATGGCTGCCTAAACTATTCTACTCCAAAAGCAATAATACTGTTTGCACAAGTTGGATCTGTGGCTTACCAACAGCTGAGTAAATGCAACTAAGCATGTAAAAGATTTAAACTATCAAACTTAAGCAAACTAGAAGACTGAACTACTGAAAGTGATGAGTTTTTAAACAAGAATGAGGGGCCCATAAGTAATGTTTGCACTTGCACAAGTTGGATATGTGGCTTACCAGCTGCAACACAATACTAAACAAACATGCAATGAAGAAAACTAAACCTTCTAAGCAAAAGGAAAACTAAGTCTAATGCAAAGAGAAAACCAAGGATCAAACTCCAGAGCAAAACTGAGAGGCCATTTGCTTGAGCTCAAACCATGCATTTATAGGAATTCAAACACCCAAAGATCAAATCCAAACTGAACTCCTAAACAATAAACAAAGGAAAAACACTATTCTAGGGGACCAAAAACATTAATGCATGCTCAAGTCGGCAAGAAAAGCTGGTGAAGCGTTGAACTTTGCGTGCGTTCCATCAAAAGAACGTTCTGGAAAACGTGTAAAGGACCGCCGCCCTGTTCAGGGTGGCGGTCACGAGACCGCCGCCCTTCAAGGCGGCGGTTTCATCACTGAAGACCAAAGAGCCAAGAAAAAGAGGAAAAAAGGGAAAACAAAGCACGCGGGGGCTAAGCGTGGCATGTGGGATGTTAACGCATATCCGTAAAGCTTCTCTGGATCCCGAACACCTTGCGAAGAGACCTGTATCATCATTGGGGCATTTATTACACCGTGCTCCACATCAAGACAAAGACCTTACAATTTTGGGTACGTACGAAACCCTATAAAATAAACACAAGTTTGGTTATGGATACCCTCATGCACCATTGGCATTGGAACTACTCCAAATAGACCTCAATGCACACGTCATTCTCCACCTAGATCATGTGATATCTAAATGAATGCAACTAGATTTGGTAAATTCTTTAACAATGTTTAATCTTGGTTACTACAAAAATACTTAGGAAGGGATGTCTAAGTGATTTTGGATGAGAGATATTGATTCCTTGACCTTGGTAAGAATATCCAAACCTATAGATATTCCTTCCCTAATAACATTGGATGTGATTTTGTAAGATTTAGGGAACATTGGGTTCCATGTGTAAGTGTTGGAGGTGATTTTATCAATATAGTGCAATAGGATTTACAAGTTAGCAAATCAGTTAGTGTTAGATTTATTACATAGGATTGTTTTCTTTCTAATTTCTAGTACACAAAATTGAAATTTTTGATCATGCCAACTAAGCCCACTATTTGAAAACCCCTCTCTCGGTCATTGTGAATGATTTCTCCATCCAACCCATCAGCTCACACAACTCCTCTGAGTTTACGTCACCCTCATTCTTGATGAGAGGAACATGTTAAAAAAAAATTTAAGCATGTTTCATGTGCAAGGCAATTGATCCAAGTTGGTTTCATGCTTATACTAGCTCTGAGGTAGAATAGTTCTCTTCAAAGCACTAAATTGGTTATATTTATCCATTATACAATATGGGGATATCTCCTCGAAGCTAACTAGAAAGGATCAACCCATCTAGTTTTTTGTAGGAGATAAATTAAGTGATCCAAGTTATTTTAGGGAAAATATGTGAAGTAAAATTATTTCCTAAATAATTCAAGACAAACCAAGTTTTTTTAGAAATAGGGATTGAAGGCTTAAACAGAGAAAAACATCTTGTTCTAAATACACTAGGATTTTTGAGAGGGTTTTGAAGATCATAAAATAGTAAATGGAAATATATTGGAACTCTCAACATGAGAGACATGTAAATTTTTGTACAAGACCTCAAAATATTCTCGTGGCTTTGATCCAAAACACTTGTAGATGTACCTTTGAGCTGAAAGAGTAACAAGCCTTGAAAATCAAATTTTAGAAAGAATTGGCTATAGAAAGTGAATTTATAGTCTCATCAGGTGTTTTGGATTCAATATTAATAAAACATTCTCCTAAACTCCATTTCAAGCTCCTAGAGTGAAAAATATCTTTCGATGTTCTAATTTTGCATTGGGATGATGACATCAACATGAAAAATATTGAGCACAATTCTTGGATGTTATGTGTCCCTTGTACATTTTCCCAAGGTGAAAAAGGACATGAGGTAAAAATAATTGTGATCCCATATGTAATTTTCATGGTTATCACTTCAAACACCACAACATGTGCGTTAGGCAAGTGTAAAACATGAAATATGGCCCGCTCCTCATGTTACGCACCTCCTTGGCACATTTTTAAAGGTTGAGTGTACCTTTCACTTTGTACCAATGTGCAAGGGGATATGGAAGATAAATAGTGTGCTCCTTGTTCCATATGCTTAGTTTAATCACTTAAGTTAGAACTTGAAGTGTTAGAGAGTGAAAAACGTGAAAACTCAAGATCTATTCAAATTTGGCCCCCCTCCTCATGATGCATGCACCCATGGAACATTTTTGAGATATTTTATCCATTTTATTTATACCAAGGTGTAATGGTGCATGAGGTTGAAAACGTGTGCTCCCAGTCTCTTAGTTAGTTCCCAGAAACATGAGAAACCATTGTTGACCCTCAAGAGCATGTTTTCATCCCCTTGCATCTCACTCTCATAAGACCACATGGTAAAACTTTTCATGATCTTATCTAAACCAAATCTTTGTGTTCCTCTTGTCCCCTATTTTTAGGGTGAAACTCCACTTCAACCCCTATCTAACCATGATTGAGCTCAAATAGGTTAAACAAGAGTTAAGGTGTGAAAATGAGATGGAAAGGATTCATTTCCAAACACTTAACAATTTTTTGAATTTCAAATGCATTTTTTTCCCTCCCAAAGCTCTCTCCCATGTTGATATGTTGTTGGAATGTTCCTGAGACCTCACATGCTTGAAAAACTAATTTTTGCACATATCTCATGATCTTGTGGACCAAATCACTTCAAATTTTAACCATCAAATCCTCTTGAAAATGTATTCATGATGATCTATGATTCATGACATGAGATTCCACCATTAAAATGTTATTAATAAATTATTTTTTCTTGCCATGGACTCCATTTTTCCCAAATCGATTAAAAATGTAAATGTATTTTCTTAGTGACTCGGTGACCCAAATTGCATGAAATTTGGAGTAGATGATCATCATAAAAGTATCTTTAGTTTGATCCATTTATCACATGATAAATTTGAGTAATTTTAGCAATTTGGAGGACTACGTTTTTCATCACTATTCATCCCTCTTCGATTAAATTTTTATTTTTGCAATGATCTAGAGAGCTAAATTTCTTGAAAAT
Source organism: Taxus wallichiana var. yunnanensis (assembly GCA_018340775.1). NCBI lineage: Eukaryota > Viridiplantae > Streptophyta > Pinopsida > Cupressales > Taxaceae > Taxus > Taxus wallichiana. The sequence continues at coordinate 761,379,468 of CM031240.1, forward strand.
TTGGAGAAAATATTCTTCATAAAATCAGCTTTCATTTGAGCCATTGCTTGCATGATGAGGTGGAATATTTTTGGAGATATGGAGGACTGAGTTTTCTCTCATTATTTTTCCCTCTTTGATGAATTTATCACTTTTCCACTAATCTAGATGAGATACTCATCTATAATTCGGAGTAGAGTATCCTTGTAAAATAACAAAACTTTTGAGACCACTCTCATCTCATTCTAACACCCAGAAGACCCACTTATAAAAATAGTAAGTCTTACCAAGATTCAATGTATATAAATAGTAAGTGTAGCAAAAATTCATTCTCTGAGTTGTCATTACTCCTTGCATATGAAGAACATTCAAAATTACTAAATTGAGACACGTACTAAACATAGAAATCCTAGAATTGGACTTTATAAAAATAGAAAGTGTTAAGATTGTGGTCAAAATTTACAAATTCAATCACTTCCCATTCATCTCACTAGCCTTTGTCACCATAGACCTCAAAAACTCAGGTTTGGAACTAATTTGCATTTCAAACATTATCCAAATAAGAGTGAAAATGATGTAACAAGTATGGAACTAGAAAATTTGAAAAACAAGATGTTGATTTAACACTCGATAATATGCGCAGAGCGGAATAAATTCTCACTTTGGTTTATTTAGAGTTTTCATGGTCACTTTTTCGAGATACTAGATGGTTGATTCCATCCTAGTAGTCACAGAAAAGGGTCATCATGTTTAAGTCATTCATGAAGTCACCTTAGATCCACACAATGCAAGACTTGTAGCAATGTTTTTGAAAAATTATTCAATGATTTATATTTTTCGGCATCTCACAGAAGGAGGAGGTTGCAATCACATTGTTTCAATTCAACATGAGGTCAAAGAGAAATAAATTCATTCTCGGACCTAGTCATCTCAGAACCCATCAAAAGTAATCTCTTCATCAACATAAGCTTCCATATCTATGTATTTCTACTTCAATATCTCCTTCTCTCTCTTCGTCTCTCTCTCTCTCTCTAACATTCTATTTCTTCATTGGGGATGTACTTTATCACTATTTCATCAAATTTACTTAAGAGGCCCCACTTTGTATTGTAAAATCCCCTCTTGAAAACTAAGAAAAGGACTGAATTTCATTCCTAAATGAATATAAAAGGTCATAAGTGGTGGTAAGATGAAAATTCACATGGGGTAAGAGGAAGATACATATTTATAATATATAAATTGGGATGACATTTCCATTCCAAAGGGTTAGCATTTGTTTATTGTTTTTAGTTTTCGTCCTTTGTTTCACTACTACTGCAAGAAATAAGTTGTATTCTTCTATCTCCTTACCTATGTTATTCTATTATCTCTTCTTTCCAAATTTTCAAGCATTGTAATATTGTACAACCAAGAAGGAACTTTGTGTCTTTGATTAATAAATCCATAGAACTTTGTGTCTCTAATTTATTAGTATTGTTATTTCTTACACGGTTGATTTCTTCCTATTGAATGTGGACCTACTCTAGTTAATGTTGGTGATAATATGCAAGTTATGCCTACTCACTATATTAACACCTTCTCTTTATCCTCTTGATTCACTTTACCTATTTCCAAGAAATTTCATCTCTTGTACACTTTACAAGAACTTTTCCATGGGTTTAGTACAGTAGTTTTATCCGATCCCCAACCTAAAAACCACACATAAATTTATTTAGTCAATGCATTCAATAAATGGGAGCCTCCTCATACCCAAGAAGGAGGGGCCTAGCCCTATGATCATTGGTGAAAACCACTAATATATCCTACAACAAATTATTTCATAAACATTTTTAGAACTCCACTAGGAACATTTTTCCCTTGTGCACCCTATAAAAATCTCTAAAAATTAAAAAAATCATATATTAAAAACAATAAAAATTAAAAAAAAAAAATACCATTAAATACTATCAGAATATTTGATAGCCTTATTGAAATCCTATCAAAAATATGCACTATTAATGATTGCATTTTTATCTAACATTTTTAGTAAAACTAACAAAAAGGAGATTCACTAGATAAGACCCAACAAGCAACACTTGTTGGAAGCAAAAGGGACTTATAAGGGGGTGAATCAGTCCTAAGAAATTTTTTATTCAATTTACCAAACCTAACATTCATCAATTAGATTTTCCATACAAAATTCATAACCATGTGTCCTTATTAAGATATGCAACATCAATCACAAGAGCGAGAAACAAAGTACTCAATACAAGAACACCATATATGTAAGTGGTAAACCCACATGGGGAATAAAAACCACTGAAATTATGCATATATTACACAAAGGAAATAATTTTAGTGAATAAATAACTTCACAAGGAGCACTAACCCCACAAGGAGCACCAACCCCTAATTTAGTGAAGCACCCACTCCACAAGGAGGATACAACCCCTTAGGATAACAAATCACCAACTCAGCCACCTGAATATGTTTTTAATCTGATTTTTCTTTTGCCAAAACTAATGGATATCACATATTCATCTCACAAACCCTAGCTCATACTCTAGGGCATCAAACTAACTCTTTCTTCTTATTTCTCAATTTCTCTTGGCTCTAGAATATTTCCCTCTTGTCTTCAATCAGTCCTAGGATTGTAATTCTCTTCCTCAACCTTCAATCCATCAGAAATACCTACAAATAAATATCACTTAGGTCACACTTCTTTACACACACAAACACAACTAGCTGCAAAAAACACCCAAAACAATACTTTTATAAGCTCATTTTCATTTTGAATTAAAACACAATTTTTTTCCCTCTTTTAACTCAACCCATGAATCATAACAACATCCAAAATTAAAATCATAACACTCTCATGCCACCCAAGTAGTTTGGCTTATCCAAAAACATCATTTCATGTTCCAAAAATGACTCAAATCCCCATGGGCACAAAGAGAAAACATGGCCTAACATAAAAACAATACTTAGTCATGAACTATAAATCACCAAAAATATTTAATTAAAATTTAAACATCATAAATGGTCTAAATTTATCTCAATAAATAATATTATTTCATTTAATGGGACCAATGATCTTTGTTCTTCTTAAAATAGTTGTTTCCTACACCCTTCAGGTCCCTAAAAACATCTTTATGTCACCAAATCACTTCAAAACATAAAAATATATCATGTGGCCACTCAATGGAAATTAAATAACGTGTATAACACTTCTAATAAATTTACAAGTCATGAAACAATTACCTTATCAAACCTTGTCGGTATTTGTCTTCACCAAATCAACATGCCCAAAAGGTTGTTTTCAAAGATCGGGTAATTAATAATTTTCTGGACCAATGAAAAATATAAATATATTTATTAGAATAAAAATTCATCCCTATTTACATTACAGGTTAAATAAATCATCACCTAATCCATCTCATACTCCAACCAACTAAAAACATCAAGTAGATCATATCATGTCCTACACTAGCATGAAAAATATTTTTGTCCAAAACGACGACTGAAACCTTATCAAAATTGATCATCTTGAGACAAACCTTATATCAATATAAATATATCTGAATTATATTTACAACACAACTTTAATAACCTCCTCACTCTTCTGGTAGGTCATCTTATTCTCATTTCATCGAAGACTACTTTTAATTGCCTCAATATTACCCTTTGACCAATCAACCTAAATGGAGCTCATTTTACCATGTAACTTCATTAAAATGTCCTAAAACATATTTTTTAATAAATAAAATCTCACATAAATCATACAAAAATAATTTATCTTGCAACTCCTTTGGACAACCTTGTCCCAAAACAAACTTCTTCAAAAAATGACTGTTTGAGTGGGGCCCACTCATCATCATGACCTCTACCATACATTTCTGGAAATATGAAGGAGTATTCTACATGTTCCAATCATCATACATGAACTTGTAAGAAATTATTTCCCATTAGGAATCAATTCTTGCATACCACTTTCAAGCTAGGGTTTCAAACTCATAAATAGTTGTTTACCTTCTTAACATTCATTCATAAAAATTTGACGATGAAATAACCTCATTATTTTTTGATACCTATTAGAATAATTGTATAAACATCCCTAAAATGGAAAATGTCTCATGAAAATCACACAATTCAAGGTGAGCATCATAAGTTCCAATTCGAGATGGAAATGCACTAGTTTTTGACCTGTTTAACCAAAAACATCATAAATTTCAAAACATCTTCACAATGACTCAAAAATTTTCACACCTCAAGTAAACCCCTATGCATCATATCAAATCATCAGCCAGCTATGGATAGCTCTCCATTTATCCATCCTATCTCATTTTCATAGCTTCTGATTAGGGTTTTACACTGTAGAAGCTAGGGTCAATTGAAATAACACTGCAACTCATCATGAAATCACTTAAAATGGTCTAAAAATACCTAGATAAAAATAAACACCTACATACATGCATCAATGAGCTCATGTAGCTCCAAAACTCATCCTCATACCTCCTATCATCCATACTTGCTTACAATGAGCCCCTCAAACATGATCATCAACCTAAATCTCCACCCTACAACCTGATGTGTGTGCCAAATAACTCTCAAAACATTCTATCCATCATGCCAAAATTCTTCTCAAGAAACCAAGAATATCATACCACCATACAACATCACCTAGGCACCTGAATGGGCTTGCAAGAGAAAGCAATCCTCACCAAATCTCCTTATATCATCATGAACACATCTGAATCATCATGTAAACATCATCCACAACATCATCTGACCCTACTCCATCATCCACTTTTTCATTAATGTTGTTTTGTATCAATGAAAACACCTATAGGAACACATGCTAATAATCCGTCCTTTGTCATTGATGGAAAATTACCGAACTTCTACCCATTTTTACATTAATGACAAAAGCATACCTATAGAAACATTTTATTCATATTCCATGTAACGACCCAAAAAAATCACACACACGAACAACACACAAGTAAAAAGACAGGATAATTTTTTTTTGACTTGCTTCGACACATAACACGACACAACATGTCGTCACAAAGTTACAACCAACTCTAGGAACCACTTGTTATGGGGATGACCACAAGGTCAAGACGAAACGTCACACCCAAAAGGATAATACTTTTTTTTGACATGACAACATAGAAATCCAACCACGAGAACACACTTACGGTTAGGGCCAACCACAATGAGATATTCTTGAGGGTTATTTATTTTAAAAGACATCTTGAAATTCTTAGCTTACATTTTCAAGGAGGCTCAAGGTATGATTCATACAATTCATCTTACCAAGATAATTTTTTTTTCCACCGAGTAATCATCTTTAAATCTTCTCTATTATGACATTTATTTGCTTAATTTGTTTATTTACAGAAAGGGGTAATTTAATCCCACAATGCCATCTATTTACACTTACGCTACTAGAACTTGTTCATGCCCATATGACAACATGGGTTTGCGTTCAACATACTTAAGAGAAGAAAGACAAAGCACCTTGGAAAACGGTTAGAGGGAAAAGGTTGAGTTGGAATCATCTTCAAGACCTCATTAGCTATTACCAAGATATAATTGAAACTTGAAAACTTAACCAGAATTATTAAATATTTTACTTGGGCTTTACTAAATGAGTTTTATAAAAATAAAACAATTTACCATCCAATGGCTAAGAGATAGATTGCGTGGTTTCTAAAGTGTTATCTCCTGCTTATTAAATCTTATTATCTTCAGAACAATCCATAGATTTCCATTAAGTTCGTTTAAGAATTTCACCATGAAAGGGATAGTGTTCATGAGTGTAGCTAGGGATATCAAGTTATATAATGTTACTTAACAAAGGATAGTTTCATCTTTGATCACTTATGGAATTACATGCTCTCAAGTTGGTCACCTCTACACTAATTTATTTACAATATAAATTTTAGTTTAACTTCTATAAGTATTAAACAACCCGTTTTATTTTACTTATAACACACTATGACTAAGTCTTAGAAAGATTTAACTCAACATTTAATCGCAGGGATAAAGTTTAACAATATTCATTTACGAAAACGAAATAAGGTTACATCAACTCTTAGAATACCGATAATCCATTAAGGTCACTCAACAAGCGGTAAACAATTTTCTTATGTTTTCCAAGATAGGCGAGATAATTCAAGGTTCCAAAGTTAAAGACGACATAATCCACGATACAAAAACTAAGACATTGATCCTCTTCTAAATTTTCCACTAGATGTTATCAATAGTTGAACAATATAAAAAGGATTCATGCAAAATAACTTCTCAACCGAGGTTGATGTAAAATCTACAAGTCTATCCCTCATCTACTCGCAAAATCCATCTGCAACAAATTTTTCCACAAGAGTCAGTTCGTGAGAACTGAGAAAGATAAGGCTACACAAAACCACCATAACTATGATCTAACAATACCACAAAAGGAAGCACTTTATTACAAGAATTGGGTTAAACCTCTAAACACTATCAACACATCAAGTTATAATAAAGTCTCCATCATGCCAATCAAAGAAGGAGAAGACCTTGTACTTCAGTTAGGAGTAAAAGCAATGAAAGTATAGCAATCGTATGAGAATGGCCCTTGGCCCTATAAGGAGAAAACAAACAATCTAGCAAAAATAGAATTCCCATCAAGTAAGTAATTAAACAATAATTACAAGATTGAGATTTGATATATATACCAACCATCTAGAAATTTATCAAAGGTACCCACACATAGGCTAAAATAATATATTTCTAAAAGAACAAGAGTTTATCGGCCCAAGAAAGGGGAACCACGGGTTTCAAAAATTAACACAAAAGCCATGTATAATTGAGTTTCAAACCGAAATCAAATAGAGTATACACACAACATAAGTTTCGAAGCGAAGGCAAAGTATACTAGTTTTGACCATTAACTCCAAGAAATTTTCCAATCATTCAAGAAGGGCCAATGCCTTACTAAGTTAGTAGCAAACATGTGAGAGAAGAAGGGAGTTCCATCAAACAAGAGTATACAATAATGTCATCAACAAATTTTATAACACTAAATATTTGCAAACCTCCACAACAATACTAATGTTTGGTTAATTTAAAATAAATTACCCATTTCCCAAAACAACCATATTTTAAGGTAACCCTTGGTAACACAGTCAACCGTCGCACATAGATACAAACATAATTTCTAAGTGACATTATCAAAACAAAACCTTCCGCTATGAATCCATAAGACTATCAAATGAAAGATGAGTTTTTCCCAAAGATTAATCACATTTAAGGAAATTTCCATCACAAAATATTAAGGTAATTACGTGCATAAAACGACCAATATTAATTAATAGCGTGAACATTACAAAGGAGAAATAATGCAAGTTAGGAAAAATAGAAGAGCACCATCAACAAAATTCGAGAGGGGGATTAGACCAAAACTATTCTAGTGTCAACGAGGTACTGGATTCGCACAATGAAACCTTGAGCTTAGTTGATCCGAAAAGCTAGTTATGGTTCAAGTTGATAGGGATGGTCAAGGTACTTCTTGAGGATGGCCTTAAAAGCCTAGAAACAAGATGAAAGATAATATAAGAGTCTAAACACGTGAGACGGAAAACACATTGCACACAAACCTTTTCATTCTAAAAGTTTTAATACCGAAACTCTAAGCTGGCTAGCCCAAGCATTAATCACACTAATCCTACAACCTTTCTTTCTCGATGCCAAAAGGTTATCAAAGGGACTTGCGAAGGAGCTAACAAAAACGTCAAAGACAAACTTGGGTGCTAGGGAGGGGCTTCAAAGTTATCGTAAACTTACTTCCATAATATCGAAAATACTAGTTTGATCAACATAATAACTTGCAACTCAATCGCAAAGAAGAATAAATACATAAACAACAGATGAAGGTCTATCACTCGAGAAAGAGAAACATAACACCCAGAGGAGAGGGCACACGCATCCTTTCGACTAACATACTGACAACGATAAAAGCAAAAACAAGAAGAAACAAGAAAAAGGGGAAATCTCCCATCATGACATCTAACTGACAAATCAATGCAAGGAAAAAGTGGTTCGATTTCACAATAATTGTAAATATAATAGCAATAGAAAAGTGTATAAATATCTTGCCTTTTTCTCCAGATTCTGAAGGTTTCAAGGACACCTCCGGACCAGCAAAAACCATCCTCAGGTCGAATCTCCCCTTTTACAGGCTGGGCACTCAAGCTCCATTCTCGTCTATGCTTAGCCTGGGCAGAGAGCTCCATTTTATAAGAAACGTCGAATGGAAAGAACGGTAGTCTCAGGTGCTGTCAAGACTACGGTATGCACAATAACTTCAGACAGAATCTTAGTACTAACCCGTGGGTCAATTGTTTTTGCAGATTCACCTGGAAGTGGCTTAAAACCAAGCATCCATCCTTCAAGAAAAACCACCATTGTGATTTACTGGAGTGGAAGAATAGAGCCTTAAGAATATGGTCTCCAAAGAGATCTTGAAATGATAGTCTTTCTACTTTTAAATCTCCAAAGGTCCCTCAACTTCAGGCCATGTAGAAGGATCTGCCCTATCACCCCGCCCATAATAAGCAGACTTATCATAACGAGGTACCTTAGCCTTTGTACCTTTTTTTCACTAGGCTACACGAGGTCTTCAAAGTATTTGTCCCAAAAGCTAAATCATGGCTTCCTGCATTACTCCGTAGCTCCAAAAGGGTGTTTGCTGAATTCTCAGCTGCAAGCTTTGCCTGATTAGCTGTTGTCAAATAGAAGTCATCAATGGATATTGAGGCAGCCTTCCTGCCTGCATTAAAGATGGGGCACCAGAGAAGGACAGAGACATCAAAACAGCACAAGGAACAAGGATAATAGAAATTTGAAGAAGAAAATACGCCTCCAAAAAACGTATGCAAGGAGAGAGAGGATCCACGCAGCGTGCAAAACGTGACAGAATGCCACAAATCGATGGGGGAAAAAGTAGGAATACGCAGCAAGGAAATTTGCTTCATGAATACTCTGATATGAAACAGATCCGCCTCTAATGAGATCCTCTTCCATGAGTTACATCGTAAAACAAGTAAGGTCTCAATAGAGAATCTTTGCAAATGAATTTCATCAGGTCTCCTGGTAACACTCTCACTGTCACATAGTCGATTTGATAAAAATATCTTGAAGGAGAAACCCGAATCTGAGGATGCATTGATACTGAACAGATAACAACATAGTTGGACAACCTACCTGTTGGAAGCGCTCAAAAAGGCCTCTACTATTCTGCAACATGTCTCACGCTGAAGCTGCTAGCTGAGCGCAGCTGTTGTGGATCCTCGACAAGAACACATCCCATGACACCCAATGAAAGTGGAGGTAACATGCCTACTTCACTAGCTTGAATCTTCATCTATAACCACCATATCTAACCCATTACTGCGCCCCACTATTAATCTTTTCTCTGAACTTCACGAGCAGGGAGGAAGGGAGCAGGAGGCTGCAAACCATTCGGAAGAATTATCTATAAAAAAAAACATTCAATGCCCCCATTTCATTACACAACCCGTCAGCTGGAAACCACAGCTAAAACAACCTATGCAGCCACGTTCCTTTTAGGCATTAAGGCACACGTTACATGCCAAGCGCCTGCTCCAGCGGATGACAAGGTTCGAGCTTCTCAAGGACAATCTGTTGGTTATATCATGCCAAGAGAAGTGCGTGTACACACGTCAGTGACCACCTTCAGCCTGCTCTCCTATTCTCTCCTCTCAGTTCACCTTCAGCTACATTTTCATCTCATTCTTTTGCGTATGCCCTCCAATAAAAAAAAGGAAACAAGGGAATAGTCTGAGCAGCCATTAATAGAAGAACCAGGTACAGGCTGAAGCAGGAAACTGAGGCAAAGACAATCAATGAGACAACCATCCCAATCAATGCTGTCTGCCACCAACCAGGGAGAAAGGCACATCCACCACTACAAAAACAAGACTTCTACAAAAAAGGAATATAAAAAATACAATCTTAAATGCAGGTGGCTATTTTTCAAGGCACTTACACCAACCAAGAATGCCCAACACATTACGAAAATGGATAGAAGGTCAAAATAACACAGCACAGAATTAAAAGCTCATAAAGAAAAGAAAGGAATTATAGGCATCCCACTCCCCAAAGCATCTCCACACATCCACTTTCAAGGAGACAAGGGATAATAGGAAATTAGGAAAATCTCACGCCAAACAAGGGGGATAATCTGCCATAAATAATGGCAGGTCGGTGGGTGAAATATCCCCACAAGTGTACCAATAAATTTCCATTGATTTCAAAGCATGCATCTAGCCAAGGTGGGGGAAAGAAGGGAAAAGGTGGTTGAAGCTTCAAACATGAACACAAGATTACGACCAAACCACGGGTCCACGACGGGAATCCTCTTCATGATCGATGAGTAAAAAAAAGAAAACAACGACGTTTAGCAATTAACAACACAAACGTCGAAGGAGAAAAAAAGAGAAATGATGAATGGGGCGTTACATTCCGCATCTTCATAGCATCATTTTTGGTTATAAAAATCAACCAAAGATCTCATTCAAGAAGAAGAACCTTGAAATTCTTTATAAAAACTTATGTTGGTCATCTTTGCAAGCATGCAACCACCATGCTCCCCGGGAAAAGAAAATAAACCATCTAAATACATCAATGAATAATTAAGAAAGCATCATCTTACCTTATTTGAAGTCGAAACACCATTTTCCACCTTCTAGGCATGCACAAACTAGTTATTTACAAGTCATATTTGTTTTAGCCCTCATGAATCTATCGTATCAAGCCAATATATGAAGCATACACTCGATAACATTGCAAAATTGTCATAAATGAACATACCAAAACATCATACCTTCATTCTTGAGCATTCATTACCTTTTCGGGCATAGAACTAGATTTTTAATGGATTTTCTTGCTATCCAAAATGATCCAAGAATACATGTCCCTAATCATACTTCTTTGTGTATTTAGGGCCAAATTTGATGAAATCCCAAGCTTTACTCAACTCAAGAATTAGAAAACCATCACTCACCCCTGGACTCAAGAAAACTATCTCGAGTAGAAAAGCTTTAATTCATGCATGTTACCTTGGTTACTTGGCTATAAATCACCTTGAACACTTTTTCCTAGTCTTAAACCATCTTCTTAGTGATTAAAACTCATATTTGACTGAGATACAATAGCCTTGGTCTTGAAATCCATAATTTTTTTAGAAATATACCTCATATGCCTTAATAACCTCCATATCACTTTATATAATAAACATAACTTGCTACCCCTATCTTGACCGAGACTAACTCATCCTCTTGCACCTGTAGAAGAACTTTTACTTGTCACTGTACACCGACAACATCGCATCATCAACCTCACCTTCAACCTTTCCAACAACAAACAAATGAATACTTCAATAGATCCTTTTGAATAACATCTAAAATATAAGTATTAGATTTTCTTACCAATTCAAAATAGATTCACCATACATGAAAAATATGTGAGAAACAACATACTCGCCCCCCACAAGCATACCCTACACCGTAGCAGAGACACTTTTGAGTTTGGATCAACAAGTGAGTCAAGCCATACCTACCAATTCTAAGAAAAATCTTCTTATCATAGTCATGGCACATAACACCTTTTCACATGTATAGATCAACTCCTTGAATTTCAAACCATTCAAAATTACACTATTCTTGTTTATCCTCTTATCTTGCACCTATAACAGTTCATCTTGTATTTAGATCAAAATATGAACCATCCATACATACTTATCTTGGATTCAAGTTTCTTTTCTTAGCTCTAGGGCACATAATACTCTTACTCAACTTAATCCAACAACTTTTTATGCTCAAGCAAAACTTCAATATGTCTATGTTCATACCTATAGATCCACAATATTGACTTGAAGCATAGTTGTACAATGAATCATTTGAAATCCTTCCATTGTGACTTCACATTTTTTATATGATAGCTTCCAAAAATACTTTACACTTGTTTGGGGAGTCAGAATAAATTCATTAGGCTCATGTTCTACCACAAGAAATACACAGTGATGCAAAAGAGACCTACATTCTGTATCAAGATAGGACATAGTCCATAAAGTTCCAAGAAAACTTCAAAGCACAAACCTTTACTTATTTTTACCTTACACAATACTTTTTTTCTCATTCATAGGATTTCTATGGATATGTATGCCTCATAAACTTATAATTCTCAACAAAATATCACAAAATCTTCTATATTATCAAATGCTCACACACACGCTTTACTAGCCCTTGATCCCTGAGGAATCATGCCTAAATTTTGGCACACAAGAATTCATGAGGATATTATTCCTAATTTGAATACCCATTTGAGAAAATACTCACTTCCTCAAGCGTTTAAGACTCACCCCAAAAGGATCATGCCCAGTTTGTAAAAGTGCATTATCTCAATTAGGCCTTATTAACACTAACATTGTCATCGATTACAAAGAATATTATCAATCTTATGACTTCAAACATCTTGAATCATGTATCTCTTATTGTCTAGATAAATTCCAAAACTAATTATCCTTAGACTCCATCATTTGGACCTTCAAACCTCACTTTCCATCCATACAACTTTTTAAGAATACTTGAAACCAGTCATCACAAAGAAACTTCAAGAGTTATCAATCCTTTTAGTTTCATCGACTCAAATGTGATTACCACTATTGAAATAACATAATTTAAACTCTTGAGAACTTATAGGCTTGATTTGGAGGCATGTATAACACTTACACACCTGAAACCACCTTAAATTTCCCTTCAAAGAGCACTGCACATATCTCCTCTTTCATACTGAATGATCAAGCAATCAATCATGATTATTTATATTTCTTGACATGATACTTTATGGAAAATTCATAATATATACACATATATTCTAGTACAGAATTCTAAGAAAATCAGCTACAAGGACAACACTTTTCAGGCCTCTTGACAAAAGACCACAAAATTTTATGACTTGACACAAATCAAGACTAAGATGCTCAACTTTAAAAACTTAGGACTGATAACGGTATATTTACAAGACCTTAACCCTTGACTTCATTCTTGACCAACACAAAAACGTATTCAATATGATGACCATAGCACTTAAAAACTTATATATTGCAAACAACATTTGATGACATGGGACCTTACACCCTTGGGAGTGAGACACTTGCAAATATATAGAGTCATCATCATCCATCAAAACCATGTAAACCTTCCTTCTACTCATATGAGGACCATTAAGTAATTTTCATAGACAGAACTAAGATTTCATCCACTCACATAGCATGACAAGAACAACCTTCTTTGTTTTTGCTTATGATGGTTAACTCAGCACCAATAGTGCATCACATGATATAACTAAAATAATCTTACATAAGCCAACTTAGAATGAACTCATACTCTACAAAAACACACACACATGCTCTTTTGAAACCAAACATTCACAAGTGTTTCCTTCATAGATGTAATCTTCCACAACTTAACATGACTCTTGACACACTTCCTAAGACATATTAGAGCTTTTTTATTTCTCGTGACTTGATATAGAACATCATATACCTATAGAACTTGAGAGACAAATATTGATAGAAGCATATCACCTTTTCTTTTGTAGAAACCATAATTACACCAGAGAAATCTAAATACTTAAATTGCGCTAATTATCTCCTTTCTTGCAAATTGGTGACATATCGTCGAAAGCACTCATCTTTTCTCCTATCATCATCAATTAATTACACTACGCTAATTAATTAAGTCACCTATCCAACTAATATCCAAATTAACAACCTTCGTTAATTAATCTCCCTTACTATCCGACTAATTAATTATTATTAATTAATTAGCATCCTCTTTCACTTAACCAATAAATCAATATTCAATTTATTTAATCCCCTTTTATAGTCTAAATCATGCTAATATTCCTCTAAAATCTTTTATAATCTTGCACATCTATTAATTAAATCAACTTGATTAATTAAAAGGCCCCCTTTTTCCACATGAGTCACTAAAGGACAAACAAACCCTCCTAAAGTTAACTCAAGGCTATCTAAACCCCCTTATCCATAACTAAATCAACATCCCTATTATCCCACATGCAAAGGGATGTAGTGTTTCCTTTATCCATTGGGCTATATAAAGAGCCCTCCTCCTACCTTTACACTTACACCTAAATTATTTGAGAAGACAACAGCAAAGCACATAGCAAATAGACTAAAAGCTTTCCTTTGTTATTCTTGAGAATTCACCACTTGAAGAGTTAAGCCTCTTTTTCTAGCAAAAGTGCTTGGGTCATATGGGAGTTGTCAAAAGGGTCTTGTAGCCCAACTTTGATAAGCTCTCATTCCTAGGTTCTTCGATATCAAAAACAACCACTTTGATTGCCATAGAGCCTACACATGTCCATTTAATTTTTGTTAATCAAAAGAGTAGAGGTTATTGACAAATTTTCATGCTTAGTTTTATTTATGCTTTGAATTTTTGAATGCAAATAATGTTATACGTCTAACCTTGTTTAACTCTTATCTTGATGGTGGTTTAGACTTTGCTTTAACTTTGTTAATTAATACTACTTGGTGTTAGTCTTTATTTTCATTAACTTATCTTAAGAATGAAACTATGCACACATTTGACACGCTCGGTGGGAGCTAGTCCCTTGGCATTTTAGTTTAAATTCTCTTGTTTTGGCTAACTTTTGATATGCACATGTAGTAATTAATGTCCATTTTGTTGGAATTTTTGCTACTATTATATGTGTAGGTTCTTGTTCATAGCTATCATTTTAATGGGTTGTTGCCATTATTTAAAAGTAAATTTCTAAAATTTTAAGTATTGTGAGCGTTTTTGCATTTTTTTGGCGTGTTTTGGTTACTGGATTGGTGCGGCAGTGCACTAACGGGAATGCGAGCACATTTATCATGGTACAGTGCACCTCTCGGGTAGCGCAGTGCACCTTTGTTAGAGTCGAATCTCTATCTATTGACCTTGGCGCAAGCACACTAACCTTGGTGCATGTACCTAACTAGAGAGAAGGTGTGCTAACCCGAGCGCAGTGTCATTTCATACTTTGTACCTTCACCGCAACGTAAAACATGTCGATCAGCGCATACATCCAAACCTCGGCACACATGCTTTCTTGGTGGTGCAAAAACATTTCGTGGCACAAGAATTATATCTGAATTTGATACTATTTTAATTAGTGGTGGCACACATTCTTTTCAAAGATTACACACACTTTTCTTGTAACACAAGAGATCTGCATACAAATCTAATCATGTTTTTATCTCGAGGTGGCGTATACGTATTTTACGGTGGAACAAATGTCTCTCGGGTGGCACAAGTACACCGCACGTCATAAAAACAAAGAGTGGTGCATCTACCCTAACCCATGCACAGACGCCAAAACAGGGACGCAAGTATCTTTTTGTTTTCTTGAGATTAATGTGTTAGGGTGCTAACTTTATTACAGGTTTTATCTAATTAAATACTCATTTTTATAGGGTGTTTTTATATATTTTAACTTGATTAGATAAAATTTTCATGCTTTCTTATAAGAATAAGATCACGTATGATTTTCCTCGCATCCCTTGGGGTGATCTTGGGAATCGAAATGACTCTTAAGTCTTTTTGATGCTTTAAAATTGTTAGGAATATTTGAATTGGAATGGGTTAACTTGGTGTGTTTAAATTAAAGTATTTTTCCATTTGATATCTTCTTAGATTTTGGAAACATCACGTATGCTCTTCTCTTACATCCTTGGATGATCTTGATAATTAGAAATTACGTTTACTCTTTTGATTGAAAACTACTAAACTCGCATGCAGGACCAAAACACCACGCTAGTCAAAGAAAGAAGGAATTGAAACGAAGTCAAAACTACTAATACAGTTGTCATATAGGTTGCCAAAAGGTGTTCAAGGAAACCACACCTAATTAAAAAGATAAAAATAACAACATATTAAAAACACTCGTATTGTAGGTTTTGAAAAGGGTACGTCCCTATCCGCTCAACTGGAACATAACCCATTTGGCATAATGCCTTAAGCTACAACAATGGGGGTGGTTCTAGGAACCCCAAAGTAGTCCACGTAAGAGGGAACCTTGTGGACAAACAGGAAGTGCTCCACACTACCTACTTGATTAGTGATTCCTTTGTGAGATAGCATTACCGGTTGTCTATATGGTGACCCCAGTGATAGTACATGTAGACACACTAGTTTCCTACTGTTCTTAAAGGGGTAAAGTAAAGCCAAGATACTCCCAAACTAGTAAGTGTGACTTTTTGGTAAATCACACTCGCTTAAGATAAATTTGTAACACATAGGATGACACAAACACCTAGGAAGATATACTTTAACTAGGAGCCCACTTGGACCACTTCAAAATAGTTTTGAGTTGTGATCCATCTTTTCATCACAAAACGTGTGACGCGTTACTTTCGCTTAGTTTTTTTACTTGCCTTAGGGTAAGGTGAAACTCTGTTGAAGTGAGGCTATCATTTTTCATCCCCATTTTTGATCTACTTCCTTCACATTATTTTGACACTTTGTTGATCAAAAGAAAGGTTATTACCTTTGTGTTACCAATCGATTGTGTCTGCCACTTTTTTGTCCATTTACACCCATCCATGTTTGTGGTTGGGTAAGTTAAATGTCTAAAGTGTGTAGAGTCGTATTCATATAATTGGTGGCCTTTCTGATCTTGATACCCATGTCAGGATCATCATTGTAGTTAGGTGTGGATTCTTCGTCTTGAAATTCATTAGAAAGGTTACCTTGTTTGTATCGTATCACTACAATTTTGGTATTTACGTCTTGTTTCTTGTGAACTTGACCTAAATATCTATATTGTAAGGTTATGCTACACACATTTTAACAATTCCTAGTTATACTTTAATATTTTAGTTCAACTCTATTATTACCTCAATTTTGAAGAGTGCTACGTGTTACCACTTGTGCGTGTTATATCAATATCATCTTGATATCAATACCTTACTTTCTCGTAAATTTTGGTTAACATATCTTGGTGACATTGTTGTGTCACTCACAAATTGTAACTGGCACTTTTTGGGATATAGGTCTTAATCGAATTTGAGCTCACTTCTAGTATACCTTGTTAGGAGGTCACATTAAATTCTTGTATTTACTTACATCTTGTTCATTCTTTTGAACTTGGCATAAGTGAGAACATCTTGTTAATTATCTTCCGATAGCAAACCACTTTGTTGAAACATAATTTAGGAGGTACTTCATTCATTTGACTAGCTTAGATACCAAACATTTGTGTCACTATCAATTTATCACTCTATCACATTGGTATTCTCACATTTTTATTCATTCATATTCTTTGCATTCATCTTGAATTTCACTTAAGTGTGAATACAAATCTTTTAGAACATTTATAACTTACCCTAGTGAAACTACTACAAATCATGGCTCCCAAAACACGATTAGGACTCAAGAAATAAACATACGAGGAACAAAAAGTGCAAGCTTGGGAAGCCTCAAACAAACAAGGGTCAAACCCTTTCATTTGACATGATCTAGGGCCTCTGTTTTCCACAGAAAAAGAGATAGAAGATATGGTCAATCATAGTGGTGATGAATTAGAATCCCAAAACACAGACTTTTTAATTTTACCCTACTTTATTAGATGAGTTTATTTTTAGAAATAAGGATAGGGTGCTAGCGCGGGTTGTGGAATTAGGGGCCAAAATGCCCACTGAAAATGAGACAATCCCACCTGTGAACAATGATAACGAAGAAGAGCAACCCCTTATCAACATGGAGGATATTTTGACTCATGGACATGCTTCTACCTCCAATGTAGGAAATGATAAAGTAGTGGGATATAGAATACCCTTTATCAAAGTGCTACGTAAAAAAAGACGGGACATGAGAATGTTGAAGAACCTCCACAATACAAGGAAGAGGATGAACCTTTAGAAGAAGAAACCACCATTCAACAAAAATTTGTAACCTAAGCCGAAAATTAGCTTTGTTAACCTCTCATGTACAAAAGGAAGCAAGAAAAAACATTCAAAATTCAAAGCCTAAGGTCAAGATCAATGAACTCCATAGAGAAAATCAAGGAGAAGATGATATGGGGTATCATCGAGTATATATCCCCGCTTCTCCCACTAAAGAAAAATTTCTCACACAAGAGGTATAGTCTATGAAATCAGCACTTGAAAGCCTTCAAGAGAGCAATATGAGGAGCATTATAAAGTATCAATATGAAGAATTATGTCCCTATCCTTTTGACAAGACTATGACCCTTCAACCTTTTCCTAAGAAATTCAACATGCCAAAATTTGACAAATATAAAGGGAAGGGAGATCCACGGGATCATGTCAAAGATTTCTATATGGCATGTCAAGAGGTGTCCTATAGTGATAATTATCTCATATGACTCTTTCCCAAGAGTCTAGGAGGTCAAGCCTTGGAGTGGTTTACACGTTTACCTCAGGGATCAATTTTCACTTGGCCAAAATTGGTAGAAAGGTTTGTGCATCACTTCTCATACAATATAGAGAGTGATGTCACCATGGAAGATTTATGTGGCACCAAACAATGCCCTAATGAGACTTTTTCCAGCTTCCTACAATGGTGGAGAGGGATAGCTATCCGCTTCCCTTGTACTTTCCCTGAAAAATAGCTGGTAAGTATTTTTGTGCCCAACCTAAATCCGGATATAGCCTTCCACCTCCAAATGCATTGTGTTTTCACTTTTGAGGAGCTCATTGAAAAAGGGGTCTAAATAGAGAAATCTCTCATTGCAAAGGAAGTATCAAGTCCCAATCTAAAGATAATAAAAACATTAAACCCACGGAGAAGCCGAAGGTATTTAAAAAAACAAAAACATGGTAGGAGATGAGATCACCGATTCCAAATGTGTACAAGTGGTTCAAACTGGTCAACCTTTTAAACTGACCAAAGGACCAATTCAACCACCACCCAAGTGAAGAATGTTCACCCCCCTCAATGAACCTTTGTCAGTTACATTAAAACAATTGGATGCGGCTCACATGGTGACATATCTTACGACACAACCATTTGATGATAATGTTCCAAAATGGTCATGGTACAAGGAGCATGACTATTGTGAAATGCATTGTGTCAAAGGACATAAGATAGAAAAATGTCTATGACTTCATCACTATATCAAAGAAATCATTGAAAATGGAGAGATAGAGGTGGAAAACCTAGAGAAAACTCAAACACCCAATGAAAAGATGGGGATATATAAAGAGCCATTCCCCAAACATGATAAATTAGAAAAGTCAAATCTAGATCGAGGAGATTCATCCCAACGTTATAAAGCAAAGTGAATTAATTATACACCGTAAAAGATAAAAATCATTAGGATTCACTTATTGGATGTATTCACTCTCCTACGAGACCATGTCAACACCATCCGAATAAAAGGAAAGGATTATCTTTGTGGTAATAAGGCGTGCCCACCTCGTGATTCCGGAACCTTCTCCATCAACACCAAAAAATGGTAAATACAAAATCTTAGAGCAACTTGAGAAGATTTCTACTAAGATTTCGATCTTAGATCTTCTTAAAACATGAAATGTACACAAAGAAGTTTGATACCAAACTCTTCGGTGGTTAGGAGTGTCATTAGAGGTAGATCCTACACATCTTCAAGCCGCAGTAGTAAACATCATACCAAATGAACATATTTCCTTCAATCATAGGAGATCCCTACTAAAAATCCAATGCATAATCTTCCTTTGTATATTGAGGCAGTAGTTACCCATAGGAAGATCAAATGAGTGCTTGTGGGTAACGAATCGGGTTGAATATATGCACGCTAAAGTTGGTTAAGTAGCTAGGGCATACTAAAGTAGATATTGAGTCAAATATCATCACTATCGTCCGCATGAAAGCATGGAAAGGGAGTTAACGGGCAAAATCACATTGCCCATGGAGGTGGGTCCCACTTTCCATCAAACAAAGTTTCATGTCCTAGACTTGGAACTTCCGTATAATATGATTCTAAGCCGGCCATGGATTCATGAAATGTAAGTTGTGCCATCGATGTTCCATTAGTGCATTAAATTGAAGCATGAGGGACACACCATTACAATACAAGGAGATTGAGCCCTTTTCTCACCGCAGATCTCTCAATATTTTTTTCACGTAAGGGCACATATGCATTTCCCTCCACCGATATAGTTGTCCCCTATAATCTGAAGCCATGAAATATCGGATAGATTAAGATTCTCTCGTTCTTGCACTGTTGTGCATCTACATCAACCTCTCATTCTTATTCATGGGAGATGAAGGTTCTAGAATATGGCATGGAGAACATAATGTGCAACAAGCCCTCTTGGTGTTAGACTTCTCATTGTCACCCAACACTAGAGGTCGACCCAACTATCGGTTTAGAAGACCTAGAAATGAACGCACTATTGGGTCATTCTTACCCGGAGGCTTGATGGATGAAGAAAAATTGTTAGACCCACCTACAACTTGGGTCCCAGAGGATACTTAGCCAACCTTTTATCAAACCCCGAGTATGAGAAATCTTGTAAAATGATGTACTTCATGGGCTATAAGGGCCTAGGATGTAGAAGAAATTAGCAAGAACAATGAGAACCAAGATTACCTCTCCCGCATTTTAAAACAGAAAGATATGGCATTAGAATTCACCCTTATGGGGCACACCCAATGATCAAAATGTTACTCGCTCGAACATGAGGATAGTTCTAACTATCTAGACAATGATATGGATTCCCATTGTAGCCAATATGAGGATCTTACCTCAACGACCCTATTCATGAATACTTTCGCTGTCCTAACCATAACCCCCACGGAACCAACCCTTGACCTTGTTTACCCTTCCCTTGTTGAATGGGAACAACAATCTCATATGTCACTAGATTTATTTGAGAGTGATGAACCTATTGCAGAGTTCATGGGAATTTAGGATTCAATTCTCATTGGAGACCACAAAAAGGGCTATTATATTGACTTGGATACTGCGCTACTTCGGTGAGGAGGCTAAGCTTCATGGTCAACACAATTTAAGAAAAAGTGACGGAAAAGTTCCAATGTAAAGGCTCGGAAAAAATCAAAGGACAATAAAAGTGACCACACCAAGGATGAAAATCTCATGGAGACATCCTTGGACGAAGATCTCAACCTTCCTCCCGATCCTATGCACATGGAGGACTTGTCAAAGTTACTAGTAGAGGAAACTATCGATGTAAACATTGGTACATAAGAGGACCCAAAAATAGTCAAATTGGGAGCATCACTCTTGGCACGGGAACAAAAAACATTCACTATGCTACTATGGGAGTTTATAGATGTATTCACATGGTCCTATAAAGACATGCCAGGCTTAGATCCAACTTTGGTCGTGCACAACTTAGTTGTACATGCAGATGCTAAGCCTATTAAATAGAAGCTCAGAAAGATGCACCCAAGGGTGGCCCTACTAGTTAAAGAAGAATTAGAAAGATTGCTAGCATCGGGGTTCATCCAACCTATTGATTATTCTGAATGGATATCCAACATTGTCCCTATCTAGAAGAATCCCGTCGGGATCAGAATTTGTACGAATTTTAGAGACATTAATAAGGCTTTCCCTAAGGATTATTTTCCACTACCAAATATTTATATGATTGTGGATTCAACAGCAAGATATGAGATGCTATCTCTTATGGATGGCTTTTCAGGATACAACCAAATCAAGATAGCTGATGAAGATCAACACAAGAAAACTTTTACAACTCCTAGGTGTACCTTTTGTTATCAGGTAATGCCATTTGGGCTAAAAAATGCAGGAGCTACCTATCAAAGGGAAATGATGGTAATCTTCCATGATATTATCCATGATATCATGGAAGACTATGTGGATGACATCCTTGGAAAATCCAAGACAAGAGAGGATCACCCTGTTATTTTGCAGCATATCTTTGAGTGCCTACAAGAGTACAAAGTCCGGCTGAACCCAAAGAAATGCATTTTCGGCATGCTATCAAGAAAATTGTTGGGTTTCATTGTATCAAGAAGGGGAATTGAGGTAGACCCTACTAAATTATCTGCTATTACTGAGATTCCTCCTCCTAAGAACATTAAGAAACTACGTAGCTTACAAGGAAAAATATAGGCTATTCACCGCTTCATCTCCCACTCACGAGATAAGTGTCATTCATTCATCCACCCGCTTAAAAAGAATTCCGCCTTCATTTAGGGGTCGGAGAAGTAGCAAACCTTTTCCTTACTTAAAAATACTTGGCCAATCCACCTTTCCTCATGCCTCCAACTCCTGGTGAGCCACTCCTACTTTATATCTCTACTACGCAATTTTCTATTGGTGTGCTGCTTGCCCAATCCAACCTTGGTCACTAAGAAAAAGTGGTGTACTACCTTAGTCGCACTCTCATCACTTATGAGCTTAACTATCCCCAAATTGAAAAAGCTTGTTTGGTTGTTGTCTTTACTTTTCAAAAACTTTACCATTATCTATTGAATACCAAAACCAAGCTTATATCTAAAGTGGACCCGCTCAAGTACTTGCTTTCAAAACCCACCCTCATAGGTAGAATGGATAATTGGATCATCCTACTAAGTGAATTTGACATAGAATGTGTGCATCAGAAGTTGGTTAATGACAAGTACTCGTAGATATATTAGCGAAGCACCTTTGTAAGGTCTTGAGCCTTTGAATCTTGATCTTCCAGACACCTCATTACTATACATTGAAGAATCTTTCGTATGGCAGATACACTTTGAAGGGTCCTTTAATTTTCATGGTTCAGGAGTAGGTGTGGTCCTCATTACTCCTTTTGGCGATCCCATACCTCAGGATTTTCATCTTGGTTTTCCTTGCACAAACAACATTGCAGAGTATGAAGCACTTATCACAGGGATGAATCTCGCTATCAAATGGTACATCCATCATGTCAAGGTTATGGGTGATTCTCATTTAATTATCAAGAAAATTAATGATGAATACAAGGTTAATAATGAAAATCTCATACATTAAAATAAGATGGTAGAAAACTAAAAGAGTACTTAGTGCGCGTCACATTTGAACAGATCCCAAGAGTGCAAAACAAATCAGTAGATGCTATGGAAACAGTGGGTTCTATGCTTAGTATTCCACCAGGGATAATGACATGTCGTTCTTTGTGGAAAATTTACATGAACTGTATATGACATGATAGAATCATGTCTGGCTTGTGATGTTGTTGGTCCTAATTCCCCATGGTATGAGCCCATCTTTACCTATCTCAAAGAAAACATGTTCCCTCCTAACATCTCCCATTCGAGAAACAAATCCTAATTTGTCAAATAGCCCACTATACCCTTTTAGGAGGTACGCTTTATCGCCATGACTATGATGGTAATTTTGTACGTTGCCTCGATATGACAGAGCAATCTAAGCGATCAAATATGTACATTAAGAGGTGTGTGGAGCACATACTAATGGAATGTTTTTGGCCAATAAATTATTAAGAGTAGGCTAGTATTGGCCTACCATGGAAACCGATGATTGCAACTATGTTAGAAAATGTGTACTATGTCGAAATATGGAAATTTCATCTATGCTTCATCACAACAATTGCAACCCATCACTACCCCATGGCCATTTTCTAAATGGGAACTTGACTTGATAGGGAAGCTTACACCTACCTTATCTCGATGGTCATACCCACATCATCATGGCTACTTGAATAATTTACCAAGTGAGTGGAAGGTGTCCCCTTAATCTATGTAACAAGAGCTCAAATTTCCAAATTCATCATGAATCATTTGCCACAAGATGGCATTCATATAGCCATCACATCGATAATGGATAGTCATTCAAGAATTAAAATGTAAAGGTTCTCTGTCGGTGGTTCCAAATCATGTTAAAATGATCTACACCATATTATCCCCAAGGTAATGGATAGGACGAGGCCACAAATAAGACTTTGGTGCGAATAATGGAGAAAATGGTAAGTAAAATAGGTTGTAATTGGCATTTGCAAATCCACCTAGCTCTTTGGGCTTATAGGACCTCTATTCACACTCCTATGGGTGCAACGCCATATTCTCTAGTATTTGGGATGGAATCTATCATCCCACTAGAAATTGAGCTTCCTTCCCTAAGAATCTCTCTTAGGGATTATCTAGATAAAGATGAAGATTATTGGGTGGCTAGACTAGCTGAGTTAGAGCTCCTAGACGAGAAGCACATCTATGCCCTTAATCACCTCAAATTGTATCAGAACAGAGTCTCTAGAAATTACAACAAGAGAATCATACCTCGCCAGTTTGAGGTTGGTGATTTGGTCATGAAGGAGAATCAGTTCAACACAAGGGCAAAACGAGAAAAGAAAGGAAAGTTCGAACCACATTGGTTAGGACCCTATGTTATTGTGGCCAAGTAAAGCTCGAGAAGCATACAAAATTTCTCACCCCAATGGTTATGAGCTCCGTGAGCCCATGAATTCCATGCATCTTAAGCGGTTCTATGCTTAAACATGGCGCAAAATCAAAAAAAAGAAAAAAATCAAAAACATGGTAAAATAATCAAAATACAAAAAAATGTTAAAAAAGAGAAAAATAGGTCATCCATATGTGAAAACCATGCAATTGTGGTGATTTATATATGTCATTGGATGAAAACCGGTTTCGGTGTGTTGGGAGGATTCGTTATTCACAAGCATCTTGTATTCGAAGGGTATTTCTACTTAGCCTAGGGCTACTTCCACATTTATCTCTCGAGATTCCCTATGGGCCCAATCTGTCAAGCTTTGATCCGGCTTTGTTTCCTTTTATTCATCTATGAGGCGCATGGTTTTGTCCTATCCCTCACCTTACGTTGGGGGCATTTTTGCAACTTCACCTTCCTTTGTATAAGCACATGGCATCTTCCTTATATATTCCCCATCTAACGATGGGGGCATCCACGCTTTCTTGGTTACTCCGTGCATAGCTCGAAGAACTATTAGAAAATCACAAAAATAATAAAAAATTGTTTTTTAAAATACAAAAAAATAGAAAATTGTTTCAAAAACCATGCAAAACATTCAAAATGTATGAAAATCACAAAACAATAGAAAATTGTTTCACTTAAATAAAAACAATAGAAACTTGTTGCATGAAAGACAAATCTTACAAAAACATTTACTTGCATTGTCTTGTTTCTTGCTTTACTTGTTTTGCTTCATGTTTGTACATTTGTGTTGTTTGTTTCTTGGGCATACTTTATTAGGATTCATCTTTTTTGGCTAGATTAGATTTATTCTTACTTGTGCATATTGAGGTATGTTTTTACATGCTAGTGAATCATGGTACATTGTTGTATTTATGTTCTTTGTGGGCATTTGATTGTGTTTGCTTGTTGCATTTGCATTGTTTTATTATCACATCATCACATTACCATTAATATCATCACATCTAACATCATCTATACATCATATATCAAGAAAAAGCTAAGTATACATCATACATGAA